>OX337246.1:5132200-5732200 GCA_946965025.1 Blera fallax | reverse complement strand
ATCTGGGTGGTTCTAACAGCGATCTTTACAACGTCTCCAGGGTTAAATGAATGGGCACAATGGACCTACTTTTGGTCTAAGTGAGCAGTGACTCTATTTGTCACAAGGCCTCCATCCACCTAACCTATCTTCAGAATTTCAATGTAATATCTGCCTAACAGTCATTGAGTAGCACCCAGAGTGCACAACGTGCGAGTAAGTGCTGTTTAATCTTATTTCGTAGAAGTATTAGTACGTATTATCCTAGGACAATAGATCGCCAACTATCGAATACCGATAACCCATTTCGGAAATGTGATAGCTGGCATTGAACCACACCTTCTCCATTTACATTTCCTTGCAATCAAATCGGGTCTTGGGCGTTTCGTCCCAAATTACATGCTCTAACTGTTCCCTTTGGTAGAGGCTCATACATTTTCTCTCCCAGATATGTATAAGCAAAAATCTTTGCAACGAAACCCAGTTACCATGCACATAGAACACGTTTATCCGCTCTACATATCACCAAGTCCTTGAAACTGTTCAGTACGATGTAGCACACGACATGAAACAGGTGTTCCGCTCTGATTTCGAGTGGTTGGCTCGGTGCTTCAACGAATTTCCATTCACCAGTAGTCACAGACAAAAATTTATGCGTATGACATGTCCTTCTCACCTGCTTCACTCTAGCGTTACACATTTTGCTTATGCTTTCACCTGACATTCAATTTAATCGTTCGTCATGATTTTTTTCTCTCTCTCACTTCAAACATGTATGTACATGTGTATGCATGCCCTTATAAAATCAATTCCCATTCATTGTACAAAAATGAATAAAATTCATTTGAAATGTGTTGAGTTGAGTGAAAAGAACGATTTTTTGTGAAGCGAATTAAGTCCTTCTCGTACGTGCAGATACCTATCATCCTTTTGTTGTGTGATATTTCAAGCAATAACCGACGCAGAAGTACACAATGACAATTTGACTGAATCAGAAAGGATTCTTAGTCCATGCTCCCCACATTAATGCAACGAGAAATTGTCGAGCAACGCAGGCAACCTAACACACACATAAAAACAAATAAAGTAGTTGCGTCCCTAAAAATATTTATTCTTAGGTAGAGTTACCTGACTCACAGAAAAGGACGACATTATCATAAAAACTTCCAACAACTGAATGGAATCAGAGCGGCAGCGCACCAAAAGACCGAACAAAATAATAAACAATACAAGAAAACCGGATGAATCGTCCTTGCCCCCATCCTCGTCATCATCATCAACATCAAAATTATCGTACACAACGAGATATGCACCTACAGAGGCAACCGTCAGAACAATGAGCAACATCGTCAACAGGGAAAACGTAAGCCTGCTGCTGATCCTGGCTGGTAAAATAAAATGGAATTTTCAATTTCTACTGAAATCATAACTTAAATTTTTTCGTATATGTATTCTTAACGAAAATCGTGTTTCGCTAGAGATTTTGCTCCCTGCGCCAACTTGCCACCCTTTAGCAGAGTTGTCCTTGTGTGTTGTAAACAAATCCGTCACATACAATATACAAAAATGAAATTATAATGAGGCAGAGACGACGGCGGGGTGGCTACAAGAAGAGAGACTAAATGAATGAATGAAAAGATAAAAAGGACGATGCCATGAGAAAAAAAAAAGCAGAAAAGAGAAAGAGTCAAGGATAACAGCCACTCGTGTTGTCAGGTTGGTTGTCCTCTGTGTAAGCTCTGTGTGTACCGTGCAAAGCTGAATTCACTACCAATTCCTCGTAATTTAGTTTTTTACTTTGTTTTTTTTTGTCGAGTGGAACTTGTACTCCCCGAGGAAGTAACACACAGAGGAGCAATGCCATTCCTCCAACACACATGATTCTAATTTAAATTTCAAGAAAAGGATACAATTGTTTTGAGAAATGTAGTGTTGGTAAAAGGGCTCTTCTGTTTTGTGTGTGTAGATGTGGCATAGTGGTGCGTCAAAAATGTTAAAGTTAGTCCTTTTGTTATGGGGTAACAATTGGAAAATATCCTGGAAAAAATTACGTTCTATTGTTTCGAACGATGTTGGCATGTTAACCACAAAATTCAATTTTTTTACTTACAGACATAGGTACTGGCAGAGCTCATATTCTCTTGCTTTGGACGTTACGTTATTGGAAAATGATTTTTTTTACATGAACTTTGTATGAACTGATTTTGATTGTTCATGTTCCAGACCGTATGTTGCGTATGCGGATGATTTGGGAATTTTAGTGTCAAGGAAGTTTCTCTCTGTGATAAGCCAACTCATGGAGATAGGTCTTAAGTACAGTCACGGGCCACGAGCTGTTGCCTTTGTATAAGTCCTGATAAAACTGATTTGATGCTATTTGCCACTAAGACCAAAATATCATCCCACCCAAACTGAACGGCCGGCCACTCTCTTTATCCTCTAGCGCAAAATACCTAGGCACAATCCTAGGCACAAAAAATATTGAGCAGCGGGTATGCTTGCTATAGCTTTCTACGCATGCAATAAAACTTTCGGCAAAAAAATGGGTCTTCAGCGACAGCTGTCGTACGTCCAGTTTTCACCTACGGAGCTATCGTAAGAAATATTATATCGACAGACTACAAAGAGTGCAAAGAGCAGCATGTGTAGGAACTACGGGTGCTCTGAGATACTGTCCAATGGATGCTCTTACTGTGATCCTTCACTTGCTCCCTCTTGAACCATCAGAGATACAGCTTTATGTTGCGCATTCCGGCTTAGAGAATCTGGGTGCTGGACTGCTTTGCCTTGCAAGCTGAACGTCGCGAAATCTTTCCTTCAACCGAATTTCGCAAGAGTCGTGGTGTCGCGATTCGTAGGGCCTGCCGATCACTGAACACTGTCTCAACACCCAACCGGAATCTTCACTGATACCCAAGCTGCTATCAAAGCCATTGATTCAGCTATCACATCGGCATGGTAGAGCAATGCCGGAATAAGCTTCACAAATTGGGTGTTCAATAAAATATCACCCCCACCTGGGTCCCAGGACACAGTAACTATGAGGGAAACGAGCGGCCAGACGATCTGGCCAGGCAAGGTCAGCCTTTAGCGGCTCGTTGACAGAAAAAGTCAATGTATCGCCCGAAACCGTTAAGCGTAACGTTCACAATCACTTCTTAAAGCTGGCCAACCCAGAATGGAATACGATTTTCAGCTGCGCTATATCAAGAAAGATATGGCCCAGCTATAGCAAACATGAGATAAGCAGATCAAGGCCAAATATTGCCAGAATTGTAGCCATGAGCATGGTCCACTGGCCGATAGGAACCATGCAGCCAAGCTTGGCATCCCCCACAACACCTTCTGCCGTTGGTGCAGAAATGCTAACGAAAAAGAGTCTCTTCTTCACTTCCTTTGCAGGTGTCCGGCCCTGTCGAGAACTCGACAACGTACTCTAGGTAAACCCTTCTTCGAAGACCCGAGAGAGATATCCGACAGAAGGATTGGAGCCCTCATCCTCTACCTGCACTCGATAGGATGGGTGTTTAGTATGTTGATCATTCAGGCTTACGAATCATGCATGCCAGTAGCCCGGGCTACTGGTATCTATGCATATCCTTTGGCACAACCATAAAAGAAAAGTCTAATAAGGCCTGATGGTGAGATAATTCGGACTCGTCATTCTGGGCGCTACTCCATCCAGCATAAGCAGGTCTCCTATACAACGACTATTGTAGGAATGAAGATGGATGAAAACGCGACTGACTTCACGGGAACATCAACTCTATGTGACCCAATTCTGAGGATTTACTGAAGGAATATCGCTTCTCGGCACCGTGGCTCAGTGATTAATGAGTTGGACTACTGAACGGGAGGTTTGGGGTTCGAATCCTAGAAAACACGAAAAGTTGAAAGCCGACTGGAGACTTCTACATTAACCGAGTCTCGTCTTTAAAAACTAATCTATCCAGTTGCTAGGCATCTTGGTCTGAAGTACCGAGACTGCACGAGACAGAAGAGTGTGAGTATGATAGTGTGGATTACCTAAAAATCCGATCAGATGGTTGAAATAAATAGCTAATACTGTCCTCTTTCCAGATATCCCCAATGGATTTCATATACATAAGTCAGACTTATTTTACTAGTCCCATCTACCCGCATTTACAGCTTTCACTGTTCAAAGTAACTCTAGACAATTAAATCAATTCGCTAGTAATATTCTGTAAGGCAATCATCCATCGACTTTAAATGTGATATCAGCAGAAAACAAAAAAAAAAACGACCCTAGGCTTACACATCTACAACACGTTTGCTCCTCCAGTGTTTCACTTCCTTTTGTCTAACATTTTTATTCGTTTTGTTTTCGCCCTCAAATCGCATGAAATACACAGGTAGTGATTTACTTTTTAAACTACCTACACCCCATCAAACAAATGCAAAGCTTCTAATCCTAAGCCACCCTCCATCGAAGGTAAGCATGGCGGCGGTAGTCAAATCAGACTTACGCCCTTCCAGCCCAACCCCAACTACACAATGTACTCGTATGAAGGCACATTTCAATGTTATGTGCGAATAGAAAAGCAAAAGAGCAGAAAAAAAAACGATAGACATGCCTAAAAGGGTAAACGAGGCGTAAGCATAACCCCATCGTATTCTACCCGGTTATCGACCCCAGGATTACTCGCGTGAATACGAAACCCGGCCATCCAAACGTACCTCTATCTGCTTCCAATACATGCGACTGATGGCTAAATTACATGATCAAAGCAAATGTAATTTTGTGTTCAACATTGATGGGGTTTAGAGACAGAACCAGCCGACGTCGTACCCTTTTGAGAATCACTGGGCTGTCAATATGCGGCGTTTGACTGAATATGCAGAAAGGGTGGGTGGGTGGTCGGGACGGGTATGGGATCCACTTTCAGTGATTGAGGTTTTGGTTTTTTTTTTTTGGGACAAAGGACGGATGGATATTTCAAAATTTGTTTACTGACAAATTAATCGGCAAACTTATAGTCGTCACTTGGTTTCGGACCACCGTCGTTATGGGTAGTTAACACTGTCCCAAGGAAAAGGTATCGAAAAGGTACGTAAGGCATGTGGATAAAATTGCTTAAAGCCCGTGGAGAAAATTCAGGATGTTTGTAAATGAGTGTGGTAAGGGGATGTATAATACGTTTTTGTTTACTCCGCTTTGTTCCTGCCTGTGATTTCTAGCATCGCTTTCCTTCTCGTTCGGCCAATAGGCTATGCTGTTACTAGACCATTGGTAGTACACCACTCTTTACAACGCCAAAAGTACATCTCCATTAGAGCAGCAAAAGACTCCTGAATAGAAACGTATGAACGCTTTAATCTTTCGTTACAAAGTATTTTGCAAACTCGAGCAGCTTTATTGTTTACAGTTTAGAAGAGATCCTTCTTTCATATTCCCCGTGGAATGGCATAATACACCTTAAACACACGCCATAATCCCACTACAACAGCACGAATTTTGCAAAACCCTAACCAAAAAAAATCAAATTTGTAGTAAAACCAAGAATGTAGCTTCATTACAAGGGTGTAGGCGCACTGCGACCTTATAGATACACTGTTCTACCCCGACTTGAAGCCCTAGTCGATGAGATACTGGACTTAGGGCACTTCCTCCAGTCCGATTTCCTTGACGAATCGAAGTGAATCGAACAATGGTAGACCCTCTTCCAACAGTTGGAAGGCAACCAGCTGTTCCTTCTTTTGTGGATCAGTGATCCATATTATTTCAAAAGGTGTCTTGGGGTTTCCTGAACATCTCCGTGGAATCTACAGGCTCCACTTTGCTCAATACCCAGTTTTTTGAGGTGCTCCTTAAGTCTACAGTGACCCATTAGGTAGCTTGTAACGATGCGCAGCTGCTTCTTGCTAATTCCTATACAGACCTTACTTCTTTTCCGGTTATAGTTCTGAGAAGTTCTTTGGCCTGTCGTAGCCTAGGGAGTTCCTCCCAGAGTTCCACTCTTTTGCATTCTTCTTCTTTTCTTAGTTTTTTCCGTATCGTATGCGGCTTCAGCCCACAAAATGATTCCAGGCCAGTGAATGCGGTTTCTGAGCCTTCTCTTACTAGTTTGTCAGCTTCATTCCCCTCTACTCCCACGTGACCTGGTACCCAGTGGAGGGTTAGTAAAACCCATCTAAGGTCAAGTTTAAGCCATCATCTGCAAATTCGTCCTTAACATTCGTTCTACACTTTCCTAAGGCGCAGTTAATAAAATCGGTGAACAAATTTCCCATACGCGTCCTTACAAAAGGATTAATAAAGTCATACTAAAACACTTTCAATTATATAGCATTAACTTCCGGCAACACGCCATGACACACGATATATTAATACTCTCATACATGTAGGAATATGAATAGGGAAGCAGGCTATTAGCTTTCTCCCAGGAGGCTAATTTTTGTTATTATACTGCCATTTGTATATGGTTATATGGGTTGCAGTAAAGGATAATAAAGACAGGATGAGGTATTTTAAATGAGTTTGAAGTTGCTTGGAGGAAGTCTATTGAACAAATTCCAGCAGCTATAAAAAAAAGTTTTAGTATTCGGTTATCACGATAAAAAGACTGGGCCAGAGCATTCAGGTCAACTACCAGGGTTCTAGTGGGGTGAGGAGACTGCCAGACCGCATGCAGTTTGCCATCGGGCACAGTATAAAAGGCGAACTCCAGCGGAGTTTTATACTCGCAAATAGAAACCCGAAAGAGCCGAAAATGCAGCCAATACCGCTCATCAGTCTGAATGATTTTGGAACAAGAAAACAAGAAAAATAAGGGAAAACACGCCTATCGTCGATCGCATCCTTAATATTGGTCTAAAACAGGCAATCAGATTTTTGTAGGCACCTATGAAGCGAAGACTAGACCTTATACCAAAAGAAAAGAAACTTCCGCGCGGTTCTCGGGTAAAACAGTGGACAGCATCATGAGTTAAAGACTGAAGACTGCAGATTAATGAAGCAGAAGGTCCGGCGTCAGTAAAGCCACCATCACAGCGAGGATATTCTATGAATGCGTGATAATGAAGTGCAGTGCCATCATCTAAATGCTGCATAATTTCAAAATTTAGAAACAACCTGAGCTCCTGTAGTGTAACTACCTAAACACAGCTCTCTCGTCATCGCGACTTACCACCTTGGAGTTGGATCTTAGTTTCGACGCACATTCAGCCTTGCCAGGGTAGTGTTAGCTACTCACCTAATGGTGCCTCCTATTCCTTTACTTAAGCCACCCAACAACGACAAGGTATCCAACGTGGGGGGGATATGTGAAACATAATGTGCGGCACTTTCTTGAAAACTAATGACCTCGAGATGATCAAAAATAATTGCCTTGGCTGACGATAGTTTGTGAAGCCAGACTTCCTGCGAGGAGGGAGTGCGACTGCTATGATTGCTTGAGACTGGCTGACATGCAAAGGATAAACTGGAACTAGTGCTCGTTAGCAGTAGGAAATCATGGGGACTGTACCATTGGTGTGATCAAACCGTGCCCTTCAACCGGATTTAAAGTACCACGATTTTGTCAAAGTTGCAAAGTCTACTTTTACTTACTTTACTCGGCGGTCATAGTGAGTTCCGAAAAAGGGCCGGTGCAATGGCGAAGGGAGATGGAAGCGACCTACCAAATCAAAGGTTGAAAGTGCGGAGTTACTCACACTAAGAAAGATGAAGGCAACAAATTAGGCTGGCATTTAAGTTTCGTAAGCTAAGGCGAGGATATATTGGTTTCAATACGCCAGAAGCTCGAGCTATTGCTACACACGATTGACCTGCTCCATCCTGAAGGGAGAAAGCCTTTCAGTCAGTATATGCCCACATACAAAACGTATGTTTTGTAAACCTATTGCAGTAGGTGGAACAATATCAGTACACGTCTCTCTTCCAAACAAATCTGGCCACAGCTGGATTGCAGGAAAATCAGTAGGCTTATTTCCGTTAATAGGACAGGATATTGTTTGGTAGACCGACATGCCAAAACACTTGGTGCGCCCTTCAACGAACTCTGTAGAAGCTCTAGAGACGAGGAAGAGGAGGAAACCATGACACCATGTGCCTGTCCTGCTCTATCGACTTTGGGAAAAAGCTAGGGGAATATGCCTCTTCGGCATGGGTTCACACTGAAATCGGTGGCCCTGCCTCCTGTCCCATTCTCTTGGGAAGTAACCATGTAGGTCCCCGGTGCTGTGGTCTAGTTTTTCTCCATAGTGGTATCACAAAGGCCTTCCTTTGGTCTAAATGTTTCCCTGCTGAGCGTGGACAGCCACCCAACCCAACCGAACCCCCATCCTTTTAGCGTTCATCCTTTTACTTCCTTCTCCTAACACTCGCAGCAAGTGTTTATTGTGCAAAACAGACTTATTATCTAGTGTAACTACATATATGTACTGTATTGCCCTATCCCCATGGTCATCTCAGTCCCTCGATGACTGCAGCAGCGATACCGAACACCATTTTCTTTTTTGCATCTACTGTAAACCAGGCTTTAAGGAAACCCAAACTAGCATTCTGATACCTCTTTCCTCGGATATTGGCAGATGGTTATTAAATATCACTTTCTCTTCGACTTTTTTCATCATTCTCTATGCAGATGCGGCGATATGATAAAGCAGCTCTGGAAGGGGAAACAGGATAACCTTATATCTATTTGTTATGCTAATGAACAAGACCTCTTCTACTCTCCTATCTCAGTTGGATTGCGCCTGATCCAGACCTCCCCAGGTCATCGGCTTTTACTTGTACTTTTATGCTATGGAGGCAGCAGTCTTCAAGACTTTGTGGACGCCGTGGCTCCGTGGAGGCTCGTTGCTCTCAGAAAACACCAAAAAGTGTTTTTCACGGTACCACCTCTCGCGAATGTCTGACAAACGTCTGAGAGTAATAACTGTCATGAGAAAGCTCCTCAATTTTCCTTCCGGATATGGCTCTAAAGTGAAGTGTGTCACTAGGCCACTAGGCCCCGGTCCATACCGTCCATTGCGCCAAGACTTAAGTTTTTATTTATAAAAGCTTTTGGCAGTCGAGGGCCGATTGCTGGAATTTAATGCGTGAGTATCTCTATTTGTAAACTCATTCGGTGTATTTTTTTATTAATCTTAGAAAGCAGACTCGGAAAGGTCAATAGCCACTCTCTGTCCATGACTCCTATAACTAATATCCATTAGACACTTTCCACCCGAAATACACACATCCATCGGGCACATAACAAAGTCAGAAACCCCCGTCTTGCAACCAACATCAAAATCGATTGTTAACCTGTCTGCCAGTACACTAGACTGTCACTTTTTATTTGAAGACAACCAGGACAATTCTGTCAAAACGTACACCCATGTATGTTCTATGTTTCTTATAATATGCTGAATAAATAAATATAAGAACGTTCATGTAACCCTAGACACTTTTTAAGATAACATTTTACGACTTACTGGTGTTCGTTTTTCGGAGTCCACATCATTTTATCATCAATCTACGTAGAGTCAACTGCAAGAGTGTAACCTTCCGAGAGTTCATTGAATGCATGAATGTCGAAATCAATTGGGTGTAATGCATCAAATCTACTTTTATGAAAGCATACAGTCTATTGTCAGCCATCAATCGTAGTTGTCTGACTGAACACTAACTTGTAAGGGACGTGTTGTACTTACATTCACGAAGAAAATTAACAAATGCTACGGCAAGGATACGTACATATATTGGTCTATCAATTTTCATTTGTCTATGATTTTGTAGATAGCGCCAGCCATCGACGAAGCTTTATGGAATGTCTGGTGTCTTTAAGTTTTAATTGTGAAAGTAAGCAATGAATGCAAGTGGTGCATGCAAGATGAGGTCCACTGCATCTTTTGATCCGAAAACTCATCGGGGTGAGGCACTGCAAATTATCCGCTCTAAAAGACTTTGTACTTCTATATCGGTGGCATATTTTACTGCGAGGAGCGATTAGACAAGTTTGTAGAATCTTTGGTAGTTAAAGCTATTCGTAATTTTTAGACACCATACGGTTTGGCAGAAGACTCAACTCCTAGAGTTCCAGTGATGGCTCGCTTCGCTATACCGATGATGTCATAACATCAGTCGATTTAGTCGATTGCCAATTTTTCATTCCTTAGGGCGCACAAACTTCCAATTGGATCATTGTGTTACGTTACTTTACGCCAACTTATTACAAATGGTAGGATAAAGTGGGCGATACCAAAAAGGTGCTAAGCTACTCCTACATTGTACACAATGCATCAAATTTTTTTCCCTAGAAATAGTTACCCGTTGAGCTAGTGTTGAGTTGCTGGAGGCTGTCAATACTCGCATTAGCTAGTTCGGCAAAGTTGAGGAAGAAGTAGGACCCCAAATGCAGTTTCCTACAAGCGGAGAGAGCCTCACATCTAGAATGGTTTTTCCTCCTTTTTATCCGGGCAGTTTCTACAGAAGTCGTTAGGGAAGAGGCCCAGCCTGGTGGCGTGCCTACGGATAATGCAGTGCCCTGTAACGACATCTACTATGTTGGAGATGACCTCCCTTTTCTGTCTTATAAGACAGGTGGAGCCTTTAGGAACCAGTTAAGGCCAGATCTGTCTTTCTCCACATAAGCTGCAACAACTTGCTATCTTATAGAAGCAAACGTAGGATGGTCATAGAGGAAGTATTGCGGGGAATCTTGATCCTCTCCACAAGCGTCGCTCAGCAAGGTGGCTATGAAGTTTAGCACATTCATATGTTCAACAAATACAAAGTGCCCCTAAGGATTTTAGTATGAAGTTCTCCTGCAGTTTTCCTGCCGACAATTGCTTAATGCTTTCTTGAGTGTTATACCACAGATTATTATATTCTGCCCTGACTGGAGAGGCTAGGTAATCTTCCTTACCTTTTGCAGTAAGCTCATGTGATCCAAACCACACTCATGGGGGACAGCATTGCGACCAAGCTCAGAGGGAGGTTTCACTTTGGTACTACTTTGGAGGAGGGGGCAGTCTGGCTGTCACTATAACTAGGCACACAACCAATACCAACGTATACATTGTATGTACATACTTGATGAGGGACACACAACATCGACGAATTGGACAGAATGGGACTTTGTCTACCTTGGCTCTGCTATTGATTCTGACAATACCACTTCAGCAGAAATCAAATGAAGAATAAGTCTTGCCAATCGCCGTTTTTTTTGGGCGGGAAGCAATTGAGTAGTAAGGCCCTATCCCGAACAATACCTTAACCATCCCAGTCCTGCTTTATGGCGCTGAAGTACGGACTCTGTTGAAAGTGGATGATGATATCCTCGGTCGATTCGAGAGAAAATTCTTCGTAAGATATTTGGTCCCGTTTGCGTTGATGGGCTTTGGAGGAGAAGATGCAACGATGAATATACAGCGACATCGACCTAGTCAAAAACTGTGCATCGGTCGCTTGAGATGGCTAGGACATGTAGAGCGAATGGCCACCAATGCTCCGCCCCGCAGTGTCTTCGAATCTAACCCTGAAGGACAACGCAGTAGATGATGACTTCGGCTAAGATAGCGCGCACAAGTGAATGCGACCTGAATCAACTAGGAGGCAGCTAGCCTAGAACCGGACTAACTGGAGATGCTTGTTGGTTGAGACCCAAGTTCACCCCGATCTCTAGCGCCACCTAAGTAAGCGTTCATCGTGAGAGTGTGTACATATGGATATGTATAATCTTCAGAGTTCTCATCTACCAAGCAAACATTGCATGGTTTATCTGGGATGAATAAGACTGTTCAGTATTCTTGATGATGGTCGGGATTAACCATGTTGCAGCGTACGTCTCTTTATTAAGGGCCACTTTAATGTCGTTATTCTGCCGAGTGTTTGATAACTATTTGCTCTCAGGCTTGCTGTTGCTTTCAATCTACAGTTGACATAAGCGATGGTCCGATGTATACTATCAGTTGGTGTTTTAAAGTGCCAAGTGAATGTGCAAAATACATGCACAGGAAGCGATACTCACCATCGAACGTTACTATGGACATCTACAACTTCGAGCTGATCAAAGGGGTTACCGGATCCATAGGTCCCACTGTAAACTGCAATAATGACAACAACGCAGAAATTGGACGGAAAATTGCCCTTGTCCTTTAAATACTACAACTATGATGGCTGAGGCATGAATTAAGAATAGCGGTCGAACGGGTCCACAGAGAAAGTTCTCAGCTAAAGTGGACCGTAAAAGTATTAAGGGACTTCAGGTAATTGGGGACAAATCGACTCTAAACCATATGATTGTGGCACAGATCCATCTCGTACTGCAATGCCACATATGGATGGACATAAGGATTTCATCCTTTTCAATTGTAACGTTGGCGTAGGCACTTCTACAATACCGTCGCTTTCTATCTAATCTCAGTTTTGGGAGTCAAGAAGAAGCAGATGTAATGGAAATACCTTGGCTTTGGTCTACAAGAACTCCAACAGTTGAAGCCTAGAGTCCTACACAAAGTGTTTATAACGCTTCACAGCTTAACGTTACCAATGTGAACAATTTATTTCCTCACAATGTCCTGACGACTATTATGTCCTACTACACTATTAATCGAACATTTTGCAGAGATAAATTATCAGCTCGCCTTGATATGTGTGTGTGTTCCTGGCTAAAGGACACAAATCATTGACAACCGACAAATTGAAGTCCATCACACCCCAAACAAGAAACAACATCCTAGAGCTACAAAGTTTCACACACAGAAACGGAGATTCATTCCCTGCCAAGGATATTTGGCACACTGTTGTTGAAAATAGGACAACTGAAAAGGAAAAATCTATTTCACAAAAGATTTGTCGTCGACTCCTGAAAAGCGATTTGTCTCTGCCATAAGAACGCGCACGCGGACAAAAGTGCGAATCCCATTGACGACAACAAGATGACAAGACCACATACTACACACTCTGCCATTCACAATCGACGAGGACTTGCTTTTGTGTCCTATTCTGATCGTCATCGTCTGTTTTTTTTTTTTTTTTTGCTCTCCAACTGTTGACACATGTGTTACAATAAGCCACACGTTCGCCATTTTTTCTACACACTCGCACGCAAAATAGGTGAAATCGATTGTGGGTATCGGAGGGTGTCCTGAATCCTCTTTTCGTCAAAGTTCTTCGTGAACTTTTCATTTTACATTCTTGGAAATTTTCCTCTTTGGTCATGCAACAGCCCCCGCAGGAATTTCCATTTTCATTTCTTGTGGCGAAAGTAATAAACAGGAGTAAGGAAAATTCTTACCACACGTGTGGTCTTAGCCTGTCAGCTCTTATTACGGAGTTTTAATGCCAACATGGAGTATACGCGCTACCGAGGAAGGATAACAAAATTATACGGTAGCACACACAAAGCAAAAGCAAAAAAAAGGGAGCGTCCTTAAATTTATAACTGGTAGCTTTATTAACCATCTGTCAATTGTTTATCCTCGGCGGAAACAAATAAATCACAAGAAGGAAGAAAATTCAATTTCTCCCACACACACACAAGCCGAAACCGTTGCTGTTTACTTCGCCTGGTATATCCCATCATTGTTATCCTGGTGGCGGCCTCTGATTTCCTCTTCAAAAGGCATATTTAATTGATTAAAAGCTTTTCGGGTAATCATGAATTGAACGAACAACAGCGAAGTAGGAGAAAAGGATATTCAGCTAAGGTTCGTTTGATATTTAGATAAAAGGTTTCGACCGAGTCCTTGGTTCATCGTTAAGCAATTGTTGCAGGGACCATTGTTTTTTCGGCGACTTCTCCCCAATACTCGTACACCAGACAACATTCATAAATGGGATTTATTTATTAATAACTTTAGACTTTGTGACATGAATGTCACTTTGACAAGCGATGGTTATGTATGAGATAGGAGATACAAATCACTGTCACTAAAAAAGCGGGGAGCAGGAGCAGAAGGCAGACTTCCTAGAAGCCATCAATAAGCCAAAACGTGGGGGTGAGGACTGGAGGGTAGCTAAATCATTCTTTGTTGCGCGATATATTCAAATCCTCGTTCAACTTGACATTCTGCTGTCAGTGGTTCCAGCCATAGACGCACGTATAGGTGAAATGGTAAATCGATGATTTGCCTTTAGCGTTGATTTCTGCCTTTTTTTTTCGCCTGATTCCTGTGTTTGGGTCCTTGAATTTCTTCATTCTTTGATTTATTTGCGGGAGTGGTTCGTTTCTCTTTTTTTCAGACATTTTTTTGGGGTGTCCTTGAATGTGAGCGAAGTGTTATTATTTTATTTGCTGCAATAAGTTGTTTTCCAGTCTTGGTTCACTTGGACCGAGTGGGTACGTATGTGGGGAGCGCCTGTCAGTGACGGATTTCGAGTGGGAAGTTTTCACTTGTTTAGTGTTGTTGTTTATAAGTGAGTCAATCCGGTAAGAGGACATTTGTGGGAAGCACAACAATTAGGGCATCGTTAGAATTAAACTTTTTTGAAGAGAAAGTCTCTTGAGTCTGAGGTGATTTCCGCCTAATGGGCATCCATCCAAAAATAGAATTTAATGATTTTACTCAGAATGGAGTAAACAGAATCCTTATTTACCCCATTTTAAGCGATAGATGTCCACTAAGATGTGGTTGGGTATAAGCTTAGGCAGACCGAGAGGTTGGAGCTTGATGAATAGAAGAAAACTTCAGACTCAAAAGCAACCCCCGTCTTGGAACCTGTAGGATTTTTTTCGATGGGGGTGTGACTACTAACTCCTCCGCTTAATGAATTAGATGAAAAACGTGTCATCCATCGTCTGCTGATTTCGCTAATCTATAACAAGAAGCTTAGTGGACTGTAAGGCAAAATTTTGCGATGAGGATGGAACGCAAACTGGGTTTAGACGTTGGAATCTTTGCTGCATAAGTTCAGGGAAATTTGAGTACTGTAGCGCCATTTGAGACAAATTTTAAGAAATACTTCTGACGTTTCTACCGTAAAAACGATGACAGACCCATCGTGGTCTATTGGTACTGACGAGGGTCTCAACGGTAGTCTCCTGTTTAGTTTATCCTTGAATTATTTTGTTTCTCGCGAGAATTGAATGGTTGCAACATATCTGCCTGGAGAGACAAACGACACGGTTTAAATCACTTCTGCTCGTTACAACTACAGCAGATTTTTTTTTATGGCTAAGAGAGACACCTTCATATGACTACCATCTCTAATTCTCAGACAATACATATAATAGCAGTTCTGAAGCTTTTGAACAGGGTTTAAAGAACAGCATGCATAGATACAACAGGAGCTCTACGGTCTGCTCCGTCAAATGCTCTTATGATCTGCATCTTCAGGTGCTGGACTGCAAAACCCTGCAGCAATATTTTAGACTCTCTACCAAGAGAACTCACACTGCCTCCTGCAGACTAGATTATCCCCACAATAAACTTCACAAGACGTTCCAACGACAATTCCCCACAAGAGCAAAGGGCATGACGGACAGGTGAATAAGGACTTCGATCTTGCAATACACACAGACGTACCAGTTCGATGGACTGTGATGTCGGTGCGAGTTTCCAGTGTTTTCCAAGCAGAGTTTCTCCTTATCCGAGAGGGCTGTCACCAAATCAAACTACGCACAAATATCCTATCAAAGCAAAAGATATCCTTTTTGTTGACAGCCAAGCTGCTATCAAAGCCACCGACTCGATAACCATTTCATCCAAACCGGTACTAGAACGCCGAAAGAAACTAGCCTCGCTAGGTGGCCAATTCATGGTAGCTCTGATCCAGATTCCAGATTCCAGAGCATTGCAACGGTTATGGAAATGAGCATGCCAACATACTGGCTAGGCAAGGCTCAGTCTTCCATTATTCACTTACGTAACCTGCGGCTCAGTAATCCAACGTACTAACCACCGAGCCACGGAGTCCACCACCAATAGTATGTGGATGGTATATAAACTATAGAACGACTTCGATGTTGAAAAACTTGACAAACCATAGGGGCAATATTGATGTCCTATCCAACAGTCGAACGGCTAAAAGAAACGTTAATTAATTTAAGGCTTCAATCGGTAAACTGCTGAAGAGTAACGGGATCGATGAGATCAACACCAACAGCAGCTTTAGAAACAATACCTACTGCATCTTCTTCCACTTGCCATTTACTACGGCAACTCGGTAGCTAAAACTGCACTAAGGCTAAGTGAAGTCGGACTATGGTTAGCTAAGCCCCATGCCTCAATTCTAAGCCCGTGGGATATATCAAGACTCTCGAAGTAAACGGACTACATTCTCCCACTAACAAATTGCAATCGGAGGTTCTCTTTCAGAATTCCTAGCAGGGAGGAGTGGGATGGAGGTTTAGTTTGTACCGGAGAAGAACTGGTTATCTATACCGATGAATCCAAAATGGATGGAGGTACTGGTGCTGCCGTCTACTGCGAGTCCCGAAGTACAAACCGGTTCTTCATACTTGAGGGTTAAATCTAAGCGCCTCGCTGGCCCTTCCCGTTGCTAGCACACCGCTTAGCACCTTGAACAGAAAGATAGACATTGAGTTCAACTAGGAAGCTAACAGGCGTTGGAATCAATCAGATGCATGTGCCATAGCCAAATCGTTGTGGCCAGTCTATGACAAAAAAAGATCCGCAGATCTCATGATACTCAGTCGCAGGTATATTCGTATAGCTGTCAGCTTCATGACGGGACACTGTGTGAGTGCCAACCAATCATGCGTCACGGCTAGGACTACCCCACGACTTCTGTAGGAACTGCAGAGACGAAGAGGATAGAGAATCCACTCGTCACTCGCATGTGACTATACAGCACAGGCCACCAAAAGGTGGACACTCTTGGGAGCTACTACACTGCAGAGCTGGATGATCTAAGACACTTTGAGCTGAACAAACTCTTGAGATTTATATGTACGTATGTATATCTGGGTGTTTTGTTTCATCAGCCGATAATGAAATTTAAGTTCCCAGGGGTCTACTATTGGGCGCAATGGACTCATCGTTAGTGAGCCGTTGACAGTCTCATGTCAACTAGGATACCCATCTACCTAACCTAAAGTTAGTCCAGGCTGGAATTACACAGGAACACAGGGACAGCACACTTATTTGGGTTCAGTAAGGTTACGGATTAAGGCAAAAATCCCTACAAATTTTGAATGATCTTTGGAACGGAACACACCTCGCCCGATGTCATATAGATTGTACTCTCTCATTACAGAAACCTCTCATAAGCGGACAAATTCTTCGAAACCGTCGGTGTCCGCTTATAAGGCAGTACACTGTATTTGCCAATGTTTTACAGAAGAAGAAGGGTCACCCAGCTCACACCAGATACAAGCAAAAAGTATCCGTCTTTCTAGGGAAATAATTCAAAAGACCTCACTTGGTCTCAATGTTATGAAGCTCATTTGTGTCTATCCTAAGCGCATCTATTAGCGATCGTCGTTCCGCAATAAAATCAATTCAAACGTTTAAAGTGAATGAAATACTGCAGGCCTGACCCAATGAGCACTGCGTACATTCAAACCTCAATCCTTGCCTTTCTTGCAACGATTTAAGGAAATCAATTGAATTTCGCCTGAGACCCAAAAACTACATACCCAGAGCATTGATTTCGGTTTAGCACCATTACCATTACACCCACTCATTCTATGCAGAACCAGAAGCCTATAAGTAGGTACCAAGGACGCAGTGGGATCAGAAACTCTATATACCAGCTAAATGTAATCTGCCCCATAAACCTAAAACATGTGCTAGCAAACGAACATAATCAATCAAATCCAATGGGAATAGTTCAATAAACCCCAAACCTACACTGGATATATTGTTCCTTATCACAACAAGGCCCAGCGCCAGCAACAAGGAGAATTCACCGTAATTACGACCGAGAATAGCACACCATAAAACATGACCAACCGTACCGGGAAAAATGAAACACTAAAATAAATCATTCATTCGAATCATGACTTATAATTTGCGGCTGTCAGTCAAGTTTATGAGTCGTTTTTCATGCTTTTCCCAGTTTTTTTTCTGTTTTTCTTTTCTATGAATATCCACGAAAAGGACCCGACCAACAAGAAACAAAAGAAAAAAAAAACTTCCTCAGTCCGAAAATCCGTCCGATACGAGGACGTTTATCGATTTCTTAAACTTAAAGGTTACACGCATAGGTCGTTTCGGGGCTGGTCCCTCTATTCCCCCGCGAGCAAAAAAAAAGTAGTCCTTTGCGTTCCTCCTTTTTGTTCGACGTGATTTTATTTCCACTCTAAGGTTGGCTTTGATTTACGACCGCATAATGAGGAAATAGATCGCAATATCTTGCATGTGTGCTATAAACGTGTTTATCAGGACAATAAAACGACCAGAAATCACATAAAAATGTAATTAATTAAGAAAATTGCAACCTGTGAAGGAGTCCTTGTGAAATCGAGTCATGCACTGACCTCTGATATCCTGTGTCTGTTCAAATTGCCATCTTACGCACGAAACTGTATTTATTGTTGGTTGTTAGGTCCTGCGCACATGAAATTTCGAAATGTTGCCAAGGAAAATGTTGCCAGAGACTTTTCCCCGCATTCGATTGCATAATCCTTGTGTGTGTATAATGTGGATCCATGGGACATCGGACATTGACGAGTTTTCGTCAAGTTTTTCGTTTTTTTTTTTCGTTCTTTTTTTTGGGATTTTTCCCCATCAAGGAAATAGAGAACATGTTGATGCTTACCACTACCCGCCCCTACGACGGATGAGGGACACATGTGAACGTATATTGATTAAAGTCCGAGGCAATGCTAAATTTAAAGACTGCCTCCGGGTATTTTCTTTTCGTCCCTGGAGCCTTCATTTCGGCTATGGTCGGTCTTTAGCAAGGCAAGGGGGTGTGTAAATAATGCAGCTGTGTTGTGAATAATTTAATTGGAATTTTTTTTTTATGTATTTTTGTAGTTTTCGCTCTGAGCATTCGGTGTATTTTCTTAGATGCGTGAAAGATCGTTTTTAGCTTCGCCATCTACCTTACCTCTGCTCCTTCATCATGAAATATCTGGTCTACGATAAAATATTATTTAATACAGGAATTCTAAAAATTCAACGATGAAACGCTTACTGTGTTTGTAAGGACCTTGTTATGTTAGAGCAAGTGCCTTGCAATTGAGGATTTCAACATTGATACCATATACACATCAACATTGCTAAAAAGGGACGAGCATAAGTGACGGTACTGACTTATTACTTTTGAAAGGGATTTTCCCAGAACAGATATATGTACATATGTATCAAGACTCATATAAATTGAAAGTATTTTTACGACAGGAGTCCCAAACAGGACAAAGGGTTATATTTAGAAAAGCAGATAATGGTATTGCTAATCGTCTTATTTGTCCCTTTCAAATAAAGCCTTTTGACGTCGAAATTCAAAGGAACTGGGATGGTTTTATTATGATATTTTTCTTGGGGAACTAGCTATAGAAATGGATAAATAATCCTATGGCCATTACGTTACTCGGTTTAAAAACAAAAATAGCTTTTGGTAAAGAGTTCTGTGACGAGGTTTCCTACCCAAGTCTCGGAATATTAGTCAGATTTTTATAACTTTAAGATTTTTTAACAGGGTTTTGTGAGTAGTAAGAGGGATGCACAAGGCTATTCAGACTTTAAAATTCCGCTAACATTCGTCCTCTATAGCACAAATGCTTGAACTTTGTCAAGGCGAAAAAAAAAGTGTTCTTAGTTGCTTTGGTAAAAACGCATCATCACCTCAACGTGGTGCATAGCACTTTAATAGTGAACCAACGATGAGCGTATGTTGAGTCTGACTGAACATGTGGAGCTAAATATTCGGACAACCGCAAGCTTAGCCGGGCTAACTCCAGCACGCATGTGTCAGACGACCCATCACTTGCTGACTTAACCTGCAATCTTGCGACTAATTTGTCTAACAAGTGCTCCTTAGAAAAAGAACGTTTGGCGAAGGGACACCATGGATGGAATCAACGGTGACATACACAGCCAGACTAGCGGAAGTCTTACTTGAGCTCCTCCAAAATATTTCGAGCTCAGGTCAGTAAGGAATTCTAAAGACTTAGGCAGAGTCTTTGAAAAGAAATGGTGGTGGAGGAGCCCGTAATGGGCCAATGACTGCGCTCATACCTCCGACATCGGCTTACAAGCCTCCCGTCCTAGGAGTTTTTTTATACTCTTCCCTACCACAAAAAGAAGTTAATTACGAAACAACCAACAGCCTTGGATATGGATGGCCCTACTCTTGATGACGCTGGCAAACGAAACGAGGACAAAGATCTTCGGATTTGCACGTGGAATGTTCGGACCCTTAACAGACCGCATACAGCTGAACAATTAGCAGATGCCCTAGACTACTACAAAGCAGATATTACAGCTATCCAGGAAGTGGGATGGCATCGGCCGGGCAAAAGGAGAATGAGAAACTGTGACAGCTACTAAGGTGTTACTGCAAAGAGCAAAATGAGCGCTTATTCGGGTGCGAATTTGTTATAAGCGGCAAACTTAGGTAAGAATCTTGAGCTTCCGATACGTGAGCGTGGGTATTATGACAATTCGTATCAAAGCATAATTTGCCAACATGAGCCGAATATGCCCTCAAGCCCCTACGGAGTACAAGGGCAGAGTACGTTACCAGAGAGTGTTTCTACGAGATCCTTGATGTTCAAATTGTGTTGGGCGATTTTAACGCCAAGATAGAAAAAGAGGATATCTTTGGTGGGACAGTTGGTAAACATAGCCTACACGACACCACGTCTGGCAATTGACTTAAGCTTACGTCACTAGCAAGCACACGATTTCCTCATTTCAATATCCACAAAGGGGCCTGGCGGCGGTCTCCTAATCATGCAAAGATCAGCCGAAATGATCACTTTGGGATCAACGTAAGGCATACCTTCAGCATTCAACATTCTAGATGCCGGAACCTTTCCGAGTACGAACCCAGATATCCCGAGTGTCACAACAAAGATGAATTACTGTGCGAAGACATAACATTGAAATGCTCCAATCGAGACCGCCACAATCTTCCCCGAACGCATATCGCGAAATCTCTCCACGTATCCTATGCCGCCTTTATCAAGTGCCGAAGACCGGGGCACGCTGCCAACATGTCATCGGAGATGCAGCAACTGATGTTGCTGGGTTTCACCTGATTACCTCCAAGAAGTCTCTCTGCATGGCGGCAAGTACGTGCAGCTGAACAAGGCGCGTACAGAACCGCGGCGCTGTAAAGAAGGACGTGTTCTGCTCTTGAGCTTTAGGAGCAAAAGAGACAGGAAAGCGATCTGTTTCTTAAAAAGAAGAAAAAAGAGTGCGGGAAGCACGCGATCGAAAATATTGAGGGATTATATTCCAAAAATAATGTACGGAAGTATTACCCAGAACCCGTCAAGCCAACAAGACCCGCATAGAGACCTGTAAGGATGAAGAAGAAAAATTGTTGTGGAGGCAAAGTTGGTGTTGAGACGCTGTCAGAAAGAACGAACCATTCAACATAAAACTTCCGACCATCTGACGAAAATGAGTTGAGGATAGCAATATCCACGCTTGATGGCCTACTGGCCGAGCTGTCATGGAGAGGACTTCGTTGGTGTGTAGGCTGGAGAGCTAAACCCATTATACATATACATCGGCCAAGTCAGAAACATTCGCATCCAAAATGACAACGCACTTCACCAAAGATTATTTGAATCGAACTTAGAGCGACAATGTTCTAAAAGTAGTCCTTTGCCCTATGTGACTCGACCACTTGCAAAGGGCTTCATCAAACTTGGCATGCGAAATGGGATGTAGCTTACCAAAGATCGGCAAAGTCTTAGAAATGATCAGAAATCCTAAACATTAATGGTACCCTTCAAACAACTAGCTCCACAAATATATCATACTTAACGGAATATGGGCACATATCCCATCCAAATTGCGACGAGCTGTTTCAGTCATAGGTGAGCGCCATGGCTCAGTGGTTAGTGCGTTGGATTACTGACCGGAAGGATCGGGTATCGAATTCCAGAAAACACCAAGTTTTTTCACGGTCCTGTAGGTCCCTTCCATTTGTGTGAAAAAATATAACACGCCAACACGAAAGGTCGTGAGAAGCTAGGTCCTGGACCACATGCGGTCTGTTGCGCCACGTATTTGTGTTTGCATTTCATTTCAGTCATAGAATAGAATAGTGCTATACCATAGGGATCTGTGCTACGCCCATCATTAAGCACAATGAATTAAGGTGTCCTACGTCAACTCGAGAAACCAAAAATATTTTGCGCAACATTGCTACCGACCAACTGTTGGAAAGGATGGAAAGATTTCCCAATTCGATAAGAAAAAAAAAATTCAATCTGAAGTCTCGATCTTCAGAGTTCATTACGCCCCTTATCGTTTGCTAATTCATCCCTTATTTCTCGGAAATCACTATCTAATTCTACCAAAGCCCTAGTTCCCAGTCACTCCCACACTGCAAATTGGAAAACATCTAAACGCCATTCGAAATTTTAATCCAAAAGCTCTCCAAAATAGAAGCCTTTTACATTGATTTCGTCGACTATCCTTCTACAAGCCGTCAATCAAATTCAGGGTAATTAAAATCTCTTAAAATCGATTTTCCACTCCACAAACAGCACGCTCCTCTCCTATCCCCCGCCCGTAGACTAGCCACGTTTACAAGTTCACACCACACCCATTTATAGCATGATAGCAGCACCGTCATCGAGCATCCGCAGGATGGCCTGTCTATGTGACTGTCGGATTGGAAAAAGGTTTCAGATTTTTCCAGTCTCATCCCATGTACGAGTTTGTGTCATACTTCAGATCTCTCTTTTCTTAGTTTCTCCTTTTTTTCCTCCTATCACATCCGGCAAAACTGTCTCTCCCTCTGGGGGGTATATTTTTCACTATATGGCGGGTTTAGGGGTACCACCCCTCCACCTCCTACCCCAATGCTTGCACGTGTTGAACATCAATCAATCAATGGCCGCCTGCTTTGTTGACGTCTCTAATAATTACTGCTGAAGATGACAAGGATGAAAAGGGTTTACTCCACCAAACCATCTTCAGCCGTCATACCATCATAACCGACAACTACTAGCGATGAGATCTAAAATCCTTGGGGATGAAGTGTTGTTCTATTAATTATGAATGAATGTAAATAGACACCCATTATGATGTTTTTTTTTTTTTGTTTTTGAAAATGGGGCGGGTGCAGTCGGTTCGCGTTGGTAATTAAATCCTTTTCAGGGAATTAGTTGAGAGACTTAAATAAGGCGCGAGGCTTGGTGTATTTGCTCTCCTTGTTGGGTGCACGGAATACAGGCGGGTAGTGGTGCGGAATTAGAAAGTTTATCGATTTATTTAAGTGTCTTTGCGCCCGAATAAGTAATGAACAACTGGGGAGTAGTGTTTAGTTTCCACGGAGATATCGGTGTCCGCTGTGCTGGGAATTGCTTGGGCTTGATGGGAAATTTATAAGCATTTCGGGTGCGTACTTTATGGATTCCAGTGACGTAGGTTACCTAATGAGATGGAAATTCCCACAGCTTTTGGCGTGAAAACGCGCTGCCGCTCCTGGTGCGTCATTTATTTTAACTGCATTCGTTTAAAGCTTGAAACTTAACTTTTATTGTGATGTCAAAATCGCTGTTGACGCACATTGTACGAGTGTACACGACACGATACAGTTCAATGAACAGCTGAAAATCCGCAAAATTTAAGGTCATCAACAGCAGGCGGTGCAAGGACGATAATGTTGTTTTTAGTTTAAGTGATTTTTGGGACTTTTTTTTCTGAAATGCATGCTAAGCTACTTTGCGGTTAGGATACAGTTAGTTAGTTAGTGTTCGCGCTAAATAAATACAATTTAAGTCCACATGTATCCACAATTGGATATGCTATCATTACTTTAATTTTGCCAGTGCTAAATTCTCAGGACTAAACAGCAGGTCTTTTCGGAGATAACAGCAAAACCTGGCAAACTAGTTATATAAATCCCTCATCCCTGGACATCAGTTCATACCAAGTAACGAGATGGCGGATGAATTGGCTAGAATAGGCTCGGAATCTCGACTTGATAAAATAGACTTATGAGTAAAAATCCCGCCTTGCACACTAAAGCAGGGGTCAAGGCCTTAAGGGATGCAAACAACAGATGGCCCTCCCTGCACAAGAAGTATTTGGCCTTACTTTGACAAAGCAAGGACCGACATGCTTATGCAAAAGTATACGAGATACCATTCTGGCCTGGTACCATATGCAAAAACTGCGAGGAACGGAAGAAGAACTATGTCGAGGATGTGGAGATGAAGAGGTTAGCGAGGACACAACCCACTTTCTCTGTCACCTCATCCACCTTAGATATAAATTTCTTGGACGACACTATTGAACAAAACGACATTGCAATATATGTAGCGAACTCTAGTATCTACTCTGCGGGGTACAAAGAACCCAAAAACCTTCCAGATGCACTCATTGTGTTCCTCACAGAGGTGTTATGTAATTGTGCTTACTTACCTGCTTAGACGGCGCTACAGTTCAGGGTGAACGTGGCCGTGGGTGAACCAACAAGCGTCTCCAGTTTGAACGGTTCTTAGCTAACTGCCTCCAGTTGCGCACTCCAAGTTAGTTGAGGTCCTTTACTTCGTGTGCGCTCTACCTTAGGCGAGGTCGTCCTCTACAGCGGTGTCGCTCCGGGTTAGATCCAAATATTATGCGGGCCGGAGTATTGGGGTCCATTCGCTCTACATGTCCTAGTCATCTCAAGCGACCGATGCGCAGTTTTTTGACTAGGTCGATGTCGCTGTATATTCATCGTTGAATCTTCTCCTCCAAAGCCCGCCAACGCAAACGGGACGAATATCTTACCAAGAACTTTTCTCTCGAAAGGACCGAGGATATCTTCATCTGCTTTCGAAAGAGTCCATTCAGCGCCATAAAACAGGACTGGGATGGTTCAGGTCTTGTTCGGGATAGGGCTACTACTCAATTGCCTTCCCGCCCCAAAAAAACGGCGATTGGCAAGACTTATTCTTCGTTTGATTTCTGCTGAAGTGGTATTGTCAGAATCAATAACAGAACCAAGGTAGACAAAGTCCCTTACTACCTCGAAGTGACATTCCCCTCATTTACCCATTTTGGCAGCTTCTGTTTCGATTTGCTACCGAACGCATCACTGACAGCCCGCTGTGGTCTGCCAATTATGTCGATGTCATCGGCGTAAGCTATTAGCTGCACAGACTTTTGAAATATTGTGCCTCCGGTGTTGGCTTATGAGTTTCACATGGCAGCGCATCACGCAGTCTAAATCCTTTTTTAACTTGGAAGGTCTCGGTGAGGTCATTACCGACCTTGATGGAACAGCGTTCTCCATCGTCATCCTGCACAGACGATCGTGTATGGCAGGGATACTAAACGTAGACATGGCTCTGTATAGCTCGCCTCTATAAATACTGTCATATGGGGCTTTAAACTCGATAAGGGATGATAGGTATCGATTTGGACTTCCAGGATCTGCTGGAGTGTGAAAATTGGATCGACCGCGAACTTTCCTGGCCTGAAACCACACTAACAGGGGCCAATCACGTTGTTGACATTGAGTTTCAGGCACTCACAAAATATGGCAGATAGGATCTTGTGCGTGATGTTGAGGAGACTGATGCCTCTGTAATTGGCGCAGTTGAGGGAGCCTCCTTTCTTTTGGATCGGGCGAACGATGCTGGGATTCAGTTCATCAGGCAAATACTCGTCTGACCAATAAGTTGCTGTGTGCTTCCTACCAAGTCGTTTCCAGCTGAATTGAACAACTCGGCTTTGAAGAATTTAAGCTTGGGTATTGCTATCCTCACTACGTTTTGATCAGGTGGACGGAAATTTGGCTGTCATCGTTTATGTTTAAGGGTCCGTACATCGCCCTTATAGGTTAGGTTGGCTTGGCTGTCCGCACGGGAGTGCAAACACACTTAGACTAATAAAGATCCTTTGTGATACCATGGATCAAAACCAATTCGCTACTCATGGACTAACAGAACCAACCGGAGCTTTTGATAAAGCGATAGATGATCATGACGTCTAAGGACGCTATGTCACCAAGGACTTCAAGGAAGGGGGACCCTAAATGGACCATTCTTTTATGCGACAGAGCTGGGCAGTTACATAGGAGGTGAGGGATACTTTCCTCCTCCTCCTCGTCCCTGCAGCTTCTGCAGAAGTCGTTTGAAAAGAGGCCAAGTCTTTTGGCATGTTGGCCTATAAGGCAGTGTCCAGTGAGAACACCAACAACGCAGCTGATTTGTGATCGCTTTAGTTTGACAAACTCGGTACTACGTTTATGACCCAGCCTGGGCCAGATCTGTCTCGAGATGAGACAAGTTTACGCGTTTTCCCATCTGAGGTTGGTCTTGCTAATAGCATTCAGCTTTAGTAGATGCTTACATGTAGCTGATCGCCCTTATACAATCTGCAGAAAAAGTTTTTCCATATTCCGATAAGTGTAAGAGTTCAAAATTCCATTGACCCCAGAATGTGCATCGAAGACTAAACAGCGGGACAAATTTGTAACCATTTTAAAGTTACCAGTAAAATTTGCACTAAAAAGAAGCCAGCCAGTCCAATTCAGAGTGAAAAGCGTCTCGAAAATTCTTTAAAAAAAAATTTATAAGTATGTATCTCCATGACAATGTGACTGCTTCATTTGATGCATTGAAAAGGTTTCATTTCATATCCACTTCTCCCTTTTGAAACCCACTTGTCAGACGCCACCTCCATTCGACTGCTATACAAATAAATCCACTTGTTCAGGATTTTATTAAAAATAAATAAAAAATTCATTTCGCATCCCTTCAGAGTGTGTGTCATCTCCATCTGGTCATCAGGTGCAATCTGATATCTCCAATATGAAATGTATTTTATACTGATGGCACGGACCTCTATAATATACGCGCTAGATACGACAGTTGTCAATCGTTCTCTCGAGCTGGTGTAAATCTTTTTCTGACAGAGGGTTTTTCGTTACAGAAAATATTATTACTAAGCACACACGCACGCAGACAACGATAAAACCTTTCCTGGGACAAAAGGATACCCTCACTTCGTTTTGCATCTTTTTTGACATTTCTATTGAAAATATAAAGGACATTCATAATTCCAACCAACGTTTTCCTATAACTAATGATCAATGGCACAGATAAGTGACCCTCATAGTTAACTGACATGAGGCACATTTACCCTTCTCTTTGATTAAGATCAAAAAAAAAAAAAAACAAAAAAGGACAAAAGGACACTTTTTTGGGAGAAATATGAGTTGCCAGCATATGCTGCACCGATTGATGACAATAAAAAACCTTTTCATTTGGAAATATTGATAGTCCGTCTGTCTAGACCTTTTTGGATGCCAAGATTCAAACAAACTCAGCAGCAGCCCTAATTAAAGAAAAAGAAACAAACAAGGATAATTGATTTCTCATTCCACTTTACCATTTGCCAAACACACAACGAAACAGTCTGACGTTTTAAGTGAAATGCATTTCATTTCTTTGGTTAGTTTTAAGCTTCTTTTGAATAGTTTCAGCCAACATCCTCCCCCTCCCCCGAAGCCGATTTACATACCAAGTTAGGGCAAATGAACAAGCAACTTGTCTGCTTGCCAAGTTGTAAAAAGTTTTGTATCCCTGTATCCCTAGTTCTTTGCACATTTTCTTGCCGTCTCCTTTTGTTCATATTTACTTTAAGAAGAGTAGATGCAAAGGACTTTCTCGTTCACAGAAAACGAGAGAAAACTTTCTACCAAGTGAATACCTTATCAGCTCCATAGCAGCCTTGGAGGTACTAAAATGAGCTTCACAGCAAGAAAAAACGACACAAACCTCTCCCATAGATTTATAGCTGCTAAATGCATTTCTAAGAGTAGCCTTCTGGACATTCCTTTTTCTATTCCTTCGAAGCCTATTCTGGCCTCACGTTCTTTTTTTTTTTGTGGAACTTCATTCTAACTGCACACAATTTCTTATCGAAGATTTTATTTTTTTTAATTAAAAACTTTTTCTTTCACCAGGCGGCCGGATGGTGTAGGGAAAAATTTATGGAATTTAATTTTCACTCTTCCTTGACGAGGCCCAATCTTTATTTTTCTTCGTGTATTTTTGTTTGTGTGTGTGAGAGTTTGTGCAATCACAAGATGCTCCAAAGGTGGCGGCGTGAGGATGCACCTCATACAGCCTGTGTTGATCCTAACTTATGCAAAGATAAATGTTGCAAATGATGGAGATAAGGCTTCCTGTTACGGAAGGTTTATTCTTTTTGCCGGGAGAACGTTTTTTCTTTCTAGGGCGCAGACCTAATTTAAGGCTGCCGGGGTATGTGCCGCGATGGTAGTTAAAATTTATGATATGCAAATTTTCTTTTTGAACCCATTTACAATGGGGGCAGGAATGCTTTCATTCTTTTCTTATGCTTGAGAAGGTTTTTTCTTACATCGAAAAGAGGGGTTTTTCGCTCTGTTTGTACTAGATTTTCGAAAGTTTAATTGAGATGTTTTATCGCTTTGGGGGAAGAGTTAAATAACTTTGGGGAATTTATTAACTGTTTCATAGCAATAATGGAATTAAATATAATTAAAATGTCGGCCTTCAGAATCGGGTGTAGAAGGCTTTTCAGGTCTTTAAAAACCCACAAGAGGTGTATTGCATTGAAAACTTAGTGTACTAACTCTTATCATGAACATAGAAGATTCTTTGTTTACTTAAACTTGAATTAAGTTAGGAGGCGAGGATATGGATTATATCAGGACTAGCGTATTACGTTGACTTGGCAGCCTTAAACTCATGAAGCTATTGCATTATCTGTTCACTTCGTCCTGTATAAGCAGTGTGTATATAATCTTAGTTCATCCAGTCAATGATCTTTTTATCCTTCCCACAATGGCATCTTTCACTACCTGGAGTGGAGACCTTAGGCACAGAACATCTCCTGTGGGTATTTTACCAAGTGGGTCAGCTCTGTAAGCTGAAACAGCTCTAACTTTCGCAGGCATTATCTGGAGCCGCTCGTAAAAAATATTGTGAAAGACTATGAGACGATAGTGGACAAACTAAATCGGTAAACTTTCAAGGCTGTAAGGCCTTCAACCAAGATGCAGACACTATCTAGTGTACTAATATTGGGAATATTTTTCAGAGCGTCTTGAAATTAAAACAAAACAGGAATGGACAAAGTCCACAACTGGTGGACGAGGAGCAGGCTTGCATTCGCACAACACGAATGTTTGCAAAAGGCTAAACACTGACCCACAGTATATACATACAACCCATCTCTACAAGAAGGTGTTTATGACAAGCATTGGAATAAGCAAAGACTGGTGCTAATAACCAAACGAAATTAGGGCGCGGATACTCCTTTGGCATGCAGGTCTCTTATATGCTAGATACAGGAAATCTAGAGAGAGAGGATGTTAAAGGTAAAAAAAAATCGTCGAGATATTAACACTAGACATAAAAACGCGGACATACTGGTATATGCTGCACACTCAATACCCGAGTACTGAAGTAAATAACTAAAACCAAAACGACGGGATAGAAATACGAGGCCCTATAGTGGTACTTCCTCGGGAATAAATGTGATTAATATCCGCACAAATCACTCGAAAATTGTTCTGTCTAACTTAAATTTCGGGTTATCCACGAGTTGCTACAAAACAACTTGAACAACGGTACAACCATCTTCAAGATAGCCGCCTAGAGAAGAAGAAATGCTCAGGAGATTCGTTCGCCAAAGTTCATTAAAAATGCTCAAGGACTACTGGCGATAGTATTGTGACGAACTTTTAAACGAGCAGTTTCCTCGGTTATACTTTCCAACAGCCGTTCTCAACTATGGAGAAGTATCCGACATAACAGTCGATAAAGTTAGGAAAGCTGTCAAGTCCTGCCAAAAAGTGAAAAGCAGTTGGGCCAGACGAGTAACCCTTTGAGTTTTAGAAAAAGATTGGAGACATCGGGCTTAGATGGTTCATGATTCTTATCTCCAAACTCATGAGAGGAGATCCAATGCTTAATCAGTGGAGGTAAAGTTATATCCTTCCTTTTCACAAAGGAAAGTGTGATACGAGAAACTGTGATAATTTTCGTTCGATTAAACGGTGTGTGACAACACCATAAAGATCGTGGAGCGGGTTGCTGACTGATGACCAGTGCGGGTTTGTCGCAGGTACATCAACGACAGATGTAATCCAAAGTATAAGGATCATAATGGAAAACATCGTGATGCGTTAAAGGATTCGCATCTAGTATTGGCTGATTTTGAAAAAGCATTCGGCAGACAACTAAGAGATGTGATATGGGTCCCGCTAAGACATCGAGGAGTTCCAACACCCTACGTACAGATGATCAAGGACATGTATGACGGAGCAAAGACAAGAATTAGAAGAAGGAGGATTAGCCCCGCCGGAGTCACCGCAGCGTTCCCAATTAAAGTCGGTGTGCACCAGGGAAGCGTCTTAAGTCCTTTGCTATTTATTACAGTCCTAGATTATCTGTTTGAAGGAAAAATGACGAATCGCTAAGTGCATCAGTTATTCTTTTCTGACAATGGAGTCATCATAAGTGAGGAGCACTTGATGTATGGGTGGATGTTTTGGAGGGAAATGGGTATCGAATTAATACTAAAAAGAAGGAGTACCTCCACTCTACATTCTCTGATCCACTCCGACCTAGTCCAGACATTTATTTGAATGGAAATGTGATTCTCAAGTATGAAAGTTAATGTATCTGGGATCTATGATCAATAGCGAAGCAACCATTGATGACGACATCAATCATCGCGTAAGCGTAGAGTGGATAAAAACTCTGCTATCTTCTACGACCCAAAAATGCTTTATATCGCAGTTATTCGTCCGGCGCTCACATACGGTTCGCAATGCTGGACAATGTACAAAAAGTATGAGGGCAAATTAAAGGCAGCCGCATAACATTAAGAGTAGCAAAGCTCGATCGCATTAGAAGTTCAAAGATCCGATGAAGGCTTCACGTCAAAGAACCCATCCCGAAAAAATTGGACCAAAACCGGCTTAGTTGGTATTGCCATGTTCAAAGGAAGGATCGTATGAACTCTGTTAAAAGGCAATACCAATCAACGTTCCTATACAAGCGCGGAAGAGAGGCAGGCCAAAAAACTACTGGATCACACAAATGCAAAAACAGCAGCATTTTATTGGCCACAGTGACGAAGTGATCCGAATCCGAGAGGCCTGCAGATACTTTCTGAGCTCGAATCGGCTAACCCCACAGGCAGACCAGTAGGGGTGCAGAAAAGTGGGAGGGCTATTATCCCTATAATCCTGATCTAAACCTCGCCGGACAAAAGGAGAAGAACAAAGTTTCGGGCCACAAGCAAAGAGGTTGGTTATGCAATGGGGAAGAAGATCTCGGGAGGATCTTGGATAGACTCTTATATCATCACTGTATACCCAGATATGTAGTCCAGTCTAGCTTCTTGTAAAGTTGCCAATTTGGACTATTCTCGAACACAAAACATGTGATAGTCAGCTCGGCAAAATGAGTATCCATGGGAATGCAGCTTGTGTTCTTTCTTCAAAGCAAAAATACGACGAAAGCCTTCCTCAGCCAGTGTCCTTCTTTTGCCCTTTTCAACACTTGATAACTAGAAAAAGTTTCAAACTAGTAAGACCCTTCACATACTCCACGAAGTTCCTACACAAAGCGAACACTCCACACCGCTTAAAACAATAAAAATTCCACAGAAGTAGTGCCGCCTGCTGCGCCCCCTTTCTCAATAAGTAATAGCAGCTTAACTGACAATGGAAATTCCAGGAGAGCAAGGAAACTTATGAAAACAAAAAAAAATAATAATTTTCCCGATTTTCTTTCCCGAGAGTGTCGGGGAAAGAGGATGTTAAACAGAAGAGTGCTTGGAGTATATCGACAACTAAACGATGTCAAGGACCTGACAAATTTACCATTATCCTTAGATTATTATCATTCCCAGTGGGTTTATTTTTTTATTACATCCTACCAACCATCTACCACTCTCCATTCTCTGCTGTGAAGATTCTCATTGAAAAGCAGAAATTTATCATCGAAATGAGTTTATCGCAAGACGTTCGTTCTACTGTTGGTGAATGCTGGGTTGTTTTCCTTTTTCGTTGCTCTTTTCCTTTGTTTAATCCTGCCGAACTCATCGACTTATTGAATGATTTATACAGCGAAGATGCTTCTGTGCCTGGTATTCTCTGTATTGTTGGACCTATTCCCATTTTTATTTTCAATATTAGACACTTGAACATATGAGAGGTACGGAGAAGGATATATGGATTGCTAGTGATGGATGCTGTATCAACATAAGGATGCAGAGGGGTTCTGTACGGGAAGTGAGGCGAAAGCACAAATATCTTAAAATATAGACCTTGTGTATTGTTTATTAAGGTCACGTCCTTTATATGTGAGCATCCCCCAGGTACAATGTGGATTGAATTGCCCCGCAGAAATATAAAGAGAGAGATATGAGCTTTTTCAGTTGTCATGTAAGGGTAAGGGTGGAAGATATTGTCAATAGGGAAAGAAAAACAATGTTGCACACTACAAATACATCTTCAATTGTTGGTGACATGCTCCTTACTCCAATTGCTAGGGTTGAGTTGAAAAAAGGAAGCCTGCCTATTATACATGTAAAAATAAACTAATTTGTGACGGAACTTCGTTGTGTAGAGTAGGGGAGGATATAATGGAAGGGTGGTTTGCTTTGGGGATGGAGAGTCGAATGGGATACACTGTTTCGAAAAACGTCCTATATTAGGACGTGTCTTTCCAGGTGTTTGTATCTTAGCGCTCCTGTTGCATGGCATTCGCAGACGAAGTGCTCGGGGCTTTCTACCTTTTTCTCGCAACCTCTGGCAAGTGCCACCAGATGTCACCAATCTCAGTCTATAGACGTGTTTGTTCACGTTGATGTGGCTGGTGTACGGTCCTACCATTTGTCTTAGTTGTGCTTGATGGGAGCAGGGTAACTTACCGCATTGATGTTAGGTAAGACTTAAGCTCAAGTCTTTAATTAAACGCATTTCCACGTACCGGGAAAAAATTAGGGTGATTCAATTGAATCTTCACCACAACAAAGTTGCATCAGCAATGATGACCAGATGTTTTGTGGAGGAGTCGATTGACATTGTCTACTGAAGGAGCCTTGGATCTTCAAGGGAAGGCTTAGAGGTCTACCTCAAAATGTGGCCACTTTACACGGTGTGCGATCTTGTAAATCTTGTGTTCTTGTGAAGCATGGAGTTAAAGCGGTTATGCTGCCGCAACTATGACCCCTGACCTTGTGGCAGTACGAGTATGAGGCATCCGCATACTTGCCGTGTGACTCCCTAGAGCCTTCGCCAACAAAAGGGATAGAGGTAGGTCTCTGTGAATGTCTGCAAGTACAAGAACGTAGACCTAATGATAGGTTGCACACAGTACAGTGTGGGGAAGCACCAACGATAACTACAGAGGAGAAGCTTTATTCGAGTTTGTAGTGTGTAAGGATCTAACTATTGTTAACAGAGGAACAGAACCGACCTTCGTAGATGCCAGACGAAGGGAAGTTATTGATGTGACTCTGTGTAGCAATAGAATGCTTGATGGAATATCAAATTGGAAGGTAAAAGATCAGGCAGTGATGTCGGACCACAGAGCCATCTCATTTGATGTTCAATATGGAAAAAGGATCGGAAATATGCCAGGACTCCCAGGTACAATACCTAGAAGTGTTACGGGATAAACTGAATGGGAGGGTACCCAAAATACCGAGAACCACTTGGGATGTGGAGTCGCAACTGAGGCATTTACAATCAGCTATTGAAAATGCATACCAAGAGGTGTGTATCCGTACTTTGATAGATGAAAAGGTCCCCACGCCTTGGTGTTGTAGAGAACTTTAAATCCTTAAAAAAGAGGTGAGGAAAGCCCTTAATCGGGCAATGAATCATGGGATGAGTATAAGGCGAAGAAGAAAGAGCTAAAAGGAACTCTACGACGACGTAAGAGGGAGTCATGGAGGGAATTTTGCTCGAGTATGAGGAGCACATCTGAGGTCAATAGACTTCAGAAAATCGTCTCCAGGGATCCAGTTTCCAAAGTCGGACTCATTTGTGACAGAATGGAGGAGATTGTGGAGACAGTGGATCGTACAAGTGAGGTCCTCGTGGAGACACACTTTCCGGGAAGCTTTTATTCATATCAGCCCTGGGCCCCGAGGAAACAAGGAGCAAAGGGATGGATAGGCCAGAAGTGGTTAGTGGGGCGACAGTAACGTTTTCCCCTTACAAGACCGCAGAACCGGATGGTATTTTCCCCGCTTTAATACAATGGGGTGCAGACCTCATTGAACCGAGGCTTAGGGTTTTATATAGCAATAGGCTACATGCCGGTAAAATGGAAAAATTGTCGCCCAGACATATCCTTGCAGGTGACTGTAGTATAGGCAGATATTACATTAAGCTTGGTGTAGCCATAAAAGATCGCTATCATAGCTGTGCACATTCTGATGAGGAAGGAACGACTACGCACTTTGTCTGCTCTTGCCTAGGTCTTTCAACTCTTCCAGAAATCGGTTCCAGCGGTCCAACAGCACATGATTAAACTGCTTAGGGTTTTTCATAACACATACATATAGAATTGATTGGGCGCCTTGGGTCAGTGGTTAGTGCGTTGTACTACTCAGTAGGAGATCCAAGGTTCGAATCCTAGACAACACCAATAAGTCTCTTCACGGACCCACTTCTCGCGAATGGCTTACAAACGTCCGAGAGTAGATAACTGTCATAAGAAAGCCTTTCGGATATGGCTATCAACTGTACGTTCCTTTCACATGTGTGATCGAACACAACACGAATGGTCGTGAGAAGCTAGGCCCTGGACCACATAAGCCGTGTGTGTCTTTTTTATATGGAATTGAAATGGAAACAGCGCGCGGTCCACTTGTTTCAGAGGTCATCCACGTTGCCTAACTCATGTATGTATGTAGGACCAGTAAAAACAGAAAAATTTAAGCTCTAGCCTTAAAGCTTGTTCATAATTTAGTTCCGTTTTACTCGCATGTGCAACTCTTGTTCATACTTTAATTGAATTTGTTTTTATCACCTGCTCATCAAAGTACCTAGCCTACACATCCCCATACTCTTCCACAGATGTCGCTGGCAGGAAGCAATTGAATTAAGCAATAAAGGATTAGCACGTTAGACATCATGTCTGTTTAAGTGTGCACTCTGGCCGTCTGTTTATCAAATTGACTGAGTGCCAACTTTATTTCAAACAGATTTTATTTTATTCCCAGGTTTTCTCGGTTTTCATTCCTCTCTTTACGTTGCATTCTCTATCCAATTAGTATTAGATACAAATTGAATGCAGCAACACACCTCCACGATGTGTATGTATGCATACGTGTACGTAAATAGATTAAAAAGTTTCGATTTTATTTGAAACTGCTAAATAATCAAATTTACCCGCGAACATTCGATGCGATTGGCTTATGTGACGGGTACACTCGCATCGGATTGATTACCCAGCTACTGGGTTCGAAACTCGACGAGACAATGAATGATGGCGGTCGATGGATTTTTTACAGTAAATGTATCAATCCGGCGTGAAATTATCGTAAGAGCACGTTTACACTCGTCGTTGTACCTATACATGGAGTTTTTGTGAGGGTGGGGAATGTAACACTAGTTTTGGGGATGTACCTACGCCAATTGGGAGCAACCACCATCACCACTACCCCTAGCACTGGTTGCACGTCGTAGTGCCAGGCAAAGTTTTTATTCTGAAACTAATTTCGCGCCAAAAGGGAGAAATACGAATAAAAAGCTTGTGGATCAGCAGGAGGTGTGATTTAGGTTGATCGGATTACAAAGCCGTACGCTGAATGTAATTGAAGGGATTGAATTTATTTGCGCTGTGGATAGACAGTTGTTGGAGGATAATCTGGTTGGCGACTTTGTACGACGTTATGAGAGTAAGGAACTTCCACCGAGACAGTACTGGTACTAGATGCCTGCAAGTTTTTGTTTTTAAAAAAACCAAGCTTCAAGTGCACTAGGGCTGTGTATGTACCACGTATAAAAACCACGATTGAACATGAGAAACTACAAGTCCTCGAGTGGAGGACCTCGAGTGAAATGTTGCAACTTGTAGCGTTTCATGTACAACACAGTTGCGAGTGTTTGCTTAAAATACAAGCACCTGAAGTGGTCTCTTTTTTTACAGAGCATTCCGTTTGAAGTTGAAATGTTCCAAAATGTTTAACGCTTTTCTATAAACGCAGAGTTTTATGGAAAAATTGTGTTTACCTATGTCGTTCTATATGTACTATAACAGAAATGTTCGTTGATTCACCTTGTTCGATTTAGCTGCTTAAGGTGGTATAAGGTAATTATGTACATGCAAAGCCTCTATAATCGTTGGCTAGAACTGCAAATGCGTCTTATCCTACTTTACGTAGGAAGTCAAGGGTCGTAAATGTCACGTCGCGTCGTACACAATGTTTAGGTGTCGGATGACTTTGGAGTCCAAAGTGGAGTACCTCATGGGTGCATACTGTCACCACTATTTTTCTTGGTGCTTATCAACGATGTACTCCGCGCAGTATTGTCGGAAGGCAACTATGGAATTCGTTGGACTATGGCATCTTATCTTGACAACTTCGTCAGCGTAATCTAATATGCCTTCATTTGATGACTCACAATCTAGAAGTTGAGACAAACAAAGTGGAACTAAAAATAAACGCAGCCAAAACAAAAGTCCTGAGCACTTCTAAAAACCACGTTCAACTTAACATTCCCGAACAGGAAGCCGAGAGAGTTGACAACTTTTATCTAGGAAGTGTATTCTCGGCTGACCGCGGAGCACCTAACTGGATGTGTGCAGCAGGGAAAGCTAAAACTGTGTTCGGAATGCTATCCAAATTATGTTATCAGCTTAAGAACCAAGTTGCGACTGTTTCGCTTCAACGTAGAATCGGTGCTGCTTTATGGGTGCAGTACTTAAAAGGTGGACACACCATCAACACACACAAGCCGCAAGTCTTCATAAAGAAATGCTTAAGAATCATCTTAAGGATTTTCTGGCCGAACCGCATCTCCAACAAAGAACTTTATCTTAGAACGGGGGCGCCCTAGGCATACGTGGCGCAGAACAGTTGAGGAGGAATCGAGTTCTTTAGGAATTAGTTGGAGGCAGCTCAAACGCGTTGCAGAATTTTAAACAAGATGGCGCGCAGGCGTGGTTGACGGCCTATGTCCCCCGAGGAGTTAAAGGATCTAAGTAATCTAAAGTAATATGCAGGAAATCCGTCCGAAAGCTTTGTGTGTCTCAAGTCATCTGAATATTGACTGCTTAAGGAATGTGGTTATCATCAAGGGTTACACTCCGCGAAGAAGGTGATTTCCATAACCAACCTAGTGCTATAATTTAACACCCAATAAAGATGTGGTCATTTTGATGGGGAACTACAATGCCAAGGTAGGCAATAACAACATAGTGCTCCCATGGGAGATATGCCCGGGTGTGCGCAATGATTACGGAGCAAATTGATGAATTTCTGACGCCCAATCTTTGTGCAGTGTCCGGTTATTATGTTGGTTAGAGTAGAGAGTGTTCCTCTCTTATGCTCCGTTAAATTTTCTTTGGTCTCTGAAGTTTGGCTCTGGCCAAGTTGGCTCCATCTATGGTTTACTTCATTTAGCGCATCGGCGTGGATGAGGTCCTTAGCATAGGACATCGGTGCGTCAATATTTGCTATAATTATGCTATTTGTACCGGAAGAGCCTCATCTAACCAATTCGTGAGCCACGCAGTTCTAAAGGACGTCACTGCGACCTGGTACCCAGCAAAGGGTGAGGTTATTCTGTCCACCAATCTCGTTAAGAGATATGCGGCAGTTTTTCATTGCTTTAGATGTTAAAATGCTGGATATGAGGGATTTGATAGCTGCCTGGCTGTCGATATTTATATCCATAACCATAACTTTCTGCGATATAGTATTAATTTATTCATAGTATGGCAGTGACTTCGGCCTGAAAGGCGCTGCAATAGTTCGGAAGGTTAGGAGAGAGACGGATGTCTAAGTCTTCCGATAAGACTCCGGCACCGACTTCATGCTGGGTTTTGGACTCATCCGTGAAAATAGACAGTCAGGTTACGTCCACTCTGATCTGTCCGGTATCGAGTGTTTGAAGGCGCTCGGTAACCTCGGGGAGACAGTACCTATCTCTTTCCATAGGCGAGAGTTTCTCTGTCAGCAGAGCTGGTCGCCATTTGCTTGCCGACGATGAGAAGGTGAAGCATGGTTTGAAGCGTCGCTGTTGGAGAGGTTTTCGGCGCACCCGTGATGCTGAGACATGTCACTCGCTGAGTTTTTTCCACCTGTTTCAAGTTGGATTTTCTTTTCAAGGAGAATTGGCCTGACTACCAACGTGTATAGCCAGCACATAATATTCAGTTGTAGAGTGCCACCACTCTTTTACATGAGTACAGGGCAACCATTGCCTTTTTGACACGTTCGTTGGCGTTTTCTCTCCAGTGGAGCCTCGGGTCTAATTAAAGTTTGCTATTAGTTTGAGGTGAGAATTAGCTACAGATATGGGTGTCCATTAACGTGCAATTATCTGACACATTTCATACTTTTTTTCAATAAATAATGCGCTTGATTCAAAAACTATAAGCACGTCCCCTCTATTTAGGTATATATGTACATCGTGATTTCCGTTTCGCTTGCAAATACAACAAAGAATCACAATTGGCAATCGCCGTATCCTTCGCCAAAGTGAGTAAATAAGTAGCAAATCCTTGTCTCTACGAACCTTGTATAAAATCCTCATCTATGGCATAAAATATGGATTTTATCAAAGGCAGATGAAAATATCCACCATTACTTGCTTCGATTGACGACATCTCAATGTCAATATTGTAGTTTTAAAGGAGAAAATAAAATGAAAAATCACACATCAATGTTTAGTCGAGATTCAACCTTGTAATACTTTAACCCCTAAGGCGATTTGCAGCCAACCGATTTATCTCATCCTTACGTGTATTCTACATGTGGGGGTTAAACCATCCAACCCTCATTCATCTAGTGGGTAATATCAGTTCGCGATGTTTACGATTTGTGTCGAGTGGATGAAAAATTTCGCTTCCTTGCATTAAGCCAGAGGGGGCAAAAAAAACATAAATTCATATACGAGTACGTATATACGAGTATTTGCAATGTTATTATAGGATTGAGTTAAAATAATCATCTCCTCTATGGAGGGGAAGTTTTCAATATCAGCGGAAGCAAGGAGGATTTGTAGGCGAACGAAAGGAAGGTTAAAACCGATGCATATTCCACGAGCCGTTTTTCAATTAAATGAGGAGGTACGAGTAATATTTTGCATTTACAAGGAGCGTGCATATCTAAGTTTTTTAAGCACTCCTAAGCTTAAGGGTTGCATTGAAAGCATTTATTGACTTGCCTGCGTGAGCTGAGGAGAGGGCGGCGTGGCTCAAGTACGTTGGATTGCTGAGTGGAAGCCTCGACGCTCGAATCCCGGAAGCACAAAAGTTCATTCACGGTCCCAACTCTCGCGAATTTCTGACAAACGTCCGAGAGTTTCGGATATGGCTCTAAACTGTAGGTCCCTTCCATTTGTGTTAGAAAATATAAGGCGTACGACACGAATGGTTGCCAGAAGCTAGGCTCTGGGCCACACATGGTCTATTGCATGGGCTGAGGTAGTTTGTCTGGACTGCCTTTTTCAGGTTTTGAAGGATAAAGATGTGGTCACAACGAGAACTGTCGTTGGGTGACTGTAAAGGTCGAAAATTTAATTGCAGTTGTTGCCCGGCTTATGAGGAACCAGCCTCTACTTCCTTGAATGTTTAACAAGTCTGCAGTCCAGAATTTAGTACTCGTTTACCCACTCTTCATGGAAGATAAAAACCATGATTTGACCCAAAATGTATGGATGTGGTTCACGTCGCGTCGATTTGGATATACATAGAGATATTGTAGTCAAAGAAGGCTAATACTGGCTTTTAGTGTAAATGATTGCAGTGCTGATATGTGGTCCGATAGGCCCGGTTTCGACTTGTATTCTGTGAAGCATTGCTGTGGAATTTTTTTTGGAAATGGTTTGATTATGGTAACAAACTCTTCTTTGCTGGGAGGATGGGGGTCCCTAAGTTGTAGGCATCGGATAGCTCTGCTTCCAAACTCTTGCTCTTTTGTTGAAATTTTCGATGACATCTTTGCATAATTGTCGCTCGATAGTGGCAATAGTACGTTGGATATTCGCCTTTAGATCAGGAATGAAATTTTTTTATGGTTTCTTACCAAATACATGCGACTTTCACTTTGCAGCATATCCGTTGAATCAAAGCAGGTCCTATGAATAGAAGAAATCGTAGAAATTCACAAAATATGCACCGTCATTCTAGTGGTGCTAACCTATAACATACATACATAGCCTAGTATGTACGTGTTGTCGCTGCCTATATTATCACTTAAATTTCACATTGCAAAGAAAATTTCTTTGAGGGACTTTTAGTTCCGTTCTTGGTGGTGGAATATTTAGGAGTAGACTTAACCACAGGATGTACTGCCTGTTTAATGACTTAAATTAAGTCAAAGACGTTCAAATTCACCGCCCGAGATGGCTTACTCACTTACTTACTTAGATGGCACTAGAGTTCGGGATGAACCTGCGCCTCAAGCATCACCAGTTAGCCTCCGCATTCTGACGCATTCCAAGTTGGTTTAGTTCCCCTTCCACTTGCGCGCGCCACTTAGGCGAGGCCGTCCTGGGATGCCAAAACTAGATAGGGATCTGTATAGCTCGTCTCTATAATACTGTCATATGCGGCCTTAAAATCGATGAAAAGGTGATAGGTATCGATTTGGAGTTCTTGGGTTTCTTCCAGGATCTGCCGGAATGTGAAAATTTGATCGACTGTGGGCTATCCTGGCCTGAAACCACAATGATAAGGGCCAATCAGCTTCTTGACGAAGGGTTTCAGGCGCTCACACATTATGGCAGATAAGATCTTGTGCGTAATGTTGAGGAGACTGATGCCTCTGTAAATGGCGAAGTTGGGGGGGTCTCCTTTCTTGAGGATTGAGCAATCGTTTGCTGAGATTCCATTCATCAGGCATACACCCGTCTGACCAAATATTGGAAATGAGTTGGTGTATGCTCTCTACCAACTCATTTGCAGCTGCCATGAACAACTCGGCCGGTAGGCCATCAGGACCAGCAGCTTTGTTGGATTTAAACTTGGATATAGACGGAAGTTTTGGCTGTCATCGTCTATGTTGAATGGTGCATTCTGTCTGACAGCACATCAGTTACAGCATCTCTAGTGACATGTTGGCAGAGTTGCCAGTGGTCTTCGCCACTTGATGCTGGCGGTATAGGAGTCATGCAGAGATTTCGGGATACGCGTTCGGCGAGGATACTGGCGGTCTCTTGCGATTCCAGCTTTTTGGCTGAAATGGCTAGGCCATGTAAATCAAATGCAACGAGTATTTTTTTGAGTCTTTGAGATCGTCTCAAATGAACGGCATCGTTAAGCAAGACGACAACAAAACGCAGTTGAATCCGACCTCAATCAACTTGGCATGTTATCGTGAAGGTACTCAACTAAAGACTGAACTGGCTGGAGACAGTAGTCCACCACAGACTGCAGTGCCTCTTAAAGTAAATAAGTTCTGTCCAAAATAAGACCCAAGTATTTGTTTCCTTACTCACTCATCACACTTCTGAGAAATCTTCAGGTATCAGCTATCCTATGACGGCATGGCTCTTAATCCACCAATATTCAGAAATAGTTGGCTGGATTGACGGTTGATAGCTTTGGCTTGAACTTCAATGACAGTACCACACTCCGTTTTGAAAGCGGAGCTTCTCCACAATCCTTTTGCTGAATTTCGATTGAAAGTCAAAATTCTCGAACTAACCTAATTCATGACTAAAGTTTCCTTTGAAAGTGTCCTTTCCCAAGAAACGGCCAAAACACAAAAACAAATAATCAAACTAATTAAATCGCTATTTCGGGAAGTCCTTCCGAAATAGGGATACAAACAAAGCACTTCCGAGACAGTCCTATTAACAAAGTGGAATATTTTCTTAATTCTCCATCTCAAAAGCAGTCACAAGTGAACAAAATAAGAGCAAACAGAAAATGTTTGCTGGACACAAAGACACCAAGATACCAGGCAACGAGAACATAGGGCTTAGGGATGTCCTTTACTGAGTAAGAGTTGGTGGTAGCACGGGTACCGAGAAAGAAACAAATTTAATCGGGGAAGTTGAAAATAATTTCTATGTACAAATATTTGTCTCAAACTTAGTACTGCGACGAGCTCTTTCATGTGTCGAGCACGGCAACTAAGGACTGCTGCAGAGAAAATCCACTCGCAGCAATGACGATAATAATGATTCCTTGTCATCCTTGCTCTGGGGGAATCAAAAGCACAAAACAGACATCATTTCGGTCTCCCTTTCGCATCCCATTCAATGTGTAATCGCTCAAAAAGAATAGAATGTAAATTTTCTGAAGGAGCATACACTTTAATGCAATTTACATCCTTTGACAAGTGCTCAAGGATATCTTCTCTAGCAATTTGAATTGACGCAACAACGACGTCATCATGGCAGAGATGTACGAGTTTATTGTAATCATTTCTTGTATTCCTAAATAAATATTGTTTTTACATTTTAATCATTTTGTCTCAAGGATAACTCCTACGGGTAGCACTCTATTGGAGAGTCTAGTGTTGACAAAGACCATTAGAGCTTCATAGATACGATACACACGCATAATTCGATTGAAATCAAACCACATCGAGATATCCTATGAGTAATCCTCTAATGAAATCCCAATGTCATCGGCGTTTGGTGAATCCTTGTAATACCCAATTTGTTTCTGCTAAGTCCTTACTAGAGAGAGGGTGTGTAAACGACGAGAACCAATGCCAATAACTTTAACGATTAGCGTCTGTTGAAAGTTCATTCGTGTTCAATGTGGACGCATGGCTTTGTTGTCGCCAAACACAAATACATCGCCATCATCGACGTGCGCTTTCGACAGCCCGCATGTGGTGCGTAGGTGACACACGATGGCGTAAAGGACACATGAACATAGCCTCAAACACATTAAGTGGGAAATGTTTTCGGAGGCGGTGGGGAGCTAACGATTTTCATAGGATCAAGCAAAATAATGAAATGATTTATGTCCTTGTTGTTTTGCGGACAATCAGGATATAGTAGAACAATTGAAACGGATCCTTGGTCTGGTGTTAGAGCATTAGTTCGCAATTAGAGAACGGATATAGCTTGCATTCGCAAGGCGATTTCAGATTTTACGACTAATCGTGTTTGGCTGACGTTGGTCGATCGTGGGTGTTAGGGGATGAACGTATAATAGGCGTTTAGTGGTCACACCATTGACTGTTTGCCTTACACTCTTACGAGCGGTTTATAATCCCCAACAAACAAAGGATGTGGTCCAAAAGCGTAGACCTACTGCATGCAGACCATCAATAATTTACAAAATCGAATTCACTTCTGTAGATTAGGAGATTACGGCAAAATAATAGGATTCAGGATTTTCGAATTCATTGAGGTTCTTAGAGAATATTGGAGATTAGGATTACTCAGAGATTGTGGCTGCAATGCAAGCTGAATGCAATTCTGAAGGCTTGATGGTGGAAAGAAGTGCGTCGTCTAATGTGCTAGGTCGCTTTGTTAATGGACTACACTCAAAGACGTAGATGCGCGGTGAATAGACCTGTAAAACAAAGCCAGCACTAGATCATAAGACATTCCTCATCCTCAACTCATTTCTTATGTCTGTCGGGAAAATAAGATTCCCAACAAGGATTTGGCTCTCATTACTACAAAGATCCACACTCTCAAGCAGTATGTGTATCTGTATACTGAGGCGACAGCCAAGGTCTTTAATAATCTTATCTTTTTTAAGACGATATCTGAACTTGCAGTGACCAGAAAGGGCAGCACACAAGCCCTTGCCTTTTCATTCAACAGCAGCTGGCTCTTTAGCCTGTCTGAGTCCTTTATAAGTGAAACAAGTAACTATCATAAGAAAGGCGAGAAAATGCCACCTTGGGTGCCGAAATTACCAGCTGAAACCATCACAAAACTGTTGTTGAATGATAGAAAGACGATCTTTTAGGGTCTGGGGGCTAGAAAGAATGTAAAAAGCCACGATAGCTTTCCACTAATGCAGAAGAACCACACCAAAGTTAGAAATGCAGGCTACACTCAAAATGCTTTAGCTAGATCTATCTATGCAAGAATCTCTACTCAAAGATTAAGCCACCTTCAGCGGCACTGGACGTCACTCTTCACCTATTGCCGCTTGATTTACAATCCAAAAACCTTGCCGGAAACAGTACGCTGAGGCTCACTAACTTTGGACTCTTTGAGAGAAGCAGTATAGGACACTGCTCGGTGAACCAGTAGGGATGCAGTAAAGTGAGAGGGTTATGATCCCTATAATCCTGATCATGACCTCGCCGAACAAAAGGAAGAAGAAGTATAGGAGACTGCTCCATTCTAAACGAATTTCTTAGTGGCAAAAGACGATTTTATTCCCTTGTTCGACTTCGACACACCGTACGAGATAACGTGCCAGGAAGGGAGTACTGGCGCGGGAATGCGTTGACAAAACAAAACGAGTTCGCAATTTACACGGATGGATCAAAGATCCGGAGGAACGGGCTCTGGAATGTACACCGCACTCCGGACCTGAAAGTGTCTCTGAGACTGCCAAATGCAATGTCTTCCATTCAGAAGTTCTAGCTATGCTTAGGGCTGTGGAACTACTAGATATCCAACAAGGATATTGCCATTTATATCGACAGTGGCTGCACTCAAAGCGCTGGACTTTAATCTGAGATAGTCAGGAACTGCCGCACAATGTTAAAGGTATTTTGCACGCAGAACCGTGTAAGACTATGCTGGGTGCCAGGACACTGCGGTACAAGAGGGAATAAACTTGCTGATGGACTTGCAAGGTTTGGAGGAGAATTGCCAATAGACGAAGCCGTGGATATCAAGGCTACCATTAAAGGCAAAATATACAAAACAGCCAACCAAAGATGATCACATTTAGCAGGTCACACGGTATCCAAAGTCTTGTGGCCAGAATTCGACCGGAAAAGAACTAGGGAAGTTCAAAATCTAAACAGAATTCAGCTAAGAACAGCAGTAGGAATCCTGTCCGGGCACTGTCTTCTAGGAAAGCACGCCAAGAGACTAGGCCTTACAGACACGGATGTATGCAGATACTGTAATGATAGATGCACACATACTGTGTGAGTGCCAGGGAATAGCTCGAAATCGTAGGAAATACCTAGGTAACAACTTTTTCAGTAATCAAGGAGAGGTAGGTCTTATCAACCAAAACAGGTTACTCAGATTCTGTAGGGAAATCAAGTGTTTCAGGGAAAGTGTTTGGGTTTCCATTTGCTTTTATGGAGGTTCCACAGTGATCGCAATGGACCCATTTTGGTGCCTAGTGCCTTATGAAGGTTTTCTCATAACCCTATCTAACCTAAGCCCATTTCGACAGGGTAAGTTAGGTCCATAAATAATGTAGCAATCATCGAGTGGCCAATATTCTACTTGGACTTCACTTAGTACTTTCAGACAGAGCCGAACAGACTTCATAACCATTTTTATTGATGAGTCGAAGCTAGACAAAGCCGTGGGTCCTAGTATTCCACTATACCTACCTTGGTCAGTTAGACTACGGAAGCACATTTGCGCTTTTCAAGCTCATGTTCAAAGGTAACAACAAACGCTCGCCTGTGAGATTGCTCGCGAAGGCCATTCGACGGGAGGATATCGTCTTTTTCATCAACGGCCAGATAGCATAAAAAACATTATCTCCTAAAGTAGTGGAACTTGGTAACTACCAGGAAGTAGAAGGCTAGTCCATTGTCGAGATACTCAAACTCATTACTCAACGAAATTGTTCACTTAAAAATGAGCTTGGATAAAAATCTGTCAGTGAACATACAACAAAGGACATTGTGCGACAGCAAGGAATGTTTGGCCCCTAATTTGAATAAAAAAAAAAAAAAAAAAAAAATCCCAATCTACCTTTGTAAGATTATTCTGCGGTACCACATGAAATCAGTTCGACTGACCGAAGAAGGCTTCTATGAAGACTGCACATGAGAAACAAGTTCCTCGGAAACCACTAAGATATCGAAGAACCAACGAATGACATCCACAGGCTCCTAAAGACTTGAGGATGGACAGACAACATAAAGACTCAACATATTTAGGTTGTACGGAACAACAAGATACACTTTCCCTCAATCCCAGTGCGTAGGCATCACAATGACTCGAGACATTAACCTGGGTGTAGCCTAACCTAACCTAACATAATATTCTCCCCCTTGTAATTAGCCTTTTTAAAGATCCTTTCCGATTCACCATCTATCGAAAACCATTTCCATTTATCTTCTCCAGTTACAATTGCAAATTAGAGAGTTTTCCCAAAGAAAAAAAAATATATAAATTCTCTCTATTCATATCTACCCAACACTGGCAACAAAATATTAAATTTCCTCATTACGAATTCATTTGTGTATCTGTATCTTTGGTGCGTGCAAGTGAGTGAGTGCTGCCCTAATTAAACTCGATACAATCGCAGGAAATTTGAATTTTTTCCCACCTCACTGACACTCTCTTTTTGCAGCTGCCCAATACTGAAAACAGTTAATTCGACAGGAGGCGGCCGCCTCCTGTGAGATGGCTCCCCGTGATTGCCCTTCCTAATCCGGAGCCTACTCGTAGCACCAGCCACTAGCTGAATTTATAAATAAATCAAAATTGGAAATTGTTTTCCAAATGAAATTGCGGGAAGCTCAACAAGCATCAGCGTATTCAGTGCGTTCCGCCCGTTCCTCTGCTCCAGCTATTGATTACGTCAACATTTAGAGGAGCACAATAGAGGATGAAAATACCTACTGGCTCACGACCACCCGCAGTAGTCACGTTCTGGACTTTTCTCATTCCTTTCCCAAAAAAAAAAAAAAAACACACATAAAAATGGAGCGAAAAAACAAACGACTCCGTCCGAAATGATGATTCCCATAATAATGATCCTGATTATCCGCTATCAATGTGCGAGGCCATGGCAATTGTAAGCCCCCTCGAAGCGCCTGTGCCTTCGTCGGGCCCCCCGCGCATTTGGGAACAGCATAAGCTAAAACAATAATAACTTTAATAGAATAGCTAAACAAAGAGTAGGAAATTATTAATGCCTGACTTAATTTCCATAATATCCTTGCTAGTCGTAAATGCTGCATAATAAAGTACTTAAGGATCCCTTCTCCTCGTCAACGTAGTTAGCTAGCGAGAGTTATTCGTTGCCTCTCTTTCGGGCATTTGCTTTGCCTGTCTTACTTAGCGTGTGTACGTACGCGTCGTCTTGAAATATCATTTGGTCTATTATCCTGTCAGGACAGAGGTGGGATGGGGATGCTATTCCGAGGCACTGGAACTTATTTAGCTGTGCCCTCCGCCTCCGCCGCATTAAGAATTGGCTCGTACCCAGCCGTTATAATGATGTTTTTTTTCTATTTGTCTTGTTTTTTTTTTTTGTTAAATACGCATAACCTCAAATAATCGTTTGCAGACACACAATGACGGCCGCACGAACACGTATACGGGACCGACAACCACTTAAGATGAAATATGTACGGATGAGGCATACAAGTTTTTCCGTCACGTATGCACATTAATTGAATTGAAAAGGCCGCTGGGGGAAGAGATCTTGAGAGGATGCCTTACCTAGTGCCTTGCACCCTTTTCGTAGCGAGCTGGAAATTAATTTTTTCCAGAGCTTTGAATATGCTAGGGGCGTTTCAGAGTCCATGTTGCCTGTTATAGTCATTATGATAAATAAGATTGAAACAGTTCGTGCTTGTGGAGAGGTGGGCTATGATTATTGGGTGACCATCTGAGTACTGGTGTTGAAGTTGGAAGAATGCAGCGAAAAGTTTTATTTTGGTTCGATGTCTTGTCTGTCAGAGTGTAGTTTTAAGTTCTAACTTAACTTTATGATTGGATGGTTGACTTTGTAGTCGTATTTAGGTGTTTGTCAGCCGCGCTAAAATCAGATGGGAAAATCTACCGATGAGGAATAGTGCACAAACTTTTGTGTTTTTTTGTTTTATATGGTTGCGCCAAAGGATGTTTCATCTTTATATGTAGGTACTGGGATGCTTGATTTGCAAACTTATTCACGTTGCGTTGGCGTTCTAGGCGCCTAAGACCGCGGAGTATGCGTACCACCATGTCACTCACGATGGTCCAGTTTTCTTCACAATATTCTCGTTCGTTTCAATCTGCCGATAGCTAGCCAACGATGTACCAATCCAATTGTCTCAGTACAGTGGAGTTCAAGTCCTTCAAGTGTTTTTGCTACAACCACTACGACGATGTTGTCCGCAAGGCCAATGATTGACGATTCTCTTGAAATTGCTAGGCGTAGAATTTCGTCATAACGTTCCACAGCAGGGGTCCTAGGACTGAGTCTTGTGGTACGCCACCAGTTATTTCGTACGTCTTAATTCGTTCGTCAAAATCAGTGTTAAGTTTTCCACATCAAGGGTTTCAGCGTCTTCCTTCTGCATACAGCGGTTCGAGCTCTCGTTATAACCGCGTTTATTGCATCTATCGTGGAGCGTGACTTACGTACAAACTTCTGTGACAACCTGCATACGTATGTATGTCTGTATGTATCATGTTTTAGGTAATACTTAAGCGAAATTATTTTTATTTTGAAATTTTAATTCAAAAAAATTTTTAAAAAAAATGTATTGTACTGACAGAGCGGAATTTTGTGGGTGTCAACGCCCGTCTTACAGTAGCCGTTAAGGTACAAACTAAATTTTGATAAGGTTGATTAAGGATTTTTAGGGTGCCGCTATTTGACCACGTTGGGAGCATGGACACTTTAGACATGTGAACGTTAGATATAAATCGTGAGATCGCCAGGACTTTAAAAATGCAGCAATTTCGGATGGATTCTATTTCGCTACCTCGCTGAACTTTAGAGTGGCTTCTGGTGGGCAGTTCACCCAATTTGTTGAATAAGTATTCCCTGAAGGCCGTGCTTCTGGCGTTATTAAGGCTAGGACATTCGCGTAAGAAATGGCATGTACCCCTCATCATATGCAACTACAGCCTTTTATTGGATAGACATACCTTAGCGCAGTCTTCTTAGATGGTCAACCAGTGATTTGCGGTCTTTGATTTTGCTCGTAGGAAATGTTATACATGCATATGTGTTCTACTTGCAAAAACAAATGTTTGACCAAATATGGTCCAGGGCCTAGCCTTTCGCGATCATCCGTGTTGAGCGCGTTATATTTCTTCCCGCACAAATGAAAGGAACCTACAGTTTAGGCCATATCCGATAGGCTTCGCTAGGAATAGACTACCGTGGTCAAAGTCCTTATTGCTTGAGCCGGAGCCCACACTTTGTCAACTTTCCTTCAACCGTACGTCTGCTTTATGTCTCAGGTCTCAGGGCTTTCTACAAAACTTAGGCTGCCATCTACTGTACAAGGCATTGGTTGTGATTTTGTCATTCTGTACATTTAGACACGTTTGAGGAAAGTCACAATAGGTGCAGCATTAGGTCGCAGTGCGGTAGCTATACTGACGCTATGATGAATGGCTTGACGTTGGTTCTGTTAAACTCTACCGATGCACGCATGGTATGTGAATGGGGCTGAAATTTCGGAAAGAGCCTTCCGAATGGTTAATGTGGAAATCGAGCCTTTACTTTGTTACAGCTTACTGTACAGCAGTGATCAGAAAGGACAAAATGTCGGACATCATCCAATTATTGGTAATCTATGGGTTGGGTTGGGTGGCCGTCCCCGCTCAGCAGGGACACACTTAGACCAAAAAAAGTCAACTGTGATACCACTATGAAAAACCGGAATACCAGCGCAGGGGACCTATATAGTAACATGGTGACTTCCCAGGAGAATGGGACAGGAAGCAGGGCAACTGATTTCGGCGTGAACCCATTCCGAAGAGGCATGATTCGCCGTTTAGGCATTAAACCAGTTTGACACGGAGACAAAGCCTTATATTTTGCTGAAGTCGAGTCTAGTCGAGTCTAGCTAGATCGTTAAGATCCTGGAAGAAGTATTCCCCTAGAGTTTTCCTTCTCCAAGTTGATAGGGCAAGACAGGTACACGGAAGATGTGTCATGGTTTCCTCCTACAGCTTCTACAGAAATCGTTGAAGGGAGCACCAAATCTTCTAGCATGTCTGCTTAACAGACAATATCCTGTGAGGAAAACCGTCAGCACCTATAAAATCCAATCGGAATTTTATCGATTTAATAGGCGCTGACGGTTCCCCTCAATTGTTAGGGAGTTTTCGGTCTGCGCCTTCTTTCGCAAGCTCGTCCGCTTCGCAATTGCCTGGAATATTCCTGGTGGAACCCACCAGAGGGATAGATCGCATCTTACAGCGATCTTATTCAGAGATCCGCAACATTGCTTAACCAACTTCGATCGAATTATTGCGGATTACAAGAATTTTATCCCAATCCATTTAGAAAACAAGAGCACACTATCGAGTTAATTAAATGCCAGATCGGGGCTTTACGGACTGCTGTGACTTCTGCTTGAAATACATTACACTGGTCCGGTAGTCGTGTGGTGATACGGATATCCAGGGCACTGGAGAAAACTCCCTCACCTGTTCCAGACGCTGTCTTGGATCCGTCTGTGTAAATCTCTACAGCAGATTCGATTAAAGTAAGTATCTCCCGATTCCCAAGCACTTCTGTTAGGAATCCCGGTATTGTACTTGACGTTAAAGTGCAAATAAGGAACAAATAAGAAAAATGATAACTTTCGAATAAAACCCATCTTAGAAAGTATGTACATTCGACAGCCTATTGCCAAAGAATTAATAAAAGCGTTAAGGTAATAAAATAAAGCCTAACCCTCCAATCCAAATATACATACATATTTATGCGCACATATGCAGATGCTAGCCTAGTCCTTTGATTACCATTTTATTGAGATGTGAGGATTAAAACTACGAATCATGACCTTGCCATTCATATGAGCCAGCGAAAATTACCTCGCTCGTAAACGGAATCTTTGATCTCAAATCTACTTTCGTATCAGTGCCACCTATTTTCGGATCGAAATTGTGTAAAACTTTTCCACGATACACTAAAAGCAAATTCGACAAGTAAATCTCATTAAAAACTACCCCAAAACAAATAAAGAATAACACTATGAACACACGAAAAGCACTCAAATAGAATTTTATGCGATGTTATAACCCATACGTGCAAATGTTATCCTGCGCCAGTAAAAGTATCCCATCAAACCGCTCGCCAATACAAACCCATCCCCAGGTCATGCATACCCCCCGTCGTCGTTTTGTCGAACCGAATCAGTCCAGTCCCCTCATAATCACACCAGATACCCAAACCTATCCATCCGCATCGTAAGTTGATCTAGGTGGCTGCTCCCTACCCTAACACCCAATCCCATAGCCCCAGCACTCTTTCAGGACACAACATTCACCGTTTATCATCACAGTAATGGCGGGCCCTGGTTATGCCATTCAGGTCAGGCATTTAATGGCATTCAAATGCCTCATTTTGTATTATTCCATAGACAATTATGGGCGCCGCATACTCACACAAGACTGGCATAGCAAGTGAAGTGCCGGGTGCTGGTTGAGTCAGGATAAAGGGTAGTGGCAACTACTACGACAACGACGACCACGACGACGAGGACGGAGTAGCAGGAAGTTTTGCGCTTCTTCATATGAAATGAAAACATAAAAGTAAATTATGCTACTTACACTCTCAAGTTGTGTTGTTGTAGCAGTGCTCATGTTTTTCCACGTTTGGCCGGTCTGTGTTAAGGCTCATTTGTACACTCCGCTTAATGGGGGCATCTATGTAGCCGCCTCGTGTGGAGTTGGTCTATTCGCGCGCAATGAGTGATGTTCTAAAGATGTTGTTAATTCAAAAAGTTTTGCTAGCTCACCACCGGAAGCAGTACGCTAACCTGCATGACGGAAGTTTATGCAGCTTTCATTAAAGCTGAAAGTGTTTTTTTTTTTTACTTTATATCCGTGGTCATTGTTTATGCGGATGCAAGTCGTGGAACTATTGATGGGTGTGCAGTGGAAAGTGACATTTTTGTTAGTAAGGATAACGATAAGTCATGCGAATGTTTAGAATGGGATGGAAAACATTTTTTTTGTTCAACTCCTCCCCGAAAAAGGAGCTCTTATGGTTTGAGTCATGTTTTCCTTCATTGGCGAAATGTCAGTTGAAGTGGGTTACGCTCCATTAAAGGATTCCCTAGGGCTATTAATAATGTTAGTGCGCGAGAAAGTTGAAGATGACACACTTGGCTTATTGTTCATTAAAGCAACTATCGCAAGGATGTCTTTCCCAAGGATATAGCGGCAATGTTGCTTGCAATCAGTTTTGTGAGAGAAATTAATTAATATGGCCTCCCTAGTCCAAGTGAGAAGCAAGGACTTACGTAAAAAGCTGATTTTGAGTCCTTTTTCAAGATTCTTGTTTGCAAGACCGTAATTAGTCTTAGAATGACCCTTAAATTACTCTTTTCTCAGTTCAAACAGTGATACGGTTTGCCAACACATATGTATTTATAAGTCGTAGCCAAGCTTACAAAAAGCAAAGGCTGCGCTCGGTATGCTGTTGAAATATGGAGAAGCAATGTTTTCAGCACAAAAATCAATCTGAGACTATTCCGATCAAACGTGGAAACAGTGCTACTTTGTGGGTGTAGTACCTGGAAAGCGACTAATACCGTCACAAGGAAGCTGCAAACCTTCATAAATATATGTCTTTGGAACATCCTAAGGATTTTCTGGCCAAACCGTATATCGAAGCAACTACACGCGATAACGTCAAAATACGAAGGAGAAAGTGGCAGTGGATTGGTCACACCCTACAGCAAAGTACGTCATGCAATGTCATCCACTTACCTAAGCAAACATTTAGAAGAACAGTCGAGAAGGAATCTAGATCATTGGAAATGACTCGGAGAGTGCTCAAGAGCCGTGCAGAACTCCGAACACCATGGCGCGCAGGCGTTGTTAACACTCTTTACCACGAGGGGTCAGAGGATCTAGGAAAAGAGAAGAAGGAAGCTTATAAAGTCTGCGGCACATACTTGTAATACTACCTTTCGCTGCACCCATCATAAGCTGATTCCGGAAAAGCTTTAATTGCATAGAACGTATTGCAAATTCACTGAATTCTTCCACTTCGATTTGATTAACTATTTATTCCGATACGTGAGACTGGAGCTCTACAAGGCTATGGCTGAATGGCTGAATGTGTAGTTTGAGACCATCTCTTTTGAATTATTCCAAACGTGTACCAAATAGCTATGCTGCTATGTGATTCCTTCAATCTTGCGCTGGAACGTATAGTGTCCAAATCAGGTGTGATCAAGGAAGGCACTATGTGCAACAAATTCGTCTAACTGCTAAAATACGCAGACGATATCGACATCATTGGTCGGTGCCAGCGTGCCGTAGTAGAGGCTTCTACGGCACTTGATAAACAGCCCAAATAAGTTGATTTTGAAGTAAAGAGGCCACTAGATTAGCACTAGTAATTACACATCATTCTAGACTGCATATCAGTAACAGAGGTTGATTGAGTCAGTCACCTCTTTTTACTCTCACGCACCCTCGCTACCTCCACGTTTCACCTAGGTATTAAGGGTTCGATTGCATCAGTCACCCACCTAGATAACACCAACTGTCACTCTAACACTCCTACCCCACTACCTACACGGTACCCTCGGCACTAGGGTTAAACTGAATCAGTCACCCAATTTAGCCAATTACCAACTGCATAACAGTACAAAGGGTTCGATTGAATCAGTCATCCAATTGAATCAGTCACCCAATACTTGTTTGCACCCGCTACCCTCACAGTACACCTAGCCGCTTCAGGCACAATCAAATCCCAGTCACTACACCCCCTGAGATAAGCACAGATTTTTCCCCGAGTACCCAGGTGACTTCCGCCGGTCTACCAAATATGTGGTATCACAATGGACCCACTTTTTGGTCTAAGTCACCTAACCTAACCTAACCTAAAGAGGCCAAAGCCAAGTAAATGGTATCAACAAAGATGGTGTTTCGCCATCTGCCTCCTACCTAAAGTAACATGCCACTGTTGCTACATTTTACTTTGAAGTAGTTAAAGAGTCCATCTACCTCGGAATCAATATCAACTCCACAAATGACGCCTTACTTCAGATACGTCGAACACTAAACCTTGAAAACTGGTGCAAATGTGTGGTCGATAGAATGCTAATTCTGCCAGTTTTCTATAAGGCGCTGGACAATAAGCAGGATACCAGGATACCAGAGCTGAGATTCGGCGCTTTTCGCATTGGTCCAGTATGCGTGGAGGGCTAATAGAGGAGAAGATACAATCATGCACTCTAGCGCAGCTAAACCATGTTATAGTCCAAAAGGCTACATTGGCTTGACGTTTATCTACGTTTTTGCAGTTAGTCAGTTTTGCATGTAAGTCGGCGATATATTATGGGCTTGTAATTGATTTTCTCTTTCAGGTTGATTCCCTCCCAGACGGTGGTAATTTTCAGTACAGCTTCACAAAGACACACCTTGGATTGATTAACGCATTTTACTGCAATAAATCCTTCCTCCAACATTACGTCCCTTACTCCAATGTCTCTGGCGTTGATTGGAAGAGAGTACAGAGCACCCCTAATACCATACCCTTGTCGACGTTAAAATAGCGATCATACTAGTCAAGTCATTGAGCGATATGTCGCTGTGCCCCGAGATAGATCTGGCCATCGACAATTTTTGCCCTTTTCACTTTTTGCTTAAGCTGCTTCCGTAGCCGCCCAGAAATGAGGTCTGCATCGTCATCTTTGAGTTCGACTTCCACGAGTATTCAGCTGAATCTTTTGGTTTCCCGCCGACATTCACTGTTCTCACGAGCTCCTCCGCTGTCGATCTTGCACCTTCCAGTACTTTCTCGACCGGAGGCCTCCTTCCTCCTGTAGCTTAACTACCTAAACACAGCTCCCTCGGAGTGGTGACTTACCACCTTCGAGTTATGGGTTGTTGCAACTTAGTTCTTTTTCTTTTCTTTTTTTATAATTTGCACGCACTCAAGGGGTTATGAATACCCTTTTACATGTTTTCACATGGTTCGGGCGATGGAAAGATAGATAGAGAGAGAGAGAGAGAAGGAGATTGGTGTAGTGGTTTGAAACTCAGCTGTATTAGGTTTCACATTAGCTCCAGGGGTGGTGTCCAGAATAACTGGGGAGATTTGATGCTGTCATGTATTTTTTTGCTTTCGCTTCTGATTCACAGTATTTTTTTCCCAGTACACCTGGTGTCATAAGCATATCAATCATCAACAGAGTGAACAATTTTTCCAGCCATGACAAACCTACTGCCAGTGTTATGCCTTCGCAGTAGTGTTGTCATAAGCTTTCGCAATTGATCGGACTGCCTCTTATCAAATAATGCTTGCTGACACCAAGGTTTGAACTGTGAGCTATCAGCTTGACAAACGATTCGATTCACATTCAGCTCTGCTAGGGTAGTGTTAGCGACTCACCTAGGAGTGTCTCCTGTTCCTCTACCCAAGCCACCCCACCACGAAAGGTGTCCCACCGTCTAACACTGACTTATTTAATATAAAGTTCTACTCCAGAATGTCAGAAGGATGTCGCATAGAAGTTGTTTTGTTACAAACACAAATATTTGGGCCAAGCTTCTCGCGACCGAGAGTTGGTACCATGAAAATTTATTTTTTCTTGTTTTCTGGGATTCAAGCTTCGAGTCTTTCGCTCAATAGTCCAATGCACTAACCACTGAGCCAAGGCGTACATTGCTGTTTTGTTAATATGCGAAAATGCCTCCTTTCCTACCAAGTTAGAAAGGTCCCTCTTCTCCCCTGAAAAAATTGGTAAACAAAAACTCCCTTGAACATCGAACTGCCACTCTTTAATCAATCAACAATCCTGTCCACCTAAGGGCCTTACGACAGCAAGGTTGAACTCATATATGTACTTTGTCGGCTGAGAAGTTTCCCGCCGAAATAATGCTGATTCAGAGGTTGGTTGACAGGACTCAATACTTGAAGCTTTTTTGGGCTTCCAACTGTCCCCTGCACCGAAATTATTATCTTTTAAATTATGTATAAAGGTTTTCAATTTAAGCATTTAAAGCAGCCTGTCTTTCCAAAAATTTAAAAATACCTGTCACTGCGAAATCCCTCCATCAAGACAACGCAACCAGAGCAACATCTTTTGGAAACAAAATTTTTCTTAACATAAAAGTATCTGAAAACCTCAAAAACATTCAAACTACATAACCCCCATGTACATTTATGCGGGTGGCGAAACGGAAATAATTCCTTCTGCCATAAATCATCAACACATCATCATCGTCTTTGTCATCGTCGTCCTGCCTGCAAGGATTCCCTTCCATTTGCGCACCATACACATCCATTTGTTCGCATAACATATAATCAGCCTTGGGTTATAAATTTTCCTAAGAAGGCGTTCTTCATATTTCGTAAGGCCATGGGATGGGATCAAAATTTCAGCCTAATGGAGTTCACCGCCGCCATTAACACATGTACCACCACCCGATTAATTTACCCCCAGGGATTGTTCCGTCATCTCTCCTCTACTAATGCGTGGCATTAAACAACAAGCCCAGGAGATGTGTTATTTTAATGTTGCTACTACTTCAGATCTTCATTCCCCTCCCCTCCCCCTCCCCTCCCCGTCACCCCGCGAGCGAACAATTGTTGTTGTTATGAATAATTGAGCAGCAATTAGCAAGGGCACATGTGAAAGAGGAGACACAAAAAGTTGCACTCCTCCTCCTTGTAAACAGGACAAGAAAGAAAAGTTTCAAAATTTTCTAACTTACGCCCTCGTTTTGATTATACTCGTAAGAGAGCGGTAAAACTTTTCGCCGCTTCGCCTTGTGTAGATACTTGTGGACCTGTCTACTGGTGTAGCAATTTGTCTCCATCCTTGCTATGGATGGAGATAATTTTCTTGCTTAAGAGAGTGTCTGTCTGTCATGTCATCATTAGATTGTGTCATGTAATCGCTTTTGCAAAACAATACACTTGAAGCGATGATGACGCCGCCGCCGCCCGTCTTAATGTATCTCTCTTTCTCTATCTCTACAGGATGTCTGGCAGAATAGAATCCTTTTGACTGGTGCTGACAGCGAAGGAGTTACACCGACACATACTCGTTTATTAATATTTTTCGTCTTTCACAATTAATTAAATGTTCTCGAAGGGATATGTCAAAGCGCTTTAGCAAGGCATAGTCCTTAATTACTGCGATTACTTTTGTTATGGCGTGCAAATTTGAAACGTTGCCCAAATTGTGTGAGCCGGAGGAGGAGAACAAGGAGGAGGAGGAGGAGGAGACTCCTTCTTGGCAAATATTTCAAGAAGATGGTTGTAAAATGGGGCGTGTAATTTATTTAGAAATAAAATTTCAGGAGCAATTAAAACGGATTGTCAAAATGATTTCTGGATCGGATCCAACCATCTCAACGTCGTCGTCGGTCGTCGGTAGTTGGTCGTCGTCCGTTGCAATTTTAATTTTCCGAGTTGAGTCACCTCGGGAATGAGGTTAAGTTTTATTGCGATGTAATATGAACTCAGCAGGATAGCAGGATGTTCCCTTGGGATAGTTTTACTCTTTGTTCAGAGATTTAATTGATGAGGATTCTCAGTTGTGGCAGTAAAATAGGCTCCAGAGAGTTGTCGTATACGAATACATACATATATCGCGGCGTGATAGTTTTATTGCCAAACAGGACATCACATGAGGTTAATGGATGTCGAGTTGAATGGGGTTAAATCGTGATGAATTGTCGATTTTTTTACTTTTTAATGTTGTCGCAGAAGGAAATGTCGAGACCGTAAGTTTAGAAACAGATACACAATTGTATAATTTTGAAACAAAGACTTCCTAGTTGGAAATAGTGGGCGCATAGTTGTGTCAGTACAGCATGTGTATATCAACTATGAAGGGGTGGACGCTGACACTGATTCCCGTGTATCTTAGAGGAGCGAATTGGCGAAACGACCTAGAAGCTGTTAAACGTTTTTATCGTTTTGAAAACAACGTCTTAAATCCAAGTTAAAAGAGACATGAATGCTAGATTGGGAGAAGTACAATAGGATTTAGAGGAAATCGAAATCCGTAGTAGAGACGATACTGCCTTCAACGCAAACGGGTTCCTAGATAAACGCTTCTGAATTTATACCCAATCTAGTCGAAGATGGGAGTTTGGATGAGTCGTTCTCTGTTGATGGAATCAAATATGTGTTCAAAAGGGTAAAATTGAACAAAGCACGAGGAGAGGATAGGATAACCTACGAGATTCTAATAAATGCATCAAATGTATTTGACATTTCACTGGCAACAGCATATAGCGGAATGCTACACGAATGCAGAGTTGAAGAATCTTCCACTAAATCTATAATATTTCCGACAATCAAAAAAGAGGGTATCAACCAGCCAAGGAACTACAGATAAATCTCCTTCATAGATTGCATAGCGAAGCCTATGATGGGAATACTCAACGAGAGTAATTCACGCGTGGGTGAAAGGAAACAATATCCTGGTAGAGAACCAAACAGGCTTCAATCAAATTATTCCACCACTTTTGGAAGCCTCCTGCCTCCTTCGTCAAATTTCTTATCTATAAGCTACGAGCTATGTATATGAATGTTGACTCATGTCGTTAACCTGCTTGGATACATTTATTTGGATACTCGATCGCCAGTGTGGACAGAAAAGGAACTGTGAGAATATTTTGAGACTCTCCAGGAATAAGACAAGGATACTTTCTGTCGCCACTTTTTTTCACAACTCTCGGTCTAAATGTAGATTAACCTTAATATAAGAATGCAGCTGAACACTGACTATGGGAATTTCAGCGGAACACTTTTAGGTTGTGCTACAAATGATAGGTAGTTTTGAAGATTACTGCGAAAATTGGAGGTTAACGGAGGTTAGTTAACTTAGCGAAATCATAAATCATGGATTTCCGGAATGGTGGTAGATCATCTAGTCAAGAAAGTTCACCTTCAAAGGATAAGAAATAAAAATTATATGTACGTAACCCTCCCCCAAAAAATGAGCTTTCGACATCACTCTGAAAAAATCAATGCCGCAGCGAAGACCAGCATAAATGCCACTTGGCAATGCTTCCTGGCCAAGAGAAATTAAAGCCGTAGCGAGAAGTGAAAACTATTTCTAGCAGTATATACAAGCACACAAGTTTGAGACCGGAAGGAAAAAATAAAAGAGGAAGACCCAAAACCACATGAAACGCTACCGTCGAAAAAATCCTGATAGAAGCTGGGGAAACTTGCCACTCGGCTAAACATGTAGCAAGAGATAGGACACAGTGGAGAAACTTCTCCAGGAGATAAATGGACAGAACCACCGATGATACCTCGACACCTTAGGGTATATGATGACCAGATTATGTATGTATGTATGTAAGTTTGAGGTTTCGATGAAGTTAACAACCTACAACGATATTTCTTAAACGAATTTTCAAATTACCAGTAAGCGCACCAAACTATCAGTTGAAACCGGGTCTGTTGAAGGACATTTTTATACCCCAGACCCTACAACTATGGTAAGTCACAAAAACAATTTTCGAGGATAACAAAGGAAGGTTACCATATCAACTCTCCAAAATCCTTCTGGCAAAACATCTATTAAACTATTCTGGTCTGATCGATTTGGTTTGCATAAGACATTATCGTCATAAAACTTTATTTGAAAGAGAATGGATTTTGAGAAACTTCGAATCTTTGGATCGTCTTAAATCAGAAGAGCAACACGAAAATGTACAGAGAGCAGTTAATAGCAGCACGCGAATCCTCTGGCGATTGGATTACTCAAGGGGACATTACCTGAATCATTAAGGCCAGATGTGATCTTCCTGAATGGTAACAGATTTGAGGAAAACGTATCCTAATCCACTTTATATAACTTTTGCAATTTAAGGGAGGAGGAAAACATCCAGTACTTTTTAGGCGTTTGCACCGAACTGAGGGAATGCTGAATCCAATTTTTGGAGAAAACTCCATTGATGTGGACAGTTTGAGCAAGTACTTAACTCTGGCTATACAAAAACAAATACAAATACTTGGCGTAAAAGACCGTATGTGGTTCAGAGCCTAGCTTCTCGCGACCATTCATGTTGTGCGTGTATATTTTTTCGTACAAATGCAAGGGGACCTACAAATTAGAGCCATATACGAAATTTTCCTTTCGCAGAAGCCTTCTCATGACAGTTATTACTCTCGGTGATATGTCAGACATTCACGAGAGGTGGGACCGTGAAAAAACTTTTTGATGTTTTCTGAGATTCGAACCTGGAACCTGCGGCTCAGTAATCCAACGCACTTACCACTGAAGCACAGCGCTCACTGTGACTACACCTTAAATTCTGCGATTAGTTTAACTAATTTAAAAAGTTTGGGTAACAATTTTGTACAAACTTCAATTTTCAAGTTACATGTATTTCTATTTAGACGACTTTCTCAGTCAATATCGCATGTTTTTTTTATTGCCTTTTGCCAGAAAATTAAGAAACTGAATATTTAAAAATAAAAAACACATTACCACTACAACAACTAGTTGCGTCGATAGTATATTACATATGTACATAAGGGAACTACCAGAACTAATCAATCATTGCGTCAACTTTTACTCCCCCAAACAAATCGATTGTCAAAAACTCATATTCGAAGGTTTTCGGCCCACATTTCAATTAATTTAAGGGAAATGCTATGTGTAAGCAAATACTTGGAGTTTGACAACCGTAAGTAGTTCTCTTTTTGATCAGAAAAATGCTAAGCGTTGTTTATGAATACAATAGTCGAGGCATCGGATTATACAAAATGTGAGCACAAATAACATTGAGATATATTTATGGTTATTTTCATTTCTGACAGTACCCAAGGTATGGCAATCTGCCTTTTTTCGTCTGGACTTTTGCAAACATAAACCTCCTCTACAGCCCATGACGTAATTCTGTAGATGATATGAAGAAAGGAATTCAGATTCCAAGCCTGGATGAAGGAGGTGAATTGGTTCTGAAATACGACCAAAATAATTAACTAACCGTTAAGTTAATATGATTTTAGAAAACACAACAGACAACATATCTAGGTAAGGTTTGCTCTTCCTAAAAACAATTTTAAGTCGTAGGCATGAATATTTGCATGTACTGAGATCGTAGATAGTCCCCTCTCACTTTCGAAAGGACGCAAACTTCCAGTTAGCTAAAAATGGGCGTCATCACTGAACACAACAATGGGTCATCTTGCAACTGCTCTAGAGCCATAAAACGAAAGAGAGACGCAAATGATTATCGTGTAACTCTAATTCCTGCAGCAGCTACATATTATACGGGTTAAGTCCAAAATCATTGCGTACAATTCTCCACGAAGTAGGCAAACAGAGCACCAATGCTGCGACTGATGACGAATTCATTCAATTTTGAATCCAAGCTGGTTTGGAATTGTCTACAAGCCTTCTCTGCCTTGAAGACACCGAAACAGCCCAACATATTCTGCGTGAATGCCCGGCCATAGCTCGGCTTAGGCTCAAACACTTTAACAAAGGCTTCACATCACCATCTGATGTCACATCTTCTTCAGCTCAAACTATCTGTAGTTTCATTAATGAACTAGATTTCAGCTAAAAGACAAATATAGTATAGCAACTCTCAGGGGATAGCACAAAAGATCTCTTCAGGTCGCCGAGCTAATTAGGCTTTCACTTGAGCCTTATGTACCCCCACGACTTTAAAAAAAAATGACGAATTCATATATTTGAATCGGCGATATTCTTTTGAGTTACTGCATTTTATAGACAGAATGTCGTGTGAAATCTATCCACAGTTCGATGGATATCTTGCTCAGATGGACGATTCTAAGCCACGGAGATGTCTATAAGTTGATTTGGATAATGTTGTAGCGCTGTTCAAGGGTGATTCTATTTATGATGATTTGCAGGACCACACATAAATGTCGAAAAGAATGAGCACAATGTCAGCCCGGTTACAGAATTATCCCTACTGTAGATACTATCTAAGCAAGAAAACATCTACGATTTCCTGTGTAGTTTTCATTCACTGTTATGAAAAGCCTACGTCACGGTTTTCCCTCCCTTCCGTTGACTCGGTACTCTTTTCTTGTTTTCACTGCAGCGCCTGCAAGTATGCCTCTGCTTACCAACTTACTTACTTAGGTGGCGCCACAGTTTGGGACGAACCTGGGCCTCAACCGACAAACCTGTCCAGTTGGTTCCTTCCTTAGCTAACTGCCTCCAGTTTTGCACTCCAAGTTGGTTGAAGTCCCCTCCCACTTGTGTCCGTCACCTTACGCGAGGTCTTCCTCTACTGCGTTGTTCCTCCGAGTTAGATTCGAAGGCTCTGCGAACAGGAGCTCTGCGGACAGGAGCAAGTCGATGTCACTGTGCAGCTTGTAAATTTCATCGTTGAATCTTCTCCTCCAAAGCCCTTCAATGCAAATGGGACCGAATATCTTACGAAGAATTTTTCTCAAAACGACCGCGAATATCTTCATCCGCATCCGATTTCCGCTGAGGTGTTATTGTCAGAATTTATGGCAGTGCCAAGGTAGACAACGTCCCTTAATACCTCGAAGTTAAAGCTGTCGACTGTGACGTTCTGTTCAATTCAACAAAGGTTGTGTGTCCCTTCTTGTTGACAGCATATATATGTACTTGGTTTTGCCCTCATTTACAACTAAACCCATTTTGGCAGCTTCTCTTTCGATACTAGCACCAGTGACAGCCCATTGTGTTCTGCCAATTGTGTAATGTCGATGTCGTCAACGTAGGCTGCTAGTTGCACAGACTTTTGAAAGATTGTGCCTCTGGTGTTGGCTTGTGAGTTTCGCACAATTCTTTCTTGATATTAAAGATGTGACATGACAGCGCATCACCTTGTCTAAATCCTTTTTGGCATCGAAGGTCTCGGTGAGATTATTATCGACCTTGATGCGAGCAGCGAACAAAGGTTTTTTCAGCGGATGTTGGTAGATTATGATGGTTTCCGCTACCTATCTTAAGATAGTATGACACTGTATGCACTTGTATTGGACACTTGAGAGACTTAAATGGTTACTGCACCCTCTGAAAAGCAAAAAATTAAATTTATTCATTTGGCTTATTTTACAACACATCACCCTTCATCATGCCTACTACACCTAAAACTAAAAAACTAAGCTAAATAATCTACATTACATAAAATTAAACGACTACATCCACAAACCAATTCGATTTTCATCGTCCCATCACTCAGGGAGAAGGCCCCGTACCTCCTCGTATATCCAATAAGTAAATTTGATAAATTGATAGTTTACTCCTGCGGCTCCCTCCCACAGCACTAGCTACAATCCCGTGTTCATAATTAAAACACAATGCACCATCGCCTTTAACGAAACAATATTTACGCGCAGGCTATTATTTTCGTAGCTCGATGGCAAATCAACCTTACACCAACAACCAAATTAAAAACCCATCATCCATGAATAAAGAATAAAATAAATAAATAAATGAAAAAGTACACCGGATCGCCCGATTAAATAAACAATCAGCAGCACTGCCCTGCCCTCACCATCCTCATCCGCTGTCACCGCCAACCGATGCCACCACCATCATCACCAGTTTGACTCCCAGTCCCTGTAATTGACTTTGTGTTCCAGGCACTCCATTCCAATTAACTTGTAATTGTAAAATTTTAAAATAATTATTTTTATGATCTGATTATCCTTGCCGAGGACTACATAAACTATGTGCCCTACCGCACGCAGAACTACTGCTACAGTAACCTGTGTGGCACGCGTCACCAGCCACTCTGTACACTGATGCGGCGTATTAATTTTCAATTTCATTTACAATCCAAGCGATGCCAGAAAATTAATGTTTACTATTTAATTAAGTAATGAAAATCGATGGCGAGCGGGGAAAGTATATTTGATTTATGTGTAGGACACGCAGTCACCGGGGCGGACAGGCATGTCGTGTACTGCGTAAAGTATACGCTGCAGTTAAATTGGCATAAACAAATACTTCAATTGATTGTGTAGGGGTGCGTCCGTAAAGGAAAATGGGGCAAAGGTGATCCTTTGAAGTTCGTGTCGATCAACTCAATCAATAATGTGTAGTGAAAGTTCAAAGTAGATTGGCACATTAGCTACTCCGCATACATACGGAGCAGCGAAAATCAAGAATATTCTGTCCAAGGAACCACAGAGCTACCAACTTCTCCAGTCGGGCAGCAACCTGGCAACCGCGCTAGGAGGAGAAAGATGTACGACACCTCCCCTGCGACTGTCCTGCAACAGCGAACTAACACACCTCAGAAAGACAGGAATCGGTGACATATTAGAATTTGCCAGGAGCACACGACGCCTTCCCGATCACTACACGATATAGTGCAGCTTATACTCCCATGTTCCCAATACCTACATCCCTTCCCAACACAATTCCCACGCCACAACTAGTCCTAGCAGTAAATTAGACGACGGAAACACAACGGGCCCAATGGAGGCCTAAGTGAAGAGCGCAAGCCCACCCTCTTAAACCAACCAACCAACCAACCTACTCGGTCGTGTCGATGACCTTTGAAACACTGTTGGGCGCATCAAGAGACGAATGAGATTTTCCGTGTTCCGTAGATCGGTTGTAGTTCGAAATAAATAGCGGCCAACAGTCAGGGCTACCCTCAAACCAATCAAGGCACGTGCAATCAGCTGGCTGCTAAGGGCTTTCTGGTGAGGGCGTGTGGTTGGCTCATTGTGTCGACGGAGAGACTGTGTGATGCAGCCGGCTGAATTGAAGTCAAAAGGTTAGAAGTTTGTTGCGGTTGTTGCTGGGACCTAAGGCTCGACGTAACTTGGTACGGCTGTGGTGCTACATATTGTTGTTGCTATTGCTGATGGGCTGGCAAGGAGAGTAATACTCGCCACCACACTTGGGTCAATACTCACCCATTGTGATGCCCCTTAGTCGAAAGGTTGTCCCTTGCCCATAGAAAGTCTGTTATAATATTATTGTTGCGAGGATTTGATGAACTTCATTATCCTTTCTGTTGGCATGTTGGCGAGTTCTTCTAGCTCCCAAGGAGTTTGTTCCTACTATGTTGGAAAACTGGGCAGTGGCATAGGAAGTGGGTTCTAACCTCAAGAGCTCCCTCATCGCCACAGCCTCTGCAGAGTTCTTCTTCCGTCAGAGTTCTGGTACCGTAGAGAGTTTTTCCCCGTGATTACCCCAATGAGGGTGGAAAGGGATTTTCTATATTTCCATATGAGTCTCTCGGTCCTGCCTTCATCGAAGGAATGCCATAGTTTTCTCGTTACTACACAGGTTTCTATGGAGATTCATCTGGTGTTCGCTTCTTTTGTGGCTTCATTCCCTGCTTCAAGCTTGAGTGCGTAAGGCGGAATGTTCACAAGTGGTTCAAGTCGCTTTGAAACATCCGCCGAACCCTCTCTGGCTAATTCGTCAGCTTTTTCGTTACCTGGAATACCCTCATATCCAGAGACCCAGCAGAGCGATACCTTGTGCCGTGTTCGGAGAACCTTAAGCTCTTTTGCTGGTTAACGATAGCACCAAACAAGCGATGTCTTATTTGTATCTTGGCATCAGGAACTTGGTTGCACTAGTGCTGGAACTGCTTCTCCGGGTATTGTTGTGTAGTTTACCTTACCTTCTAATTCTGCCGGATCATCTTCTGGACCATCTCTGTGAGATTGAAGAATGGTGAGACGAAGCTGAAAAGTTTCTGCAACACCAGTCCTCATTAAGTATTGGAGCCAATTCGAGTTGTAAGCGCTAAAGACGATGAGGATAATTTCCGTCATCGAACGCTGAATCTCCCACTAACCTTTTTCGGAAAAATGGTGAAAAAGTCCCTTCTAAACCTTCACAAATCACCACGCACACAAACTTAATTTGATCCTTCGCCAATATTTCTCCCTTACACCATCATGTCATGAAATCAATCGAGCGGTTGCACCATATGCAATCCAACCCAACATATTGTGCAGAACTTTGTGGTCAATAAGTACACACTTCATAGATACTTAATACCTGCTGTGCCACCACAATTTTCTGCCAGTATTCAACGCACCCCTTGCGGAAATCTTTATGAAGCATTAGCAGCTATAACAGGCTTATTAAACGATTTTTATCGCTTCTAAATATACACCCGTACACACATACAGTAAGAATTGTTTCGCTGAAATGGGTGCGGTTTCCTAGTCACCTCCAAATCATCAATTGTAGGAATAGCTGTCATGGTTGGCCCCCATTCGTGTCTTATTGCCACACTTTGGACGGTTATTTCAGTCCAAATGGCTGATTGGATAACAATTTAATTTTATAGTCGACCACTATGATGTTGTGCAGGCTTCGTGGCCACCAAGTGTGCCACGGTTTTATGAATTACATGTGTGTTCTCTTGTTGCAAATGGAAGGAAGCCAACGAATATAGACGCTGCCGGTAGATAAGCGTAGTAATATTTCATTTTGCTGTGTGTAATTAAAGGGAGGTTTATGGAAGCATTTGTGGATAAGTAATTGTATTAGGGGATGTAAATTATACTGTTATGAACAATTTTTGGTGAAAAAATATATTTTTGATGAAGTACTACTGGTACAGAGCGCTACATTTACTCTAGTTTCGGGGATAAACTAGAAGGTGCTCTAGAGACGAAGAGCATCTAGTATAATTTAAAGTCCCTACATTGGCTCCAAAGATTTACCATGTGACTGACACTGTGTCATTGACCTTCCCACAAGCTAGACAGAAAGTTTTGTCGCACATCTAAGTGCCTCGCAGGCCCTTCCCAATGCTAGCACACCGTTAGCACCTTGAACAGAAAGATAGACATTGAGTTCAACGAGGAAGCTAACAGGCGTTGGTATCGATTGGGTACATGTGCCATAGCCAAATCGTTATCGCCAGTCTACGACAAAAAAAAAACCCGTTGATCTCATGAAACTCAGCCGCAGGGATATTTGAATAGCTGCCGACGTCTTGACGGGACACTGTTTGATAGGCAACCATGCAGCACGTCTAGGGCTTCCCCACAACGGGAAGGAAATAGAATCCATTCGTCACTTGCTATGCGATTGTCCAGCACTAGCCACCAAAAGAAAAAACACTCTTGGGAGCTATTTCTCTTCGGATCTGGATGATACAAGGTATCGCAAAATTAATCATCCTATCGGAAGCTGTTATAATTTTTGCAAATGGCGTCGTACGTCAATCATATTTGACATTTGTGAACTAGATAGCTGCAGTATATAAACAGACAAGCAATGGAGCGCTATACTCCGCAAGAGCGTGGAATAAAGCCTCAACAACAAAGAGGACGATTTTGTGTCGAAAATGATCATGAACGACGATGCGCATTTCCTCTTAAGCGGTTACGTCAATAAGCAAAATCTTCGTTTCTGGGGCACTGAAAATCCGGGTGTGATGCACGAAGAGCCATTACATCCACTCAAAGCCACTGTGGTGCGGAGTTCACGCTAGAGGAGTGATTGGGCCGTATTTATTTTGAGGACGCCATCGGCAATACGGTCAGTGTTACTGGCAAACGCTACAGGGCCATGATAAACGACTTCTTACTACCGGAATTGGATGAGCGGGGCTTGGTGAACATGTGGTTTCAACAAGACGGTGCAACTGCACACACGGCACGATCCACAATGGATATTGTGAAGGAAGCGTTTCCTGGTCGCGTAATCTCCCGTTTTGACGATTTGGCATGGCCAGCAAGATCGCCCGATTTAACTATCCCAGATTTCTTTCTTTGGGGCTACTTGAAGTCCCGGGATGATTAATTTTGCACCACCTTGTATAAGAAACATGGAGCTGAACAAACTCCTGAGATTCATACGCATACCTGGGTGGTTCAGTTCAGCCATCGATAATTAAAATTAGACTATCAAGGGTCTACTAATGGACACAATGGACTCAATGTTAGTCTTAGTGACAGTCTTCTTTCAACTAGGGTACCCGTATACCTATGCTCTCGAATTTAGCATTCAAATCAAAACGCTGCCTACTCTTAGAGCTGCTCATTAAGGTAGCATTTCATGTCCGGCTAGAGTTCTGGTCAGTCTCGAATTTCCTTAGTTCATTTTCTCCCTGTTTCCCGATACGGTAGTCTTCATGTTCGGCTTAACATCGGGTGTTTCAACTCTGACTTGCAGGATGGCTAATTCCAGAGTTAGTCCCTTATACATATACATATGTGCACCTATCGTCATCTGTGCTTCTGCTTTCCAGTCCATCGCCTTGTATTACGGACTGTATACCCTCTTGGTTGAACTTCGTCAGCTCATTCAAAGCCATCTTTCCGGAACGCAGTGTATGTAGTTATGGGGTTCCAACCTCCTTCAGTTCCCATACTGTGTGTTTCACCGATGAATAAAAAATTGAAAACGGAGTTGGTGCAGGTATATGCGGCCCCAACTTCAAACAAGCAGTTTCTCTGGGCTGCTCCACATCTGTCTTTCAAGCCGAGGCTTTGCAATTGAGGTATGTGTCAGAGAGTGCATCAGACGCAACTTGTCATCTTTTCCGACGGTCAGGCGGGGATAAAGGCTCTGAAATCCTTTTATTTTGAATCCAAATTCATCTGGAACTACCTGGATGCCCTAAAGCAACACGCTACTCACAATCAAATTACAATTCACTGGGTTGCAGGACATGAGGGAATAGAGGGCAACGAAAGCTAGCCAGACTAGAATCGTAATCTTCATTCATTGACCCGTCTCCGTTTGTGGCTTATCCACCAGCCGCAAATAGATGGAGCTCAACTCATGGGATCACCAAGAGAGAATCTCAAAATGGAACTCAACAACCGGACTAAGTCAAGCCAAGAGATTCATCAATGCACAGATGTACCGATTTGAATCGGCGATCATAACCACGTCTCCCTTTTCAACAGGTTTGCTAGATTGAAACTATTTCAACCGTCTGGTAAGGGTTGGGCAACATTCATAAGCCAATTTTTTTAGAGTAAGATGATGTCGTCAGGAACCTCACGCGACAGAAAAGTCAAATAAGGTGTACCTCAAGGAGGGGTCCTATCACCAACCCTCTTTAATTTCAACATGGCGAAACTCCCCACACCACCTTCCGGAGTTAAAATTGTATCTTACGCTGATGACTGTACCACTCTTGCCTCTGGCGAAGATATCCCCACCATGTGCAGAAACATAAACACCTACCTTGGTGTACTAGAGGATTTCTTCAAGAGTCGAAACCTTATCCTGTCTCCAGAAAAATCGTCCGCTACTCTTTTCACCACCTGGACCAAAGAAGTCAATATACAACTCGGCATCATGATACACGGAAGGGCAATCCCAACAGTCAACCATCCAACCTTGGGAGTCACATTCGACAATCTGTTGACATTTGCCTTGCACTCCAGAAACATCAACAAATGTGTCATGTCCAGAAATAATGTTCTGAAATCCTTGGCGGGCAGTACATGGGGTAAGGACAAAGAAACTCTCCGCATCACATACCAAGCGATTGGCAGATCGGTTCTTAACTATGCGGCTCCCATCTGAGCTCCCCGTCTTTGCCGCACACAATGGCAGAAGCTCCAAACTTGTCAGAACGCTGCCTTACGTATCATCACTGGCTGCCATCGCATGTCACATGAGGACCACCTTCATCAAGAAACCCTCATGCTAAAAGTAAAAGAGCTTGTCACCAACCCCATCACCCAAACCGTGACCTGATCGCCCTCAACACTCCTCCCAGGCAAATACGATCTGATTTCAGAATGTACAGCGTCGAGGTAAATCGGCATATCACTCACGCACCCCTAGATCCTGAGGACTATAAAGCGGCCCTAAGCACGATCCATGAAGAGTCAGTCAGAACCGCTCTAGGTTGCCGCCAACACAACATCGTTCTCCGTGGCCGCCCGCCTCCTATCCATCAAAGCGAAGAAAACCTCCCCAGGCATACAAGAACAACATTGTCTCAACTAAGATCAGGTTGGAGCTCCTTCTTGAACAGCTACATACACCGTATTCGCGACAGTATCACCGATCCATGCCCTGACTGTGGCACATCACCACATGACACAGCTCATCTTTTCAGCTGCCCATCTCACCCGACATCAGTAACAACGCTATCCCTATGCACACACCCCGTCGAAGCAGCCACATTTCTAGGCCTGGACACTTCCGAGAGCAATTTATACACCACATCCCAACGTTTGGACTAACACGAATTAACATAGTTGCTACAACTACAACAACCATTCTTGTAGTCGAAAAACAATTGAAAGCTTCATACCCTTTCGTCAGCTATGGGCAAATGGATTAGTGGAGGAGACTTTACTTCCAACAGCATATTGTGCTGCTGTCCCACTGCACAGCTGTTCATCGGTTGCATTTCTGGTGAGCATTATATACATAGGCGGAATAAAATTTCACTTTTCTCGACATAGTGATAAAGTTCATCCTTATCTTGTAGGTCTGTCGAAGTTATCGATGCGCTCGACGAAAGCGTGTCTTATGGTCCCCTTATACGGGGTCCCATCTCTAGCTATGATATAGATTCACAGAATGCAGGATCCGCCAATAACGTCGAAACAACTTCAATATTAGTAGTCTAATAGAAAAGCACGTCAGCATATCCTTCAAGATGAACTTGACGGTAAAGATGCGTTTTTTGCTTTGGCGCTTTTGTCGTTAACTTAAAGGCGCAATGGTAATCGATATCCTTATCCCCTAAAGTTGGTAGTGAAATCTATATTCCATAATATACCACAGCAGTTACACATTAGTTTCTGTTCAGATCCTATGCGCCTTTTGAGATATAAATTCTTCCTCTAGCTTTCAGAATCCTTGAATCTGTTTATTGACTTTAATAAAACCACAAGTTTATATGCAAGCAGTCATTATCCTAATCGACTCCCCTTCAGACTTTAAATAACCAAAGCAAGGTCTTCAAGATTAACAATAAATTGCATATTCCCACACGTTACCCAGGAAATACAGCCAACAGGAAAAGCAAAAAAAATCCTTTCAAATCCAGTCTCCTCTCCCTGTTATATTTACATTAAAGCACAGACGAACGCAACTTCCTTCAATCGCATACGTGCCTTACGTGAACCGTGGAATTATCTTAGATTACCTACTTAAGAGCACTTTGCAGAAACTGCAGAGACGCGCCAGGTTGTGTGTGATAATTGAGATTAATGGCCAACAGCATAGCAGGTGCTAAGGAAATGCATTTGACAAGTTTCACCCTACCTCCTCGTTGAACCCATTCAAGGCTATTCAACTACAACCATCGCGTCGTGTAGCAGCTGAGTAATCTTATCAGATTGTAGCTTACAATTTACTTTTCGCATAGAATCACTAAATCGTCCACCTTAGCACGAGCACAAGGGTAATTATAGCAAAAAAGGATCTCGGGTAAAAGGCGGAACTGTATAAGCAACTGCACTCGTACATACTAGACGGGGCTAATTTAAGTGAATTCCATTCTACATGGAAAATACTTCAACCTTTCAGCAAATTTCTGTTAAATTTTTAATGCATCGGAGGGTTCCTATAAATTGCATACACCTACCACAGAATGTGGTCATCATAACGAAACGAAACATAATAAACAGCAATTACCCTTGTAACGAACATATTACGGTTCAATGAACAACCAATATAATGAAATTTTCAAAAAGTTGACACAGAGAGTGGGGTTGAGTTGCATGGGTATTTCATGCATCAAAGGTGCATGGTGCCCTGTGTCCACAAATAGCACCGAGTGAATTTCCAACAGACAGACGATATGAAAATAACCTAACTATTCGCCTCTAATTTCTAATAAATAATGAATAAGCCCTTGCACGGGGTATGTAAGGACCTCTGATTTGAGCCCTTAAATGGAATCATTGATGTTTTTCGTGTTTCCTTTCCATCATATTTTAGATTTAAAAAAAAAGTCGCGTGTCAAAGGGAATCACATTGGTTCGACGGATTTAAAATGTACATCGTTGGGTTGAGGAACTTCCACAAGGATTGCTCCTTTTTTTAATGGGAAGCAATTTTCTCGATGAAATGGTAACAAAACAATACAATTCCTAGATCTAATGAATAATTAAATGGATAGAATCAGGAAGGTGGATGGGGGAGGTTTGTCGGCGTGTAGTCGGTATGTTGGTCAATTCTAAATGATGACAGACAAGTAGTTAAATGGTTATTACTGAGAATCGGAGTCAGTTAATTTAAAAGAATGACTGCAAAATAAGGTCAAGGAAGTGAAAGGAGGCTATTCTACAAAGGACAAGTAATTATGCTGTCGTCAAGAATGTCGGTATGTTACAGGGTTTATTCTTAAGAAAAAACTCCACTGACCATCCAATGCACCGGTGATGTAAGACACTGCACAAAAACCAAGTAATCACATTCAGTTCCTGTGGGGTCCTTGTGTTGGTAGAAACTACTTTAAAAGTGGTGACCACATGCCTCTATGGCACTCCTTATAACTTACCGCATCGGTTTAGCTACATAGCCAAAGTTATTGGATCTAGTGTCCATTGGTAATGATGAGCATGTTCATCTAGATGTGGACCTAAGTCTAGATTCTCCTCCAGAAGATGTCGTTCTCATTCAGACCGGGGCCAGTAGAATACGATACGTTTCGTGCCCTTGTACACTTCCGTCACAAAGCAAGTGCTTCATAGTTTCTGTTTATTTCGTATGATGACGGTTGCAGTAGTCAGGAGAGCTGATGCCCATTCTGACGGCCATTGCACCTACCCGACAGTGCCATCACGATGTTGATTTCTCTTTTGTTCATTGAGACTTTTACTAATTTGATCGTCCTTTTATCGTTGATTATTGGCCATAAGATGCTAAATATGACGCAGTCAACACTGGCTGCCCAGGAGGTGTTGATTGTTTCTCTGTTGATTGCTTTTCAGAACACCAATGGGGATGGCTATTGATGCCTGAATGAGGTTTTCATTTAATGCTGATCCCTTCAATGCCAGCTCATCTGCTCTTCCGTTACCATTTCAAGATTACTATGTCCAGGGACCCAGCAGAGGGTGACTACGTGAGTGTACTACAAAACTGTTTTTGATCTTACTGTATCGCCATCTAGTACCTTGAGTGCTGCTTCACTATCCACGTCGTGGATAGATTTAGTTTCTTAGCGTGTATAGTCTGTGCTTTCTCAATGGCGAAGACTTCGGCTTGGAAGATACTACAGTCGCCCGGGAGTTTGTATGAATGATATGAGTGATTCATAAAAAACCTCTGCCCCGGTTCCTATGTTTAGACCCGTCAGTGTAGAATAGAAAATCCTGTACATTGGGTAGTGTGTTGGGTTCTTGCTCATGTCATTCGGGAATAAACGTGGAACAGTTCTTATGAAAGTCTATATGCCCAAAGGAGCTTTGCTTCTATGTGTTTGATTTCCTAGGGCGAATCGCGCTTTTAGAAGTCGTGCTTTTGATGAACTCATCTCAAGGAGGATTATTAAGCATCACTTCCAGCCCTGCCCGAGACGTTGACTTAAGTATGTATACCCTCAAGCATTTACGACATCACTTAGAGCAAATGATTCTGTCTCTGCTTTATTACAGACTTCTTAGCTTAGTATGCTTAGTATGTAATGTGGGAGACAGACTGCTGGTATTGATACCATGGTATAGTAATACTACGTTCTATACCACATGTCTGTCACTGCAATACCACGTTAAAACCTAGTATACCATGAATAGAACCTAGTATTGAGATTCGCAAATTTTTGGCGGTATACCACCATCTTATTGCTTGCAGCGCCACTTTCTTTCTGTTGGTGGTTCTTCATAGCTTCTTTGACAATTCAAAAGCAAGCAATCACAGCGAAAAATGTTTTGAAAATGGATTAAGAAGGACAATTTTATCTGCATTGGAAACAATGAAGTAAAAGAAGTTTAGAGGAATTATTTCGGCGAGCTACGAGGAGCAAGACGCAATATTGGACTATTGAAAAAAATGTGTAAGGAGCTGGAGGAGGCGCAACACAAATGTCAAAGTATACCACGTAGCGCAAAAGTCAACGTATACTACGAAGTGCAGTCTGTCAGGGGTTATAGTATTCACTATACCATGGTATCCATACCATGGTATCAATACCAGCAATCTGTCTCCCACATAAGTATCTGGTTTGACTTGGTGTCTTTATTTTTATTGCCTTTATTCTGCTGACAAAGTTTTCTTCGAAAAAGTTTTCTTGAAACGTTGATTTGGTAGACAGCCTTCATCTACCACTCGTAGCTTACTCTTTTCATGGCATCAGCCCATGTTTAAGACCCGTAGAGCATTTTTTTCTGGCGAAACTCTTCTTGTCAGTAGTTTTCCTTAGTACAGAGGGTGTGTTCTATGCTGTTTCTGTTGCCATACAGCAGATGTCTAAAAGTCAGCCGTTTACATATCTATGACGATACCAGGGCTTATGGGCTTTACTTATGACTTGAAAACCACGGCGTCTTCACTAATAATAACCAATAAATAGTACTCCTGGTTTTCTTCTACTTTTAGATCCATTCACGTCAGCCAGTTTTAAATGACCTCTATTGCACCATTGCAAGCCTACCATAACTCTTCCAGCAGTTTGCCTCTCAATACGATGGCTATGTACGCCGCTAGAGCCAATAATGATGCAAATATTCAAATTTTGAAAACATCATCGTGCATTAGGTAGTAGAGGACCTACAATGGAGCCTTGGAGGACGCCCACCTGTAACAATGCACTTCCCCGCTTCCTCATCAGTACTGCTCACTCTACCCAACGTACACGTGATTAAGCGAACTCAAGAATGGTGTAGTTTTCTAGGTTATCTCAAATTATTTTGCATTTCAATCCGTCCATCAAAAGAATCTATCCAGGCAGTATAATGAGAACTTTTTGTAGGTAAGATTATTCGCCTTATGTTAGTTCGCTGGCATCTTGTCAAAACCCTTCGTTCTGCTCAGCTTTGTCTGATTTTTTTGTCTAAAAAATTTGGCTTGCTTACGTTAAAAATGTCAATCATTCTTCGTATCCGTTCCCTCTCCATAGAAGGCACAAAACTTCTATCAATCGTTTAAAGATGTAAGCCAATCAAAACTACTAGACGTATACGTAACATTTTTTTGTTTGTGCTTGCTCTTAAGGGCGTGTATTGCTTTCGAAAAAGTTTGAAAATTCGATCGATCTTGGTATTGTTAATTTAGAGCAACTGAGCAACAGGAATTGTAATTCAATCCTCCTTTCTTTCCTATTGCAACCTCTTTACCTTAACTCTGCACGTATACTTCTCAGAAGAAGGACAACTATGAGCAAGTACCTGCGACGCTCCTGGACGGTTTAGGTTTTATCGTAAAACAGGAGAAATCAAAATCAGCCAAGAACTGATACAACCATCAAGCCTAACGAACCAGTGCCAATTTAGTTCGATTTCTTTTTTTTCCCCGCAGTTGAATTTTTACGTCTAGCATCCTTGAATTCTGCACTACCATTCCACTTCTAATCACCGAAGGATGAAATGATTGGAAACAGTTTGCAGTTTTGCATATGTAGGAATGTATCCACCCCACTACCAACGAATGTCCGAACGGACTCTGCCGTTTTTGTGTTTTAATTGTAATTTTCTATTTCGATTATTTGAAGAAGACAACGATGGGCCAGGAACTAATCAATGTGAAAGTTGTGTCCTATTTCCATGGGAATTGCTTACGGTACACAAAAACTGGAAGAGGGAAAATATCGAAACTCAATTGAGCGCGCTGGCAAAAAACGATACCGAACAATCATTGGAATAAATACAATTTGCTATAATCGAAAACTATCGCTGAGGGTGGGTGGGGTGGGTGGAGGAGAGTTCTTTTTTTTTCGGTTAGTTATTGCTTTTGCACCTTTTTTTGTATGTGTGTATACTTTGTTGTCCCAGGGAGGCTGTGGATGATTTTGGGGGCTCGGTTGATTAGTTCCAGTTCCAATAAAAACTAAAGAGGCTATCCCATGACTTTGGAACGAATGTGATGGGTCTGCAGTTGGGTTCTCCTCTAGTTAATTGGGAGTATAACATTTTGAGGCAATTGTATTGGGGTATGATGATGTAAAACTTTGGATGGTAGACACATTGATTAGACCTTTGGGGTATCTATTGGCTTCTTACGATTTCCGGACAATAGCTGGGGATATGTAGATTTTCTGTTGATTAAGTAGAATAACTTGTATTGCATGTGGTATAGTTTTCCTCTGAGCAAGGAATTCGCACTCAACATGAATGCCAAGGATGTGCGTGGGATAAGATCAAAGATATTTACTATTAGCTTAAGGCTGTACTTGAAATGCTAATGCTATTGTTTAGGAAGGGCACAGAGACTATTCTTAGAAAATCCCAAATTAAGAGAACGTTGTGTGGAAAGTAGCAATTGCTATTCACCATTTCACCAAACGTGAACTTTAAATGCCAACACGTTTTGCGGACATAACGTGATCACCTTTGACAGAAGCAATTTCGAGCTTTGAACTTACCTAGTTCTTTGACTCCTCAGAACTTCTGTTCTTCGATATATTTTATCTATTTTCTAATTTTTTTATTACTATGTCCATCATCGTCTTCTTCTCTTACTAAACTCTAACGAACGGCATGGCTCAACTGCATAAGGCCTTCCTAGAACGCCCGATTCTGCTCTAAGTCCACTGTATGTACATATGTACATCTGCAACTGTAGCTAATATGCAATCAAGTTCAAGAATACTTTATAAACTTAAGATCTCTCTGAATTTAGTCGGAGATTTGCACCTTATATGGATGCCAGGTCACACTGGAATCTAGGGATATGTGATCTTCAATGAGGACAATGCCCATAGGAAGTTTTCTCAGGATCTGAACCAGAGCTAGGTTTACCTGCTCTGTTGTCTGTTAGACATACCAAGTTTATATACGAAAAGGAGCCAAGGCTTCTCAGTCGCGCATATTAATGCTGCCTTAGGCCCCCTAAATTGGAGGCCTACTGCAACAAGAATGTTCAACTCGTTTCATGTGTTGTTGCATGATGGAGTACTTCTTATTGCAGGAAAAATGCAGGTGAAATACTGCGGCCATAGAATGGAAATGGATACGTCTTAGATCTTGAAAGGAAACAGCGAAGTAGATAGAAGGCAAAAGTGGTAAGCGACACTCATGTGGATGGTAGACACATTCACTATTCGTACCCTTCATAGGCCGAAAAACTCGCCATTAAAAAACGGACACAAGGCAGATATCCGTGCCGCCCAGAAAGGACTAAAGATACCCTCATGGCCTTATGGAGGAAGAAGAGCATGTGGCCATTTTAATACTAAAATCAGTAATCAGGGGATATTGGCACCACAGTGAGAAAATACAAAAAGCCACGACAACCCGTCCAGAAGTAAACTCAAGTTAATCGACTTTACGGGGGCTTGAAATGTCGTCATAGCCAGCAATGATGATGAAGGAGTACAATCATAAGGGGACTTAACGATCATCGAACTCTTAACCTGATTGATAGAAGAATACAAAACTTACAGGAGAATAGTTACACAAGCAATAAAGGTAAAGGAAAACAAAACATATATTCTCAAAATGAAAGGACGCACAATTTCGGCGAATCAAACAAAATATCAACCATGTAGTATACAGCTATGTATTACCTACCAATCCTCCTCACTTAACGTCGAAAATGATACTATGTAATGGTGAGATGCAAGCTAAAAGCGGATATTAGTCGTGGGTTGGACTAATGAGTGTTGTGCTACACTCGTCCAGCTGGTCTTCGACTAGTTATATATATACACTTCGAGAGATCTCGAATCAGACCACAGTTATGGGTCCCTTTTTGTCTCTCTTCTACGATCCACCTTAGCTGGAGAGACTATCTGGATTCCTCCAAATTCTTTGGCTTTGATTCCTCGTATCAACGTTAGCATCTGTTTAACAGGCGTCTGGTTCATCATCTGGGTTTCTACCCAGTGGCGCCCCAAGACCTCCTTTCTTCTGCCAGCCAATGCCGGAAGTTGACACAATATATGTATGTGCTGCCGTCTCAATTTCCTCCAGGCAAAGTTCACAAGTATCATCTAGAAGACCCATCTTCTAGCACCCATTTCAGTATTCTTCGCTCCACGTTTAGAATTTCCCTATGGGTGGCGCCAGTCGACATTTTTATAGCCTCTTTAGCCTGCCTACAACCTTCTACGGTTGACCACCTTCTCCCCCGCGGCTCAGGTGCTCCACCATTCCTCTGCCAATTACATCAAATTGTTCCGGACCAGAGAACTCTGAAGTTGCCCCTGCTTTGCTGGGAGTCCGCCTTTTGATTGCCCTCTGTCCCTACGTGCTTTCTCACCCAGGGCAGCGTCATCCCATTACGAGATGAGCACTCATTGAGTTTATGAACACATTCCATTGCCAGGGATGTATTTATATCTGTTTGCTCCATGCGTTCAGTGCTATAGTAATAGTTTTAGCAACAACTTGACCCTCTATCAGGTGATCCAACGCATGCAACAGAGCAATCATCTCGGCTTGATAGACTGAGGTATACTTCGCCAGACTAATATGCCAAGTTCCAGTTCTTCTGAAAAGATACGTGGCCCCGTTTTTCCATCCATCATGGACCCATCCGTAAAAACCAAGTTTCTTTTCCGAAGGTATTCCATCCTCCATAAGACTTTTGTGATACCTTCCGGCAACACGGACTGTCTTTATTTCGTCCTTGGGCATATTCAACTGCCTAATCTCATTTTTCATCAGCTCCAGGATTTGCCTATGCCCATAGATGGTACCACGTCAGTGCTAGTTGTCATTCCGGTAAAGACGAAGTGCCGTCGATGCCGGGGTTTTCTTAATAAATAAGTCCACCGGCAGAATGCCTACGATAACTTCCATTGTGCATGTTGGTGGCACTCGTATCGATCCCTAAACATGCCAGACGTTGTCTAAATGCTTCGACTAGTTCCTCACAGAAGTAATTCCGGTATCTACCTCAAAGATCACAATGTATTCAAAGATGTGTCTTCGTTGATTAACTTTGATTTCATTGCCCTTCTCCTACATCTACCCTCAAGCAAAAACCCTTTATTCGTCCTGCCAACACTGCCATAAAACTAGAAAATAAATTGTAATCTTCGAGCTCCACAGAAACTAAGATGAATCGCTTTCCCTTCTATTTAGTTGGATTGCTACAAAAACGAAAAAAAAAAAAAAAAAAGTTCTCTGTCAAATGCATTTCATGACAATTTCATTTCGCCTTTGTCCTTGCTTACCCTCTGTGAACCAATCCAAACATCACCCCCATAAGCAGGATAGAAAAAAAAAAAAAAAAAAAACCATCGCTAAACCGATTCAAATTGAATATTCCCGTCCCGTTAATTCCGGGCTAAGGACAAACACTAAAAAGTAATCCATTTGAATTCTCAAAGGAACACAGTGGAATTGCGAAAGTTTTATTAGGTTTTTCACTTCCTTCCAATTCCGCCAATAATAGCATGCGCTCCCCTTTGTCTTCCCTTGCCTTCTGGCAGTAGTAGCTAGCTCGCCCTTATCGACTTTGATGTTCAGGATAAAATAATGATTATTCAACTTCATTGCTCTCCTGCAGCGGTCCTCCACTCACTGATGGTGGAACAAAAACCCTAGCATTCAAAAGTGAGGAGCGGGAATTATTTTGTGTCATTCGGGTGGTTGGGCACGCCGAACAACCCACCCTTATGCCTTCGAAAAATGAGATTTTTTGTTTTTCTCTGCATGAATGGGAGTCGACAATAGTTGCGCCAGGAAAGCGAATCGTTTATGAATTTTAAATTTCCCAATATTTTCGAGAGCCGACCCTTTCAGCCCCTCATTTGAACTTCTTCCAACCATAAAGGAGGAACCAATGCGGCTGCTGGCCGCACTCTATTCACACAACGCAGGGGGTCGAGAAAGTTTGACTGCAGTCCTTTCACCATGAATGATATTCTCACGTGCGAAAGAAAAGTAAAATGCCACTTAAACTGTGCGGGTAGCAGCACATTTGTTGCCCCGTCGAAGGAAAGGATATTTTACATCTTAATAGCACCGAGAATGCAGAACTTTGAAGTTGCAGTCAAAACTTTCCTAATGAAAAACTTCACCTTCTTATTTTTTGCGCAAATTTGATAAAGGACACCCAGGCGAGGGCAAACAACCGCAAGTACGGACACCAAAATTCAAAAACCCTTGAACCATCCAAACAGCATGTCCATCCTGGAAAAGACTACCATCACCATCGTCGGCAACACTAACAGCAGTTAAAATGTCAAGGTCCTGTGTCCTGTCTGTGCTCGCACTCCCATGCCCATCTCGTTGATGTTATAAGTGCACTCCTTGTGTGCGGCCGGCATACCACTTAAGGATGCTTCATTTAAGTTTTTGTGTGGTGATTCTTACGAGTATTTTGTTTTTCTCTTCCTGGTGTATCCTGGTGTATCCTGGTTTCCTTTTTTTTCTCGCTTCGGTTTGACAATGTTGGCGATGATGAAGATGATAGGTGATTCTTGGTACTTTCCAGTTTACCCTTATTAAGGCTACCACTCGAGACTTTTTATTGAATTTTGTGCTGGTCTGTCGGCCCGGAAGGTTCTTTGTTTAGAACATATTGTTAAGCGAATTTATTAGGGGAACTATGTTGAGGATGTCTTGGTTCATTTTGGTGTCCCTATTGGCTCTGTGGACTGATGGTTATGACTATGAGGTGAGATATTAAATGCAAAGACAATATTGCTCAGGTTAAGTGCTGCGGGTAAACTTGAAATTTTACAAAATTATAAAAAAATATTTACGAAGGTAATTTTCATTATACGAGTACTTTCCTGGAAGAGAAAAGGAAAAACAGGACATTCGGTTGCGCCAAGAACTTTTTTAATGCACCTTACAATGTGCATGGGGATGCCATCAGTGAAGGACCATTAATAACTCATAACTAACTTTGCAATGTTGCAAAATGTTTTACTTGTCATTGGGACCACGAAGGAGATTCTAAGCCTTTCAAAGATAAATAGGTTACAGAAATACTCGACATAGGGATATGGATCGATGTGAATAAACGAAGTGCCCTGTGACTTGAGACTACCTTCTAAAGCCTGACAAACAAAAAAGTCTGGACAATCCTTCAGTGCATCCATTGCGAAAGTTGTGAACCGTTGCGTGGACACTCCATAGGAGAACACTAGGTCAGATGAATGCACACCTTTTCTGACAGATGGTTTGGGAGCCTTACTCGTATCTTGGTGCAATACTAGATCGCATAGTCGTTTGCATATGAGACATCTATAGGTGGGGAAGGCATGTGGAAAGTCAGGTACGGTAATGCACCCAACGTTGCATATTTTCTTCTGGGTGGCACGCAGCTTCTTCCCATTGAACAACCGGGCCCTAAATTTGGCAGCAAGCGACACGTTCGCCTCCTAAAAGTATGGACATGTACACACATATGTTGAAAGAGTGTCTAGAATCAATAATTGCTTTTATTTTCTAGTAGTGTTGGAAACGAAAAAATTCTTGGCTTAATTAAAACACAAAACCCAGAGATCCCTATGAACGACTGGAAAGTCAAGGCAACGGAAGCTTACGAAGACGGGATAATTGGTTTAATATCGTTATCAAGGAACCGCCAAAAAATTAAAGAAAGAGGCACATGCGACTATTCTTCGGAGCTGGTGTGTTATGCTTGAGACTCGTGAAATATTCGCCCTCTAGCGAGACGGCTGTGGAAATTACTGATAGGACCAATGAAGGTACTACAAATAAATCTTCAACACAGTGTGGCCACCTCAGTCAACCCAATGTTGTTCCTCAAAAGGGAACAACTTGACTTGACCCTAATCTATAAACCATGCATCCTTCACAATCGTTTGAAGGGATAAAGGTCATACAACTATAAATCAATATACAACGGTAAGGAATTTAAAGTCAAAACTTGTATCGTTGCTCAGAAAAATCTGAACGTACAAATGGTATCGAACTATAGCTCAGGGACACCAACATCAACTTTCTATACAAAAAATAGGAGGGAGGTTCGTGGTATAACACTCTTATCCGGAAACAAAATTTCGAATTGTAGGGCATCCGATAAAGCATCACTCTCCGATCATTGTTGATTGCTCAGCGATCTGACTCCCAGTACTCCTGATAGCATAGCCTTTCGAGAAACCTGCAGAATCGAAAAGGTTTAATGACGAACTGGGGAAATCTCTTTTGTCAAGGTCTGCCTTGTTAGACTTAGCAGCGAAAGGAATCATTCAGCGTGGCCGATTGCTGGAACCTCACTAAACTGGGTGCCATTGAATGGAAACCCCATGGAGAAAATGTTAAGCTGCTCAAGAAAGAAGCCAGATTTGCCAAGAAAAACTCGTGGAGGAGTTTCTTTGGCTCTATTAAATCAACTACAGAACGACTCGTCTGGAAAAGGACCCCAAGACGCCCCCTCTATTAAGAACTGTGGCAGCAGCTAGACAAACCATCACGACAATGCGCTGAATTCACGTCTGAAACGTCACATTTCTGGCTGTGAAGAGCAGAGATACCAAGTCCGATGAACAAAACTCTTAATCTTCCGAAACAATCGACAAATCATGTAAAATAAACCATACGAGCACCAAGGACTATAAACCAATAAGTCTGCCTCCATTTCTATTAACGACACTGGAACGGTTAACAGCCAAGCCGCCATAAAGACGCTGCAATCAACATCAATAAGCTCCAAGCTCGTTAAATTATGTTTGACAAAACTGAACGAGATATCAACAGCCAACAAGGTTGCCAGGGCATGTGAACGTCTCCAGAAACGAAAAGCGTATAAACTAGCCAATGCTCTGCAAGAGACTAGTATACAGATTTGTACACTACACGGGGATATACAAACAGAGTCTCTCAAGAAAGTTTTTTTTACATGTTCGTGGCCACGCCCAAATGACGTGTAAGCATTGCGACCACAGAGTTATATTGTGCCAAAGGCCACTTTTTATGGCAGCAGTACTTTCACTTTCCTTATGAAGGCAGTTATTATGGTTGCGGAAGAGTTCCTTAAGTCTATTGGAGATATGATCTCCTTAAAGAAGAAGCTTCTACTGATTCTGCACTCAGAGGAGCCTTTCCTAGCTTGTAGGTCTGCAGTTTCGTTGGAGTCAACTCGTACGTGACCTGGTACCCACCGGAATTTTACTTTATTGTACCGGGCCAGGTTTTGTAAACTGTCGAAGAAGCTTAGAACTGATTTGGAACTGATCGAGTGGGAGAACAGTGTTTTAAGCGCCGCTTGGCTGTCGGTGAGTATGTGGATAGAGGCACCTTTGAAGACTGAGTGCAAGTTGATGCTAGCGAAAGTCTCAATAACGTAAAGCTCGGCCTGAAAAACACTGGGACTCAAGAAAGTTAGTAAGCGCTGGTGTCGACTAGATGCATACGCTCTAAGCAGATCGCTGTCGCCAGTCTACGATAAGAAGAGGTCTCTCTACTGAAGCTAGGCCGCAAGGACATTCGCATTGCCATTGGCACCCTGACTGGACACTGAGCAATAGAAAACCCTGCAACCCGAATAGGTCTTCCGTACAATGACTACTGTAGAAGCTGCAGAGGCGAAAAAGAAATAAAATCTATTCGTCACCTGGACCCTACATACGTGATATAAGTGGGCCACTGTCGCTTCAGCAGGAGCACCCATATTCCTAACCTTAACTTACACGAACGTGTATTACTATGTTCACCACTCCGGAATACACTTAAGTACATAACTATCCCTTAAGTCTATTCACCAGTATCTTATTGATACAATTTTAAGGCGCAGCAATGCCAACCTCAAAAGATTTTCCCTTAATTAAGCAAAAGGATCATAACGTCATGACTACATCAAAATGTACGACAGAAATAATACCACATAACAAATGCACCACACCAAGAACCCCTGTGTCCTACCAAAAGATACAATTACAGAAATGTCATGCACAACTAAGATTTGTCCACATGGGCTTCCCACTTATGACGAACATCTTAAAACGACCCTAAGTAGATTTTGACAAACGAAAGTCATTCCAAGATACACATGCTCGCATGTAGATACACATTTACACATGTTCTTCGTAACTCCATGTCAAATCCAAATGTCCAACCATTTGCTATCCACTTACACGGAACTCCCAATTATGCACGAAACTCAACAGTTTACTCAAAACTTAGAGTTAAATCACCTGGAAAATGCTTCTGTTAAACAATCATTACGGCAGTGTACATAGGACCTAACTACATCGATATAATCCTCCTCTCATCTGGCACAATGAACACATTGTGCAATGAAGAGAGAGAGAGTAAGGAAGGACTGACAATGCTCAATAATTAAAGATGTACGAGTATCTGCTATTCGCAGAGGCAAAGCAAAATAATCCTTAAAATGTGGCAACTTGTATGTAGCCACAGAATAATTCCATCTCCTCTAGACCTACACACATAGTAGAGCTTGCCCGTTCCCTTATTATTCTCTTGGAAAAGCTTAAACAAACGGATTATGTTAGTAGCTGTTGCCAGGATAACAGATGAACTCGTTGGCGTTGCATTTGCAATAGTAACAATCAACTCCTAGTGGGGACTGCTATAAAAGGATGAGTTTCTATTTTTTTTTTTTTTTTTTCAATATCTTCCTCTCGAAGCATATCAATTGTGATATGGAACAGTTGATGCGGTAACGACCTCCTGATACACAAGAGCACTGTTTTGCTGGTTCCCCCACTGCTTGTTGTTATTCCTTCCTGATAATGATCGAAAGAATATGGATTTGATAGTAAAGGACATCTCTGGGATTTGCGTTGAAAGCAAAGTCCCTGCATGTTTGCTGATGCCACCCATGTCTTGGCATATCTACACACTTGGATTCAGAATACCGAAGAAAAGATTGTTTATTGAGGTCACGTCTTTATTGTATCGGATGTAATAATGAATGGCCCGAGGCAAGCGAGAAATGATTCCTTCTTAACATGGAGTTACTCGTACTCGTACATGTGGCTATGTGTGCACTGATCCTTGTACGTTTGAAGTTGAAATCTCAACTTTATATGGATTAAGTTCGTTCAAAGATGTGAGATTTCTGTGATGTGTGTGCTTGCATGTGTGTGTGTATCTGTGGGTGGGGGGCGGGAGCTCAAGTATTGGATTGGAACTTTATGAAGTATTGTGTGAAAGTTTCATTAGCCACAATGTGCATTTACAAAACGCTATTCGGGTTAAACACGGAACCATCTGTATTGTGGAGCAGGGGTTTAATAAACTTTTCCATTGAAAGGGATTTTCACACCACTGTGAAGTGGTGTAGTTAAGAATTCCAAGAAAGTTATCTATGACAGGGTTAGAAGCCTAAAATGCCTACAAGCGATTGTTAATTCTTCTACTCGTACTGTATTGTACTTTTGCATAGTTGTCGAACCGTTAAGGGGTTTATTTGCAAGTTTGTGTGGGTACTTGCTGCCACATGAGTCAATAGAAGTATGCTGTCTAATCTTCCTAAGGTCAGATACAGCTGCAGCACAACCAATAGCACAGAGAAACAATAAATTAAATGTAAACAAAGAAGACCTAGATGCATATATAAGTTGCTGCAATAAGAGCGCTAGATTTCAATTTTCTATAAGGTTTTCAACCTTAAAAATTTTATGCATGACATCTGTCAATGCTCCTATTAGTAAATATGAAGTGTTACACGAAACAACAACGCTCGATTATTGTCAAAATTGATTACAAAAAAAGGCTGAATTGCTAAATGCAGTACTGCCTGCATTGTGCATCTGCAAACATTCCTTAATGCAAACACAGGCATCGTTACATTGCATCACGTTCCGAAATGCATTGTGAACGGATCTTACTGCGCAAACAAAAGCCAACTGCGCATCGTGAACTAGCACGATACACATGTGATTATTCGCAGTTTTATTTTGATTGATGGTGGTTTTTGTGTACATATATTTCGCAAAAGATGAGTGATTCGCCGACGGCGTAAGTGATTTTATTAAACACTTTTCCAAATTGTGACACAAAACCCCCCAGCTGATCATACGCATCACACGTAACTACAAACGCAACAAAATTAGAGAGCATTCACAATGCGCTTTTTTTTAAAATTTAGGAATTCGGCCTAAGTGAAGTAAAAAGGTCGCAAGCTTCGCGAAAATAATTCCAAATAAGTCAGCAAATCGCAGGATAATAAAAAAAAATAAGTAAACTGGTTCAAGTGTTAGCATAAGTCCGTTTCTGAAACCCCAGGAACATCAATTCGTCTACAGGCACCTTACTTAATATCTGCATCTGCACGCATACTTATCTAAGAACTCCGACGTGAAGCCCACTTTAAGCGATCAGAATTTGGTTCACGGAAACACAATTTTGATACGGAAACTATCTTTCGAGATAGGAAACATTTTCAACTCAATTGCTACGTATTTACATAAGTAAAATTGTCAAATTTGGGGTGCGGAGAACCTTAGAGTGAATCAAAAGAAACCAATACATCCACCGCGTTTCATTTTCTTTTTTGAACAGTTTTGAACAGTTTTTGGCTGGTAAGGTGATTGAGCGTTAGTTCCTTGAAAATACGTTTACAGTGAATGATTTGCATTAAAAGAAGATGATATCTTATTTCATTGAGTCAGGATTGATAGATTTTGAAGGTTTACATTCGGTCAACTAGCCTTACTGTGTGAAGCAATTGAGTTGTTGCCGTGTAATATTAAGGAATGCGAATAGCAAGACCGGGTGATTTGATACCATTGAGGTTTTTCGAAGACGCATGTCTATGGCAATAAAATCATTGAACAATGATATCATTGAAAATTTCACCAAGTTCTTTACACAATTAATCGTAGTAGTCATTGTTTTTAATAAATATTTTAATAAATCTAGCGCCCTTATTGCGACACCCTTTATATCAAACCATAACCACGATATTGGATTCCTTTTTCTTTTCCGCTTTTTGGATACACTTTACGTAGTCGTTTTCTCTCATGTTTCTCGATAACAGTCCAGGAAGATTTCTTAATTGGGAGATAAATTATTGCCACTCGCTGGGTCTTAAGCCCTTGAGGCTCAACTGGAGAAAAGTAAACATCGCCAAACTTGGATGATACCCCAAATGAGGGATTATTTTTGCGATACGATTGCTTGATTGTCTTAAGCCAGAAAGTGTTGCCTCCATTACTGGACTTTTTTCAACTTTTTTTAAACCTAAAGGTTTGCTTTATACGACAGTCTTGCGTCCAGCTTTAACATACGCATCGCAGTGTTGGACGATGTATGAACATTATAAAAATGCTACGGATGTCAGCGGCAGTATCGAAACGCGACCTAATAAGAAGTACGCGTGTTCGCGGAAGCCTTCATGTAAAGAAACCGATTGTTGAAAAATTCCACTTCAAAATTGGCAGGTAGTAACATTTGAAATCACTTCAACTCGGTGGGAATGGCTTATTGAGGTTTCGGTAAAAGTTCATCGAAACCTTGCGATTTCGGTTTTGTGGGATCATGGTATTATTAAGCCACATTTCTTTAAAAAGGCGGTTACAGTGGCTTGCAATAGAGAGCCATGATAACTGGTTTCCTTTGGCCAGAATTTATTGATCTTGAGGGGTTGTGGCTTTAATGTGGCACACTACGTACCTAATGATTGAGCTGCTGCGAGAAAAAATTGCAGTTCGTATAATCTCTAGAAAAGCAGATAATAGACCAGCTGAATGGTGTGATGCGACCTCATTCAGGTTTTTTTAACCAATAATTCTTGATATTAAGTCGCTAAGCGTGCTATTGCCATTCCCGAGCAACAGCAGAACCGGATGTGCATTTATGTGAAATTTATTTTCATACTTAAACTGGAACACCCTTTACGATTAATACTAAGAAATATACATATATTTCACAGAGACCAATTTCAGTCGAGGCCACCTATTGCATTCTTTTAAAAATGTAGCCTAGGTTGGAAGGAAGTATTTAGTTGGCACAAACACCCTCTTTATAGCAACCAGAATTTGATGATGTTCTCAAAAAGCTTAAAAATGATAGTAAAAAGCTAAAAGTTTACTTAAGCTCTTGGATGTTAAAGTTATTTAAGCTCTGCTGTAAAAGCTTCAAATTTTATAAATTTGCTTTCAAAGCAACGCTTCCGAATGACTTTGAAAAAGTGCAAAGCACATCAACAAACTTTTATGTTCGAAATCGAATACAGAATCAATTTTACTGTGGAACATAATAAAAGCTTTTTTATGACAGTTAACAGAAGGAATTTCTCTTTCCGAAAATACGGGGAATTTTAATAATGCTGTTCGACTGCCATCTAGTTCTGAACTATTTTCTTACATTCACCGAACTTTAACTGTTTTTAGCTCCCGAAAATTATATCCTTATTCTAGCAAAGCTTTAAATTGAAAAGTTGGGATTTATAATAAAAATAAATCTATCTATTAAATAATATTTAAAAAAAAAGGATAATAAAAAACAATCAGAGCGACATATTCGTGGCAACATTTAATTAATTTTTAAATTTTATGTAGCCTGCCTAAATAGCCTGCGATTTACGACAAAATGTTTAAGATATCATAAGACAGCGTATCACCTTGGCCAGCATATTTCTCATATCCTTTTGCGGTAAAACCAACAATGGCAATTCCAGTTTAAGGTTCAATTATTGGAATACCTCTTACATTTCTGTTCATTACTCACGGAATTTCTGTAAGAATCAAGAGTACTTTAATCCCATGTCTTGCCCCGAATATGTCGCTTGTAAGATGCTATAACACCCTCATTGAGAATCTGCCATTCAGCGTTGGCTGAATCCAAGATCCTGCCAAAATTAGTCCAGAGGTATCGAATTTCGAGACGTGCATCACATTTTGGCAATGAGAGTCTAGCCTGGAGCACGTGCCTTCAACAAATACGTCTGATTCCTGGGATACGCAGACGATATCGACATCATCGTTCGCTGCCAGCACGCTAGTAGAGGCTCTCACGGCAATTGATCTACAGGCGACAGAATTTGCTCTTGAAGGAAACGAAAGCAAAACCAAATATACGACTATGATATCAATAAGCAAAAAACCATCTATCCACTGACTTAAACAAAACATCACATTTAATAGATTAAACAAAAATGATACTTTAGTGGAGATTCGACAGAGATTGACTCTTGGAAACCGTTGCTACTTCAATTTGGCGAAACCAAAAGGTTCAAAACTCATTACTCGAAAAATTAAATGTTTGCTCTATAAAACACTCTGCTTTACGGCGCGGCGCCGAGTGCTAGACGATAAGCAGAACAACAGTGCAGATACTAGACGCTTTCGAGAGAAAAATTCTTCGTCGAATTTTTGCTCCTATATGCTAGGAGAAAATACAATCTCGATTTCTAAAGGATGTACCAAGATGTGTATGTATGAAGTCCAAAGTCCAGAATAAATCGATTACATTGGCTAAGCTACAAGCCCAACCAAGAGGATCTTCGAATCCTAGCCCGTACGCGAACAGAATTTCATAAAAATTCGTTCTTTTGGGAGGCTACGCGAACAGACCGATATTTGTAATGTACACAGAAAGGACTTGAGCTCTAGATTTTTTAGGTATTGAAATATCAAACATAACCTTCAAATATTCAATCTTTTTCACTACATATGTATGTGTATAATACTCTATGCCACATGGATGTAAATAGGCAAGTTAAAAATAATTTGAAACTGAACGGAAATCGTCCGCAGTAAATATACCAGCGCGTGGACACGTTTGCAAGTGATATCGACTGTCAGCTGTAATTGAAGTGCCCCAACAGTCAAATGGCGATTTGTCCAGTCCAGAGCCACACTTTTCTCTGTCCAAGTCATTCGTTCCCGTTGCCACAGGCATGCATATATCCATCAATGAGCAAGCTGTAGTTAATGTGGAATGTGGATACCCTCAAAATAAATTCGGACTTACGTTCTGGAAAGTCGCCCCATCTGATTAGCTTTAGGGACAGACATGATTACAATTTGGAAACCTTTAAAGTCCTCTTCCTGCCACTACCGTACAATAGTCCCAACGACATAGCGTGGGTGTTGAAACAGTGAAATAGCTCCGCAATGTTTGTGTTAACTAAATGTGCTATCCATGCTCGACAGTGTGAAGTGGATGGAAATGGAATGCCTGTATCCGTACAGCAAACTTAATTCGTTTCATCGATTTGATTGAAATCGAGTAGCATTGTGAGAGGTGAGATGATGGGCAAGTGAATGGTATTCCAAATATAATCAATCTGAGTAATATCAGTAATTGGATGAATCTTTCGTATGTTCAGCTTCCAAGCAATTCCAAGAATTTGGTGAGCTGAATGAAATTATTAATGAGGCCCTTGATGAGTGGCGTAACTTTTCGATTGTATCGGGCTATTCGATAGATTTTAGGTGCATGTAGTGCATGGGCTTAAATCAATAGCGGGAATTTGCTCAGGAAATAAGCCTTTTCTACTGGCACTGCGCTTGATGCACTTGTAAACATGTACACTGTACCTGGACGGAGAGCTTCATTATACCACTTTGTACCTGCTAATTACTTCTCTTACAGAAATTTCATCTTTTTCAAAATACGAATAAGACCTTAAGACCTTTATAATGCCGAAATCCAGGTGGATTTAAAACTTTTGACAAAATGTTAAAGCGAGAGACGAGCTGTATCCTAAATTTCTTATGAACATCGACGTTAACAAAAAATACTGACTTTTCGTCGCTTTTTTTTTGTATCTTAGGTACTGGGCTACAGCTATCTACGTTCACACATCTAAAAGGTATACATAGCTTGGCTAATACCTAGGAAATTAAGTTGCCGCCTTATAGATCTGCGAAGTTGTTGCTATTTCTAAAAATTTAGAGAGACCGTCTTAGAACTGTCTTCAAGTGATCATTTGGAACAGAGTAAAGCTGCAGAGAACAGACCCTTGCACTGCCAACTCGAATCTAGTCAATATTCCAGAGACTGCTAAGAACTACGACAGTTTCCTTGAGTGTAACAGTCGCTTACAATGCGGTATGAAAGCTGGCTTGGCCCACAAACAGCCTGGACCGAAATGGATGCTCAAAACCTTAATTTGAAATCTATGAGAAAAACCGTCCGACCAGTCTAGCCCAAGATAGAAAGGCGTTCTATGGCGGAATATTTAACTTCAGAACTCCTGAACTATGTCTTTAAAACGTTAATGAACAATCTTGGAAAAGAGAAGACTGTATTTTCCATAAGCTTCCATAGAAAGAATGTAAGATGAAGGATCATCACATAAACCGGAACCATGACAGCAATTTTGGAAGGAGTTGATGGAAATGAAGGGAACCACCGGGCTTCATAGTCTTTCAAAAAAAAAATTGAATCAAGCTTTTCTTTAGCCTGATGCTCCTTATCCTAATTCTTTTCGCTTTTCACTTTTTAATGACTGACTGATACACTGAAATTTGTAAAAATTCATAAGGCTTAATGGAGACTATATCGTCGAAGAGGTCGACTTAATCTTTCTAATATTACTATCGTTCCGCCTTTCACTATCTGTTCTATAGTTTCATCCTCGAAGAAGAAAAATTTCGATCACCCATCCACTGGGGAATGCAAAATTGTGTGGCGTTGATATTCCTGTTCGTGATTCCCTACTTTGGAATATAGCAATTATACTCTACACTTCTACCAACATTTATACATTGTCCAGCATTGCTAACCGTATGAGAGCGCCGGAGGAACAACTACGGGGTAAAGCCTTCCTTCCAACTTAGGAGGTCGGTCACAGAAGATAGCAGAGTTTTTCTGCCACTTTATCCACCCTACGCTTACTCGATGATTGATGTCGTCATCAATGGTTGCTTCGCTATAGATCATAGATCCTAGATACCTGAACTTTTCGCACTTGGGAATCACTTTTCATTCAAATAAATGTCTAGACAAGGCTGGAGTGGCTCAGAGAACAGGTACTCCCTCTTTTTTGGACTGATTCGATATCCATTTCCCTCCAAAACATCCACCCATACATCAAGCTGCAGAGACGTTTGATTCGCACTTTTGATGGCTCCATCGTCAGCAAAGAATAACTGATGCGCTTTGGGGTCCGTCACTTTTCCTTCAAGCAGATAATCTAGGACTGTAGTAAATAGCAAAGGACTTAAGACGCTTCCCTGGTGCACACCGACTTTAATTGGGCACTCTTCGGTGACTCCGGCAGGGCATCTTACTCTTGTCTTTGCTCCGTTATACATGTCCACGATCATTTGTACGAAGGGTTCTCCTCGATGTCTTTGCGCCACTCGTATCAGATCTCTTGGTTGTTGTCTGTCTTTTTTGTTTCCCCCCCTTGTCACGGAGTAATTGCTCTTTTAATGGCTGTCAACCAGAAAATCAAGTGAAAATAATACACAACTTGTCATGTCGTGCCTTCCAAGCTTGTTCTAATTATCGCTACCGCTTTCCCGAAGTCCCCCTTCTGCGTAACGCACTCCATATAAATTTTCTATTCACAATATGGAACGCCTCAAGCCAGTAAAATCCAAATCTATACTCAAACTATTGTTCAGTAATGATCCATAAGGTGTTGATGTAGTCAACGCAGAGTGTACTATTAGCTATTATGTACCTCTTAACTTTTTGCACACTGTTAAGTCGAGATTTAAGCCCACCCATACCTCGGAGAACTTTTACGACCACAATTTCTAGTAGACACAGCAATGCATACGAACTCGGTTTAGATGTGGAATAAGACTCTTATCAACATGACGTCGATCCAAGATTCATCCTCGAAACAACAATTTCCTTCAACAATTTCCCATTTTCCCCATGCATTACCCCATGTATGCAGCGTTCCACTGTTCACCTACTCAATGCGCATGACCAGTAAAAAACCATTTCCCACCCGAATTCGAAAATCCATCCACAATTTATTCCTTCATTGAACTAGAGAGGTAGGTCATAGTCATAAATGCTTCATCAACACTTCACAGCGTCAACACTTCGAAGGTTCACATTCCTCCAAGAACATCTTTTGTGGACTCGTTTCATTTACATTCACATCCATCGCCTAGAGCGCTTTCATTTTCCCACATCCCAACTAGTTGCCCATTATTTAATGTCCTACTATAAATGCCGACTTTTTCCGTCAAGGATATCATCACTATTAATCCACTGCCCTTCGCTTTATGTCACCCACAAAGCGCCATCACTTCTTTTTTTTCGCACACTCCTTGATCTTGTGGTAACCCACCACAATGACGTAGACTTACAATCACCTTCACAGGTACATGTGTACACAACACACCCTCCGACGGCGACGGGCATAATATTAGAGGCAACGACGTTGGAACGGATATGCCATTAAATTGTCCCAGTGCAACAAGCACTTCGTTGTGTACATGCGGGCGCACTTCATACTCGTATACATGGATAAAATGTGTCAAGTGATACACCATTGAGGTGAGGAAGGAAGCGTGTGTGTGTGTGCGAGGATAAGTGCTAGAAATATCCTTGACGGAAAAACGCCTAAGGAAGTGCACTGGGGCGTCACAGAGCATGTTTCGTCCTTGACTTAGGTCTGTTCTATAGGGTGGCATCCTTTCATGGATAAATTGTAGCGCCATAGGACAAAGTTGCCCCCAAATCAGACTTTGTTTTTGCTCTGTCCACAAAATTTATTACTTTCTTCCTGCGGTAGGTCGAGTTTTTACGACACACTTACACATATGATATATACAGGCACGTGTGTGTGCGATTATTTGTTGATTTTATTTCTTGACTGTACGCTCCTCCACCACCACATACATATATCTTTTTTCATTGACAGGAGTTTGCCATTTGCTTTGTCGTTGCTAGCTTTTTTTATGACTTTTAATGTGCATTCCGTGAGCTCATTGCCAAAGAAGGAACATCGCACATATCCTGTCACATCACTGGATTGGTAAACATACACACACAGGCCGACAGCGAGTTCATAAGAAGATTGCCGGAGAATGAAATTCTTCATTTTGCCAACGAAGTGCATTCTATACACGCAGCATACAAGTACATTGTTGTAGCAAGCAGTCTTTCTGCTACGAATACATCTTGGTCCCAAGGATGTAAGGATGCATTTTACAAGACAAACGTTCACACTCGGCGCGATATGGTGGAAGTTGTCAGTTCTGGCGACAGTAATTTAATGACAGTCGGAAGTTGATTGTTACACTCTGAACTGTCATAAATGTCATATTTCTGTGAACGTGCAGTGAACACTGATAATTCCTTTTTAAAATGGCTGTAAACGTGAACTCAATTCATAGTTTCGTTCGTAAATTGGGTGCTCTCAGCCGTTTTGTGTAGCTCTGATGTATGTTGCCTGCGGATGCGAAAATTATTGTCGTTGGCATTTTAATATGGGTAATAAACTTTTCGATTTTTGTTGACATTCTCATATGTATGTGATTTTTTTTTTGTTTATTATTTTGTTTCCTCAAAAAATATAGCTGAGCGGAAAGTTTTTGAGATTTGAAGACTGTGATATGGTTTCGACATATTATTAGGTTTTTATGACAGGTAAGTAATAAAATGTGGAGCTGTAGTAGTAAGTTTTCTGAATAAATTGAACGGTTAAGGTTTTGATTTGATCTTTACTAGGAAAATAAACCAATGGATGTTAATTTCCTTCGCCGATTCTTTTGGCTTAGCTTACGGTCTCGAATATTGTTCAGTGTAAATAAGTGTCATCATAATGATGTATAGGAAAGCAATAATGCAAACTTAATTTTTTTTTTCACTTAGCCTTGTACGCCATAAATGCTCGTATTGAGTGCCCAACTGAATGTGTCCTTAAACCATATTTTTGTTCCAGATAAGTGTGTTTTTGAAGATTATTCGTAGATATATGTATGACCTCGCGTTTCCAGATTAAGACTGCATTTTGAGAAGACTTTCGAGCACATATTTAAGTTTTGCCCCAACCAGAAGATCCGTTAACAGATGTATCAATATCCACAACATCGCGTTTAATATCTTATCTGTCGGTATCTATCAGTACGGTCTTAAGCCAGGAAAGTCCACAATCAATCAAATTTTACACTCCGGTAGATCCTAGAGAAAACCCGAAGATGTCAAAATCGATACGTACCAACTGTAATTCGGCACTATACCACCATCTCTTCATCAATTTTAAAGCCGCCTTTAACAGAGACGAACTACATATACAGAACCATGTCTAGGTTTTACGTCCCTGCCAAACTCATCCGTCTGTGGAGGATGACAAAGAGGAATACGCGTAGCTCCATTAAGGTCGATAATAATCCTACCGAGACCTTTGTTATCAAAAAATTATTTAGACAAGGTGCCGAGCTGTCTCATAAGACTTCTTTAACAAAGTTTGTCCGAAACTCATTAACCACCGAAGACACAATCTTTCAAAAGTCTGTGAAATTACTTGAATACGCCATTATTAGTCGCAGAAACTAAGGTCTAAGTTATAAATCCTTATTTCAAATAAATGTATGCATGTATACTGTTGTTGTCAGACCTTCCCTAGCTTACACAGAAGTGCTCTGATGGACACATATAAAGGAAGCTAGGACCACAACCAACACTGAAAATATTCAGTTTTCTTCATCTACATATCGGCAATCTCTGCCGCCTAAACCCTTTATTGCAACGCCTTGAGACAATTTGATTAATAGACATCGCTATACGAACTAGTATGATAAAAGGATGTGGTGTCAAAACGGCACCTAGTGCTAATAGGGCTCTCTTTTAACTCAACCGCCACTTCTACCTGCCATAATAAAAAGATGGCTCATGGATATGAGTCTTGAATTTTCGTCTAATCATCGAGTGCTAAGCTCTTGGTCAGCCTAGACCTTAAATCAGCGAAAAATTTTCAAAATCAATCAGTGTGCAGGCTAAGGCAGACTCATTAATCACATTCACTAGTCCCGCGCCATTCTGGAGAGTTAGCAAGCCAATGAACAGATCTGTACCAGTCTTATGCAATCAGGGCGTATTTCCTGACCCTGGCAAAATGAAGGCCTTGAAACCGAAGCATGGCCTTTACACTTAGCTTGCTAAGCTTGAGCATAAAATTAGTTTTGCTTTCCCAAAGATTATCTCAATTCAATGGCGATGGATATAATCCTCAAGGCATTAAAAATTCACACACGCAAACTAAACACTTATCCGCTCTAATAAGCATCCTTTTCCTACCTTCAATACGAAAGTTCATTTAGCTCTTCACGTGTATGGGAATTAATTAATTGCATTTGCATGAATGCGCAATATCCGATACAAATAAGTTGTATCTGCAAAAGAGTAGCAGCTCATTTAAAAATTAGACCAAGAACAAGAGACGTCTCATTAGTTATACTTAATCAGAAAATACAAAACCCCATGGATACTCCCATACCACTCCTTTCTCCTAACCCACACACAATTGCTAATCCTTTTTAAGATGCTCATCTTCTATCCGCACATGCACTATGGATTTGTCTTATCCAAGTGCAAGTTATGCCATCAATTAAAGTGTTCTGCAATTGCCAACGACTAATTGCTCCGAGGAATGTCTGTCGTTAATAAAATTAATTTTACCCGTTCTAATTAGAAAAGGTAGTAAATCATGGCTTGACTTGGTCCAACTACTAGTAACCATAGAAACGTTATGTCAATAATGTTTCTCCAGCAGTAAGTGTATTTTAGAATAGAGAGAAATCTGCAGCTGCAATTTAAATTTATGTATGTATCTCAAACACATCCTCTGGTCTACGTGCCCGTTAGGTACTCCCGCATATTACCTGTTGGCAAGTTATTCTAGTTTTGACTGCCAACATTTCTTTCACATATGAGGACAAACAAGTTAAATTGCCAACGTCAACGACAAAAACTACCAACGACCTAATCCCAAATATGGCAGGATTCTCTCAAACACATGATGATGATGGCGTTCTCTGGTTGTGATGTGACGACCGAATTTCGGCAATCATCTGTTTGCAGTTTCATAACTCAAAATTGAATTTGGCCCACAAGTCTGCACTGCAATATTGGTCTGGCATTGTGCATGCGACAGCCGAGGAGATGAGTACAACACAAAACTAGAACTAGGCATTTAATGACGATGTGCATTTTGGCTCTGATGGAATCTTATTGAGAAATCAATTTAACTTAGCAGATAACTTTAAAATCCAGTCTATGGAAAGATTTCCAATTAGTGCCCATAAAAGCAGCTGTCACATAATGGTCTAGAATCGTTTACAAGAATTCTGTGTATTGAATGACTTGTCATTCCATTAATTTTATGGGACTTTTTGATCAAAGGATTTCCCATAGAATGTTTGCTTTGTTATCATGCATAGGAAGGAAATTTGGTTAACAATTTGGTACCCTGTTTGTTCACTTATTTTAAGAGAATTGCCTGCTTTATGCTCCATATAGTGATAATGTCTCTTAGGCTGAATATGGCATGAGTTGATCTTATGAACCAGTCAATCTTGTCACAAAACAGCAGACAGTCTGAGTGGAAGTTCAATTATCTTCTTTTATTTGAAATTGTTGGAAAGGTATCGATTTTTGCTGGGATGGTCAGCTTACGAACAAGTAAGCTCTTAAATCCTGTTATCTTTTATCCCTCCTATATTCCGCCATAATGCTTAATAATCGGCCAAGAGCTGAAGCTAGACACGTATCAAACATGGTGGATGTCTACAGTTTAAGTTGCCAACGTCGGCTCTGGTTGCTTTTGTAATCGTATGCAAATTCAGAGCTCCACCTACATAGTGGAAAAGAATCTGCGAGTAACCCAGAAGAAATTAAATGTCGTACCTGACGTACCAGAGTCGATAGAGAGCGCCTGAGCGAAATACTGAATGAGCCAACTTGCCTCCAACATTTTTGAATTTACAATGTCAAACTTTAAACGACCAATAAATTCAGTGTCGCAATATCATCAAAGAAGAAAAATTAGCGCCAGAAAAGACCATGTGGTATGAAGAAGGGTGAAGAAGAAAGTAATTCGCAAAAAAAAAAGGATCGACGCAACCTCGCACCTTCAAAAAATTTAAAAGCCAAAACCAAAATTCGGATATTCTACAAAAAGTCCAAGTAATTGAAAGCTGACTTAAAGTTTACTACTTGCCGATACTCAGGACCTCAAAAAGCCTTCTATTCCATACTAATGGCCTTTTATCAGTGCGGTTTTCAGTCTTGTAGATCCACAATAGATAAAATTTTCACAATAAGACAAATCTCGGAAAAGGTCGATAAACTACATGTCAAAAACCCTATTCTCTGTTTTAGAAATCACTCCTCTGAGTTATAAGAACCGGGTAACAGATTTTGTCAAAGAGATACACTGTCATGGTTAAGTGTTTGATGTGTTAGACCACTAAACGGAGGGTTGGATGTTGGTATTCCAAAGCATACCAAACATTTTTTATAAAATTAAATATTTAACACGAAACGCTGCAATGGTCTGCCACTACTAGCGTTCGGTCGTACAAACTTTCAATGCAATTGAAGATCAGACCAAAAGAGTTGTCCTCGAAGCAAATGACGACAGAGCCAAATAAGGGTATGCTGTCCACAGACAAAGAAAGCGACATTCTCGTAGAAATTCGATGACCATTACGCTGCTTAAGAACTCGAAAATGCTATATTACAAATTGCCTACGAAAGCGGTATACCTTCCGAGAGGCTAGGGATATGGACATGAAGCGAACTGCAACACCAAAAGATTACTACGGGAAGGTATGAAGTCGAAAGGCTGTAATCGCAGGATTTGTCAGTGCATTCGCCGACCGTGTTTCGCTCAACCTCCAGAGTAGTCCAATGAAACTAGCTTCAAGTACAAATGGCCAGTGGCATCAAAATATTACTGTATGTAGTATATCTGAAGTTGACTTTATTTGATTCCAGAACTTTTACCACTGGGACTACTGATTGCCTACCACCTGAAGCACATTTTAGAGTTTAATAATATTAGTGGAAAAATATTGATTAGTTGACAGAAACATATGCTTTCCTATATCCCAAGTCTAACTTCTACTAAATTTCCATCACTATGAGATGTGAACATAATTCTGCGAAAGTCTGCACTTTTTAAATGTGCTCCTCAACTCATCGTAATGCTTACACATTCGTTCCCATCTTAACCACTCTCCAATAAAATACACAAACAGAAATATAAGCTTGCCACTTTTATCAGCTGACGCTTTAATGCCGCAACGCAAGTAAATGACTACGTATGAGTACGTATCTTTACAACAAAGCATGTTCAGGTTTGTGGTATTGTTTGAATTACAATGTAGACTGTGTCTCCAGTTCATTTTACAATTCAGTACATAATTCTCTTTTCTTCAGCGTGCGTGCTGTAGTTTGCCGGTATCGTCTTGATATTATTTAAACAATGATAGAAAATCAGCTAGTAGAAGTTCCCCAAAACGAATGGTCAAGTCTTCAGAAGCTGTACCAACACAAAAAGAAAGAAGCATCCTCGTGGAATTTACTACAAAACTATATCAACTGGTTTGCGATAGAGCCAACTATAAGCAATGTAAAATTATACTCGCTGAATGGAGATTGGAGTGATGGAACATTTATTATTCAAGTTAGTATGGGGATATATGTATGTATGTATGTATATGTACATATATCTGAAAGAAATAAAATCAATTTCTATATCTTATTACGAATCAGCATCAAAAGTCGATGTGCAGATACTTATTTAATATTCATTCCCCCCTTTAGGATGCCAATACATTTATGTTCAATACCTTGAATGACAGCCAAGAACGTCTTTTCAACGCCCTCCAGTGCATCGATAAGGTCGGATCCCTCTCAACTACTGATTATAATTCACTAAACGACTTTGTGCATCACGTCAAACCAACTGTAGATAAATACTTGGCGCCAATTGGTATAAATGTTGACATCACAGCAATTTGGTATCACATACCGAGGGAGGATGCATTGAACTTTAAGGTTGAGTGAGTGTTGAAGATATTACATGTCATGTCATATCCTCTGAATAATAATTACCCTTCTCGTAGCGCTCCAGAAGGTATCACAATAGCACGACTAACACAGGATAATGTGGAATGCATAAACAATTTATGGCGGTATCGTAGTTCTACCTCTGAAGCTTTCATAAATCGCCTAATTCGTCTTAATCTACATGTTGGTGCATTCGATAAGAACGGTCGATTACTTGCATGGTGTATGCAAATGCCAATGGGATTCATAGGGCTACTACAAGTCCGAGATGATCAAAGGCGAAGAGGACTAGGCAGCTTAGTAGTTCGTGCAATTTCAAAGAAATTTGCTGAAAAGGGAATTGAAGTGACAGTATCTGTTGTAGATAAAAACGTTCCATCGAGGAGTATGTTTGAGAAATTAGGTTTCAAAGAAATTGACCAAGTGCATTGGGTTAATCTACCTAAATGAACATAATTACTTTTATTATATAAGGATTCATGTTAAATGCATTAAATGCTCATAACAGAGACAAAGGCATCGTCATTGCATTCATGTCTTTATTTGATATTTAATAAGTTGGTTAACCAAACAAAAGGTTATTCGTTTTCATAGTGCAGCAAAATCCCTTCTTTCTTTATAAACATTGATGACAGTCTTTTCTATTGTCCTTAGGTTTCACTTCGTATAACCGGAGATAACTGGTGAATAGATGGTTAAGAAATTCAAAGGAAATCCTGGAATTTAAGTGGATTGTAAGGTTTACAGAATTTAATTTCAATTATTCAAATGGCCATTATAATTTCGCTATCATTGTCAAACGAATTATTAATTGAAGTATGTATATTGCACTTCGAGTAGAATAGTGCTGCAGTTCTTAATTTTTCAGTATAAACTAAGAAGTATCTTCGTAGACCATTATTTCGGTACATTTCCATGCTTTGAAGGTCATATGAAGCGGTGTAAGGATCTGAGCAGAGTAATTCTGAAGACGATGAACTGAGAATACCACGGAGGAACTCTATCCATTAATGCAAGACAAACGAAATGCGCAGAAAAGAAACTGCAGATTTCAGCATTAAAGTATAAGATGCGCACAACAGACAGGCAAATAGACGGAACTAAGCTTGAAATACGCAGGAAAGTCAACAGTTAACATCAACGATAGTGCATCGTATAGCTATAACTCAAAATGTCTCAAGAACCATCGGGATTCTAAGATACATAGAACAGTAATGCCCAGAACCGTCAACTTATTTAAAGCCTGTTACATCATAACTGCACATTGCTTTTGAAGACAGCGAAAGCAGAGGGTTTCAGCATTATCTAAAGGGTGAAGCATCTGTTGCTTTCTCTCTTAAGTGCGTGTTATTTCGATGCTACGCGCCAAGACATGTACATACCTATGTATGAAGGATCACGCCTCTGCTTGAACAACGATAGAAAATATTGAAAATTTATTTCCAAAACTGTGCGAAATTTGAAAATACGTTTACGAGTAGACAACAACAAAATTCCGCCGTTACCCGAAATGTGTGTGAAACCCCAAAAACCCCGAATAGCAGCCTAACATTTCTGATTAGAATAATTCATAAAGACTTCGGATTATTTGCTAAAAGTTTCCAACTTACTCAAGAGTTTTCATCTGCTTCATTCTTATATAAGTACATATATGTACATATATACATATGTATGTAGGTCTATATGATTTCTTGTCGTCCTGAAATTAAATCATATCCAGGAGCCTTGTTATTTTTTCCATTTCTTTTTATTATCTAGTGAAGTTCAGTTAAAAACTTGCCTTTATTTAAACAGTCTTGTTCCTCGAAAATAATTTTTATCCTGGAGATCGTAAATAAAGTGATTATAAATGAATTCCGACACCTCTTACACGAATCTGGCTCTGCAGTGCCCATCCAAGTCTATAATGTTATATTTTCCAATTGGATATATGCACCAACAAATACTTCTGTCCTAAATTACTTCCCTCGGATCATACATATGTATCTACATATATAGGATCGAGTTTCCCCTTGCCATTTCCTTATTAGTTTTTGACCTTGTCGATTCAATTACACTTGTCCTATGTGCATGATCAAATCCGCTTCGATTCGGTTTATTCCGTTTCTACTTTTTCGTATAAAGTTTAACCCATTCATTAATCCAGTTGACCAAAAATCATTAAAAAAGTTGTACAATTTTAAAAAATACAAAAAAAAAATAAAATTTACGCTGTATGCACCAACGAATCAAACTGGAAAGTATTCATCCTTTTAAATTGTTTTATTGCATTTTCTACGCTACGAACATTTTCTACTCGTACAAAAAAAGTTCCTTCTAACTTTCATGCCACCGAATAGTTCTGTTTGCACTCTCCTAAGTGACAACAAATTTAACTTTTCCAATTGATTCTTTATCGTTTGAAATAGAATATCTGTCGAAATCAAATAGAAAGAAAAATTGTCCACTGAAATGCAAAAGAGAGCTCTTTTGTTAGTGAACTACGAGTATATAGGAAAAGTTGAATTCAATACTTCTTTTTTACAAGGAAACTAAAGTTATCATTTCGGGTGACATCGTAGTGAACATCCTGTCGGGGTGAAACCAAAGAAGGATTAAATAACTTCATTGCTCCTATACCTATTTGAGTTGATATCAACGTTTCTTTAAGAACTGAGAATGACTGTCTCTATAAAAGGAGAGGAGTTAGTCATTTTTAATGAGCTTATTATTTTACTTTGTGGTTCATATTTTTTGTTTTAAAGTCAGAATGCGGTGGATGTGTTCTTTGTGGGCGAAATTTAAAACTAAAATTTAATAATGCTCATTTAATGAAATACATATGTCGTGAACTTAAAATTCTCCCGGATTAATGCATGAGAACGGTGGATCTTAGGTCATGCTAAATATATAATTGAGTTGGCGAATTCCTCATACCTCCAATTATGAAACGTGCTGTGTTGATGCACATCTATTTTGTCCCGGCTGGCTTAAAATCGCTAAAAAGACTAGCCTTTTTCACCTCCAAAAATAAAAAATAAATATTGGTCATATCCCGGAAATCCGCTTGGGCTAAGCCTGGAGCTCAAAGCTGTATTTCGGGCTCCAGTACTAAAACCGGTACTGGAGCCCACAAAAATGCACGAAATTTTTACATAGATACATTCATACATATCTTCACCCTATGAGCAAACATTTGTCAAATATAGCTGCTTTCCCCAACTAGATTTATTTCAAAAATCGAAATGTCTAAATGAAACATTTTCGACTGGAGAAATATTTCACATCTAAGGTTTTTCCAGGCGGTTTTGTTCACTTAAATTGCTGTTGCAATTAGGGACCAATTTTAGAAAAGGATCGCAAGTCTACTGTCTCTCTTTAATTTGTCTCTGGCGATTCCTACCCCCTTTGGGTCAAAAAAGTACCCATCTACTCATATTTATTTTCTAGCGAATAAAAAATGGTAAATTGCATCGGCCGGGAATCGAACCCGGGCCGCCCGCGTGGCAGGCGAGCATTCTACCACTGAACCACCGATGCTCACGACAAACCTAATTCAAATGAATCAATTATCACATTCCGAAAAAAAATATTAAAAAATATGATTATAATGATGTACATATGTAATGTAATGTACACCAAATAAGAAAACCCATTTTGGAGACATATGAATTAAAAATGCTCTGGCATCAAGTTTATTTTGTTATTTCACTCGGCGTAGGACAGAAAGTTTTTGGAAAGTCATGTTTGCTTTGACATTTGCATCTAGAGTTTATCGAGAACATTTTCCCTCATTCCGTGCAAAACCATGGCATTCCTGGTCAAAACGGAAATCAAGAATTCTGCTTCAGTTTTTAATGAATTGCAATAAATTAACATCACTGCCACCGGACTTTTTCTTCACATTTTCCCCAAACCTAATTATCTTCAACGACCTACAATCATAAGTTTTTCATCTGGAAATCATCAAGTTTCGAATTTCCCATCAGTAAATGTCATAGTCCAACACTCGCTATCGTTGGATCACAAAACTCAACTACAAATCAGATCCGACTTCCATTTTAGAAAAAGAAAAGACACCACTTCACGATTTCTTCCGCTCCTTATCCTTCGAACTTTAAATAAATTTTCTACTCGTTGGTTGTCCTGCCGTTCATGTTATAGCTGTTACCATTTGCATTTTCATTTCAGGAGCTCGGCACCTCGGCAAACAGCCGAATCCACTCTAAACTTATTATTAGTTTTAATCTTTGATAAATTCTCATCCGTTTCCTCTTCCTTATTTGTGCACTTCCATGGTGCTCCTCTTCGAGTGATTCTATCGTTTTTTTTTTTTTTTATCTATTTTCCCGATAACTAACTTCCTAACCAACTGCGACAACATTGACACTCGTTGGAGAGATGAAGACTCTTCAGGTGAATGTTGCACGAAAAAAAAAAAAAATTATTTCCTCGTTTGCCATCAGACTAACCATTGAAAGGAAGAAGAACTATTCCTGCTCCTTCACAGCCCACTCTTAACGCTTATTCACCAAGTTTCCACAAAGTAATTCAAAAGTTTTAATACTCGTACCCTGTAGAAAAAATATCTGATTTTTTACCGTATTCATAATGATGGAAATGAGAGAAGGAGTAAAAAGAAAAATTGAAAATGATAAAAAGAAAAAAAAAAAAAATAACTTCCTACCTAGGAACAAAGTATTAAGAACATTGCAGCAACATCGTAGTTAACAACAAAAGGAAATGAAATGAACAAAGATGACAAAGGATGCAGTTGTCAATCGGATCTCAGAGGAAATATCACCACCGGAGATTACAGATTTTTTTTCTATCTGGCGAGTTCATAATGATTCGTGCGTTTGGTCTTAGCTCCGGCTAAAAACTATGATTCATGAATCACAGCAACGGATGAAGACAGTGTTTAACAAAAACTGGTAAACGTACATACATATGTACATACATATCTGTTCTTCATTATTTTTTCCATACTTCAAGTTGAGCTAAAAGAACAATAAACAAGTCGACAGTTTATATTTGAGAAAATCGTTTCTATGGTTATCCTCATTATCCCCGTATCACTTATAGCATAGGGAAAATAAAGTTTTGAAAAGCATTGTTCTAACCAGCAGTCGTTAACTCAAGAAGATTCGGTACTGTACCCATTGTTAGAAAAGCAAACTAAGGGTAGTATGCATTTGGCAAGAACTACCTCTGTTTACTAATTATTACTTCAAGCAAAAGTTGTAAGTGGGAGTCAGTAGATGTACATATGCACATACATACATATGTACACACATATATGGTGCGTGGAAGTCATATTTTACCGATTCATTAAAATATTTTTAGTTCCTCACTGTTGGTTGAAGCCCAAGTTCACCCAAAACCGTAGCGCCATCCACATACAAATATAAGTAAGAGGTAAATATTGGTTTCAAGAAATTCTCGATTCCGACATTTTAATATTTATTTGCTTCTGTATCTTCGGACAGACTGTATTTGCAACAGATTATAACTTAAAGAGCTAGACGGATTTATTTCACATTGCGTGCCTGATTACACGACATGCATGGTAAATTTTGAAAGCCTTATTGGGGACGCGTGCTCTACGCGGCCAAGATTGTGGCGCACAGATAGCTGCGTTTGGAGAAACAGTTGATCACCATTAAGTTCATTGTGTTCACTAGTGTTGCTCAGTCAATCCCTGCGAGTTATACCGGCAACACCAAAAAACAATTTTAGCTAAGCAGTTAGTATCTGCGATTATATTCTTTCGGTCATTACTGGACTCCATGATCATAGCTGAAAAGAAAGAAAGACGCTCAGATACTAAAACGTCTCTTCTTTTTTAAATGGGATTCTACTAACTGGAGAAGTGAAGTGAATGTTTGTATCTGCCTTTATTCCATTATCATTAAATAAGTTACAAACCTTTCGAGTATCTTCAAGTCAGAAACTAAGACTATCCGAAAAAATTCAGATAAATAATAATACTTTAGTCTCCAAATTTTTAATATTCCTCTCTTCCATTCAGTCCATAGATGAAATGAAAAGATATGGTAATGCTGGGAGCCCAACATCGAGTGGAAAGATATTTATCTTAATCAGTATCAACACCCAGTACCATACTCCCACTGGACACCATAGAGTTCTACAAAAATCCCATCGTATTATTTTTCAAATCCTCTATGAAGTGACACACGCCCAGACCTCATACTCAACCACAGCCGCCTTACCTCCCATGCAATTTTCGCAATCATCCTTCCTCTTTGTAAACATAAAATCAATCTCAAGGTGCTTTACCGCATTTACTAGTCAATTAATTGACATATGGGAGCCATTGTACTTCCACTTTATCTAAGCATTTTCATTGTATTTGGAGCTCGCCAATACATTTCTCAACTTTTAACGGTTTAATCCTCAAATTTCTATTTCCTATTTTGTCGTCCTCAGTGTCTTGTGATTCACACCACACTGCAAATTTGTCAAGGGCAGCGTCTATTTCCTCTAAGAAAGCACTTTACTCTAATACCCTTGATATCATCCACGTAATCTTGTTAACTTCGTACTAACGCGACCTCTTCAAAACCTTCAACCTTACCATACCTAACTACTAAGAAAGGAGTCTGCTGTCATCAGTCTGATTTTCTCAGTACTCTGTGTTGCAATAACACTAATCCTGGCTAACACACCATTTTCCTGACAACTTACACATAGTTCACCTCGATATGGTACTCACAATCTCTGAGTTAAGTTCATGTCAGAGAAATTACAAGTACCTACTACAGCCCTCATTCTACTCACCCAAACGGAAGAAAAGTCTAGTTTTATTATATGTATAATTTTTTAATTTCATTTTTATTCAACTCACTGTCCTAGTCATCGGTCTACAAACCCAATGTATTGAGTCAATCTCCTTGAATCCTATTTTCGCAAACATCTTTCTCGATGCAACATTTATATCCACAGCTGATGTAGTCACTTCGATACCTGACTCAGCTACTTTCTTGCACATTGCTCTGACAATTAAACTTCCAAAACCGTTACGCCGATACTTTTCTAGTACTTGAAGCAGACCCAAGCTTCCCCTAGGTAGTTGAAGACACCAGCCTAAGAGATTTTCTTTCTCATCGAAAAGTCCAAAATTAATATTTAAGCGGATAAGCCTATCAATGAATAATTCTGAGCCAGGATAACGATAGTCCCAATAGCTGTTAACTATATTGACGTGAGAATGATCTAGTGGCTTGAGAGTAGTTCCTGTGGGAGTGCTGAAAAAAGTTTTTGATTTAAATTATTAAAAGGTTCCATAAAACACAAAAAGTTGAAGTCACCTCACATCGAAGTTGAGTGCCAAGTCTCGTGAGATATGTAACCAAGTTGCTGTTACATTAACTTCAATGCCAGTTGGTTCCATATACTTGTTGATGGTGGTCTTAAAACGATGCGCAAAGTCGCATAAGCAAATATAACTTACACCTGTAAGATGATCGAGGCTCGTGATGCAATTTAGAGCATCTAAAAGACGCTCTTGACTTTCATAGAGTGTGTTGAACATAATACTGATGTCATCCTAGTTGATACAAAGATTTATAGTTACAAATTTTGCTTCACGGCCATCAAAGCGATGTTTCAGTGGCATGGCGGTGGCATGTTCTGAGATATGTGGTAGATAGAACAAAATGTTATTCGCACCTGACACTAGAGGAATGAATGAGCACCCAGAAAGGTACTTATACGAATGAACGAAAGGTAGACAGAGTATTGTGTACGAAATATGTATATTTGTGATGCAATTGCATCTCATGATTTACAAATTCAAATTAAGTGTTTAAAACTCTGTTCATTCAGCAGCACGTTTCCCGATAATTACCAACAACGAATTCTTTTTTGAATTTAAACTTTGGGTGCACCTTATCTACTCTGATAAATTGCGTTATTTTGAAATGTTTTCAAGAAATTAAATGATTAAATGAATGCTTATAAAACAATCTCTTGCAACGATAGTCTCTGACAAGGGTAATCAATTTTCCGTCATAAAGTTTTTGGTAACTGATACTGATACGATACTATTTCCATAAGTTTACAAGAAAAGTCCTGAATGTTTACCTGTATAACAAATGTACCGTCACTCCAGTCATCATTTAAGGAATAGAATTTAACATTGCCAATAGCTGAATCTTTTTTTAACCAATTAATGTAATTCTGTATGCAATTCCATCCGGAAGGCTCTGTATTTTTCCTTCGATAGAGATCTGCTAGTTTTTGCCAATCGGATTGTGGAATTTCAGTCAGTTGATTTGTTTTCATCGTACCACGAGTGTCAAAATGTTAATATTTTCAAATGAAACCGCACATTGCAGCTATTGGCGACAAACTGAGTTAAACAAAAATAAGAATGAATAAGAAAACTAAACTGCTGAGTTGCAAAGAGCTCTGGACTATCTCTAATTTCTAGGAACACCTATACAAAAAAACTTGAATTTGTTATTAATGGAAATGAGAATTTCAAAGCTTAACTCTCAGCTGTGTGCTGTTTGTGTTTGCACATATCTCATATACTGGTATGTACTACATTATATCTTATAACAAATGTGCAGATAAGTAATGCAATCTTTTTTGTTATCAACTGTGTATGTTGTAGATAGACTACCTAGGGGTGTTTAGGAACTAATATTCCATCAGTGAATGCAAACATTTAAGCCTTTAGGAGAAGTTCAAGGACGACCTAGGAACATTTTAGGGTAGTAAAATTGGAGCCCAATACCTGCAATGAAAACTTGTGAATTGTTATTCTTCTGCGGATATGAAATAAAGAATCCCAGCAAAAGAATAATGGTAAAATCGATCTAAGAGCCGAAGTATGTAGGTACATAAAGCAGCAGAATTAATCAATTACATACCTAAAGTATGAATGGTCTCTCAACTGTATGCTGAATTTTCGAAAATATGTACATATATCAATCATTATTTTGCTTAGAAAAATATTTAATTGTTTAGATTTTTAGAGTTTTTCCATTTTTTGTTCACTTCTTTGTAATAATTATTACTCCGAACAAAACACTTTTCTTATAAACTTCTATCGAAAACTTTCGGAAATTTTTCTCTTTGAAGTCTTTTTGAAGTGCATTTAGTAGTTTATAAAGAAATTAAATAATGAATTTATTGTTCATATTTATTGGTTAGTTATTTTTTTTAATTTCTTAAGTAAAAAAAATATTTGCAGAGATCCCAAAGTCGCTCTGGGTCTATAGTCATATCCACTGCTTGACTAAGCCTATACCAGCGTTTTAAAAGGCCACAGACAACATTAACAACGTTTTTCAGCGTCCCAGCTCTCGCAAATACCTAACAAATATCCCAGAGTTATAACTTCTACAACCTGTAAAAAAAATACAAATATTTGGCGCAGCAGACAGTATGGGATGTAGTTTCTTTTCCACCTGTTGGTTCCTTCCATTCATGAGAAAAATATAAATCAATACGAATGGCTGCCAAAATTTACACATGTAGGTCCCAGGCCCCATACGGTCTGTAGTGCAAATATATTTTTTTAGCGATAAATTGTCAGCCCATCAATCATCGAACATTGTGATATTATTATGATTTCAGGTCTTTAAAGTCCGGCCTTTAAAGTCATAGGATAATTTCTACGACAGAAAGGCAATTATACGAGTATATCAGCTTGAGTAAACCTCCAAATTCAGTGCACCAATTCCTTCTAAAATCTGTTCGTAGCCCTAAAAAAACGATGAAAATAGAACAAAAAAATGTTTTTGTTTTTTTTTTGTAATGGTTATATTACATTCTCGTGTAAAAAAAAAAACTGCATGAACTTTGCATTTTATAAAAAAAATTAAAACTTAAATAATATTTCAATTCTTAAGAATAATATACAAACATGTATATTTTAACCCTTAAATATGTTTTTTTGTTTTTTTTTTTAATTATAATATTTTATGTGCTGACTTACACTATTTTTCATATTATTTTGTTGCATAATGAAATATTAGAAATGATTTGACTTTGCCTACCTTTGTAATTTTTTCTTGTTGATTAGTCAAACAGTTAACAGATTTGTTGTCACAATCTTGACCAATCTAAATCAGGTTCACATACAGCGAGGTTTACTGATTTGGCAACATTTGAATTGATTCGATAAGACAATATTTCTTAAATATTTGGATACATTCACCTAGTACTAGATGAAGTAGATAAAATTCCCTCCAATCCTAACAAGTGTTAGGTGCGATAATAGAGTTAAGTTATTAATTACAGAACTACTTCTACACTTAATTCCTAGTTTAAATGATTATGTCCTTTCTTAGCTACCGATACGGTAAATATATGTACATAATTTAAAATGAATTATTCGAGTTACATTAGGTGTTGGTTTTACAAGCAGTCACGTTCAATGAAATCCAATAACTCAAGCACTTCTTCCTCTTCCATTTCATGACTATTTTCATTTTTAACTTCCTCAATAATTTCGTTCACATACTTTATTTCTAAGCCTCGGAATTTCTTTATCACACATACTCGAGGATTATGGAGAAAGTTACGACCCAAAACCATGGGAAATTCCTGAAGGCTGTCCTTGACAATGTGAATGTTCGTCAACATTTCAACCTCCCCAGCAGTGACATTCTTGGTTACGCTCCCAATCGCCATTGGTGATCTTTGACCAAATCCTCGCAGCCTGGTTTCACACTCTTCCATTTTCCAGCCGTATTTTTCAAATTCACTCAATCGAAGTGTTGTACAATCACTTGCCAGGTTAACAAATGCGGTCATGTAGGTGTCGTCCACTTTAACAGTTTGCACTAGATCACTATAATCATCGTTGGTACTGTCTAAACAAGATATTTTCCTCGGCGGTTCTTCACTTGATTCTTTTTTAGAATTGTGTTTATGTTTACCGTGTTCTCTGCATTCTTTCATAACGTGACCAGGTTTCTTACACTTATAGCAAACAACTTTGCTTTGATTTAACTGATGTTTCTTTGAACGATCGAGCCGACTTCGTAAATCCTGTTGACTTTGAATTCCGATGTACAATTTCATTCGTGCCAATAGCTCAGAAATGCTTTTGCAATCACAGGCAATTAAATGATCTCTCATACTTCCATCTCCTAAGCCCGTAATGATGTAATTTATTGTGGTTTCCAAATTAAATTTACACTTTTTCGCCATCACTTCAACGTCGTGAGCATAGTTCTCAAAACTTTCATCTACTTCCTTGCGGCGACACATTAATTGCGCGAAAACTTTATCTTCATCAAGAGGGTGCGGAAATGCTTTAATCAACTTCACTTTAAACACCTCCCAAGGGCATAAATTTTCATTGAACCATTGCTTGGCACTGTCCTCCAGGCGTAGCGTAGCATACAAAAGGGTTACACGATCATCCCAATCATGTAACATTCGTATATTTTCGATCTTCTCGATCCATTGTTTAGCACTCAAACCGGTAGTGGATTTTGGATTGAAAGGCGGAATCAGACTTTTTATTTGATCGAGTCCTAACCTATTCGGTCGGACTTCACTCATTGAAGGCTTTGCTTCTTTTCGTAGTATTTTCACTTTACTTCCATTTATTTGCCTAACAAAATTTGTCTGTTCTGTGTATCTATTCATTTTAGTTCTTCAACAAAATATCTTCTGCACGCGACCGCTCAAAATCACAAATAAAAACAATTTGTTCTGCCAAATTTCAACAACTAAACAACTCAACTCTCTCTTTAATTTTTAGTGGAACCCATACTACTTCAAATTCACACAATGAACAGAATTTATAATATATTTATAGAAGCGAACCGCCAAATGAACGAAAGATAGAAAGAGACATTGATAGGTATACAAAAATACATGGCAACGTTGTCAATGCGCTCACACATTCTTATACAGATGCAAAAACTCGTAATGACGATGTTAGTGCACAAGCACAGCACACACGGTGAGTGAGTCGTTTTGTTTATGGTTTAAAATATCAACAAGCGATATGCTCTGTTCCACTATCAAATCAACACCACCATACTTGTGGAAGAAACATGCACACATATTCCCCCGTCCTTTTATTACAACCACAACCGGTACACTATGTCAAAAAACCGGTTGTCATCTTGGGATTTACCGGGCATCGTATTCTCCGTAAAATAAGAGATTAAAAAAATAATTAAGGACTTTCTCTCTGCGGAAACAGCACAATAATAATATATGTTAAGAGCCGAACAGAATGCGTGTCTATGTCTGTGTCGCAAACTGTCAAACTATTAAATGTAAGGAAAGCCGTGAGCCGCAACACAATGTGTGTCTGCGTCTGTGTCGTGTATCGCGAAGTTATGGATTTTGTTCAACTACAAGCGTAGCTACAAGATTGACGTTTAAGAATTTGTACACTAAAGCTGTTGTTGTTGTGGAAATGGAAGTCGAAAAATTTATTGGAGCTGTGCGATTGAATGAAATTCTTTGGAATTTATCCAATCCTAATTACAAAAATTAAAAAAAAAAATGCAAAAATGGAAGGAGATATCCGACGAATTTGGGATAACAAGTAAAAAAAAAAGTATTTGTAAATTTTGTTTCCGTTTGTTTTATTTCACTGTTTACAGCTGATGAGTGCATTCTTGTTGCTTTAAAAAAAGGTCTTCGTCGCGCTCTTTGAGGTGTTTGAAAGTGGTCTCAAAGAATCCTCTTTCTTTCCTTTGTTCATAAAGGGGGCGAACCCACCATCTGCGTTTCCTCATTTTCCTTAATTTAATTGACAAATAACACATGTGCAGAACACACATAATGAAAGCTATTTCTTCCTGCTCGTCCATCTTCACAAATAAAAAACACTTTTCAGCACTAATAAAATATATTTCCAAGAAGTAAACATACAAGATACAAATGTGACAGTCGCTTTCATTTGTGTTTGCTTTAACCGCAAGACGCGCGGCAGAGGTTTGACAGCGCTACAAGAGACAGACTCAGATACGCATTCTGTTCGGCTCTTTACACAGGGTATATACTGCTATAATACAAATGTGATGATGATCTCTCCATCCAATGATGACATTAGGTATGTATGCCAAGTCTTTCACCATCATTCGCCATTTTTCGTACAGTTTTCGTTTAGTTACGTCACTCTGCTAGTAATTACCATGCAGGAAGTCTTCTGTCAAAGTCGATCTTTTAATCTGCGTTCGTAAAAACGCAGAAATTCAACTAGATCGCAGCAAATTTCTTTATCAAATCAAGTGATCGTATTAAATTTGATTTGATTCAGATGCGCGGATTAGATTTGGATTCGACCTGTCATGTATGGGGGAATATTCAGCATTTTATTGTTACCTTTTTAAAGTTTTTGAAAAATGATTCTTTAAGTAAGAATTTATGTATATATTCCCTGTATCTATTAAAAGGAAACTGAATTGTAACTCCAATTTATTTCCTTCACTAAGATTAGTACTTTCATATCTGTCCAAATCTAAATCTAAATCTAAGACTTAATTGTGATCTCATCAGAATTGTCTTAAAGTTTTCAATTTTGGTCCATCATTGTCGATGACCTGGCAACATTTTTGCCGGGATGGATCGTGCTCACCAGAATCATTAAAATTTTCATTCACGGCAAAAACACCATTCATGTTGCAAATGATAATAAACAGATTGCAGCAGTATTGTTTATGAAATTTGAGGAAATCCAAAGCAATAGTGTTTTGAAAGGGAGCTGGAAGATACATACATACTTACATATACATATGCATGAAAACAAGTTTTTTCTTTCTTTTTTTCGATCACAGCAAATATGTAGAATACAAAGCCCTATGTTTTTAGTATCGCTTAACCAGACTCTTTTTTTTCCCCCGACCAGGGAATTATTTACCAATTTTCAATCATATAGATTACTTCAAACCAAACAATAGCAACGTCATCAATAAATAATGAATATGCGCAAAGCTATCACGTTCCAAATGGCGTTGACCTGAGCAAATGTAATCCACTTGACCTTGATCGTGGATGCATTAGCCAATTCATGGAAATCTAGGTACATTATTCTGACTTAGTAGATGCGTTTTTGATCAGGTATCTGCACTCGACGGATATGCTGCAGGTGATATAATTTTGTCAGCTTGTGGATCAAATATGTGCAAGGTGACATGAATAGGTTTAGCAGATTGACGAGTTAATCCGTAGAAGGGTGTGCAAGTCTCATGTAGTACAGAATTTAAAAACAGGACTCTTTTGTATATAATTAAAATACGAGTTTTATTTTCTTGCGGCAAGACTGTCGTCGCTTTTGATACCCGCGAACGTGAAACTTAAACTTAAACTTAAACTGTGATTTTCAAAATCAATGCGAGATAACCAAAAATCAATTTCGTTACGAAGAATATAGGCATTTGCAACCAGAAAATGGCTCATTACTACTCGTTTTTGTGCATATTTTCAAGAAATAAGTTTCTCAAGTGAATTCTGCACATTTAAAAGGGAAAATAATTTTGACGAATTAATGATAATTAATTATATAGCGACAGAAGTTGCCTTGCGCCTGGAGTTTAATCTGAACACTTTAAGAGGCTGCTGCACTGTCTGTAACATGACTCATTCATCAGTAATGAACCCTTCTGTGGCCAACTCTATCGGTCATCTTAATCAGATTGATATTTTTGTGTATTATTCTCAGAATCTTCCACTTCTACCTCATAGTGAAACTGACAGGAGACTGAAAGTATGTCGCATGGTAGTGGAAAAACGGTTTCATTTCATTAGCTACATTATGTCCCAGAAATCCATTTCTTACTAATTTTTTCCCCTGTTCATATTTGGTTCATCAAATACTCATTCATTTGTTAAATTTCATCTCTCTAGCTATCTATACGTATGTACTTGAGCATTTTGTTTCTATAATATGTACAAGTATACATACGAGTACGAACAACCATTAAAAGAAAATATTTGCGAAGTGACTATAGCCCATGAATAATATCATATCTCTGGCTAAATTAGAATTAACTCCAGTGAATTCTGCAATATCCATGTCTAACGACGGATACAATAGCGAAATTCTTGAATTCATTTTGCAATTCGAAGTGAAAGCATATAGAAAGCGCACGTTCTCACATTTTCGTGCATGTAGTACTTATGCGCACATATGTAGATGCAAATGGTTTGTTGATGTTTTGCACAAAGAAAATACATATTTTATTCATAGACTTCATGGAAATTTATGCTGTTTCTAATATTAAAAATTTATTTAAAATACTAGAGAAGAAAAATGTAATTAAACTAAAAATGCATTCAAGCTTTTATTGTTTTACGTTATGCATGAGCATTTCAACACTAGTACTCCATAACAGTACAGTATATCCTTTGGTTTATTCTAAGGCAGGTTTCCTTAACCAGTACACTTTATCAATCTCTCGAAAGCCTAACTTTTCAAACAAATTTCTCGATGGAATATTTTTGTTTACAACGGGTGCTATAACCTCAATACCCATTTCTGCAAGCTTCTTGGATAGTACCCGAACCATTAAGTTTCCATAGCCTTTTCGTTTGTAAGCATCCTTAACGTGTAGGGTACCCAAAGATCCAATTGGTATTTTTAGACACCACGATATTAGGTTGCCATCTTTGTCATACGCACCGATATTTGGATTGAAAGCGATTACCCGTCCTATAAACTTCTCAGATCCTGGATGGCGATGTGGCCACATGTTGTTAATCGTATCAACGTCGTCTTGGCAAAGCTCTGATAGAGTAATGCCCTCTGGCGGACTAAAATATAAGACATGAACAAGATGTGGAATACTTTTCGATAGAATTCTTACTCTGTATTGAATTTCAAGGCATCCTCTCTTGAGATGTGATACCAAATAGTGGTGTCAAGATTACTGGAATCTATTTTTACTCCAAGTTGTGAAAGATAATTCTCGATGGTAGGTTGTATCCGATTAGGAAAGCCAGCAAATTGGTAAGATGACTTCTTATCAAGACATTGAAGGGCAGTAAGAAGTCGGTCTTGAGAATCATTTCGTGTATTGACCATGATGTAGTAATTACATTCCTAAAAGAGAAGAGAACTCAATAAGATGTGGGGGTAAACGGCGTTGAGTTTAAATGATATTTGGACGATGAAGACTTGAAATTGGTTGTGTTAAATAAAAAACTTCAAAGGATGAAAGAAGGAAAATATACAGTTTATTCATCAAAAAAAATTGTCGTTATAACGTCTTCTAATGCAATGTACTCGAACATCAATATGTTTTGTTCGCGACTGACAAGCTCGTCAAAGCTGATGATAGAATCGATGACTTGCTGATCGTTTCACATTACCACAGACACTCCTTTAGTATCTGCCATACTGTGGGCAATTTTTTTCAAACGATCCTGTTCCATTTCGTCGTCCATAGCAGTTACCCGCATCATGGAGTCTTTCGAATCAATAGCTTTCTGGTAAGTTGAGAGTTTCTCGATCAAAACGAGATATGAACATCCTCTCTCGATAGCTGAATACAAACTTGTACCGACGACATTCTACTTGACTCTACTGCATAGTTTGGAGGTATACTCTTCGGCTGAGCTCCCACTCCCACTACAAATGGAGACTCTTCACCTTTCCCTTCCTCTGCTGCATTGGAGACCTCATCATCATTGGCTCACTATTGTATTTCTCCTTAAACATAACATCACGTGAGATATACATATATTTTGTTTGGTTCCGGTATCAAAACAAGGTAACTTTTGCGGTTTTCAGAAAATCCGAAAAATATTCAAGAAATGGGTACTTATCCCACTTTTCTCGCTTTTTTTAGAGGCGATATGGACGAAACATTATTGCCAAACGCCATCAGGTTATCTATTGTAGACTTTTCCTTGCACCATAATTCATTAAGACACTTATCCTTGGTTCAAAACGATTTATTGCACTATATTCCGCCATATTGACAGCTTCGGTTCATAGCCTAAGAGGCATATCATGTCCCTTTTTGGTAAAGTTATAAGAACCTTCGTTGTCAGCATTGATACCGATCTTGTGATACTGATTATCTCGCTGAATCAGCTGAGCTGTTGAGTTAGATTTTCAAACTTATTCATATGCATTGCAATGTCAAAATTTAGGACGTAGAACAATGCATTGTATGTACAAGTACCCCTTGTGCAATGGTTTTCAATGCGAGTCGTGCCGATGCCGAGGTGTCTCTGGTTGGGGGTCATCTCCATTAATGACTTTGAGAAGATTTCCAGCATTTAAAAGAATGCGTACTGTAAAGTTCCATCTGCACCACTGCCGCAGACTCCGCACACACAACGTTTTTTATCGTTTCATTATCCATTGTTTATTTTTGTTTTTAAATTTGCAAATAAACAAAACCTGCGCAACAAAATTTTACTGACGACAGCTAATTTAATTACAGGGAAAAATCTTAAACGGGCAATCTTTACAACTCGCAAAAGTAATCTCATTAAATCTTTGCAATACATGAAGGTGGCTGCTTAAAAATTCTTTTCAAGTTAATGGTACTCTCACCCTATTTTACAATATTTTCTTTGCAAACCTTAAGGTCAAAATTAAACCTTAACTTACTGAGATAAACCTAAAATGAGCTTTATTTAGATGACGTGTGCTGCTTTATTATTGTCATTATGTACATATATATTTCTTCTAAATCAGACAGAAAAACTTGGAAAACCCTTATCTTTTCTAAACCACACCAAATATACATTCAAAGCTTATTTTAATCACAACAATATGGTGAAATTCAGAAAACTTGTACCAACGAAGTCAAAAAATTTTTCGAAAAACAAGGATAAACAGTGAGACTCGTAAGAATGCTAGCCAGGCACACATTACTGACTAGGATACCAAAATAAAGAAAGTAGAGATGAGTATTTTGAATTTGATTTCAAAATTGTAATTTTTCTATTGTTCCACAAAAGTCCAATTCAATGAGAAATCTTCAACTTTCTTAAAACCCAATCTTTCAAACATCGCTTTAGAGACAAAATTGTCAGTAGCTGTTAATGTCATTACATCTTGTCCCGTAGCTGCAATTTCTTTTGCAAGTTTGGTAACAAGAAGTGATGCAATTCCAAGTCGTCTAAAATCTTCATGGACTTTAAGAAGTCCCATTGCACCAGTTTGCTGACTGTAAGGAAGAAAACGTTTAAAACTTTTACTCTACATGTGTGTACAATCAGACCTTACACTATAATCCAAGCGACTAGCTGACCATTTTCTGTATAAGCTCCTAGGCTTCTTCCATATTTTATTAAATTTTGCGTAGCACTTAGACTTCCTTCGTGTCGAAAGAACCAAATATCATCGATTGCCTTAGTATGAGTTTCTTTTAATGGATAAAAGGTGATGCCTTTTGGGGGGTTCCTTTAAAAGAGTTTGATGGCGTTTTTCTTTAGTGGTTACAAGCAATTGTTTGTCAAATGCGTATGAAATAAAAATCATGCTTCGAAAATCGAAATGAATCTGCAACATAAGAGTAACGAGTCTAAATATTGTAAAATGACCAGAAAAGTGATTAAAGTAGAACATTTCCGCAGACGGCATTACCCAGAATGCTTCCCTCCACATGCTTTTCTGGAGAAAACTGTTATTTTAGAAATTGATTCATCCCTGGCAACAACGTTATACAAGTAAAGAGACAAATAAAGGTGGTCCTAAACCTGACGGCGATTAATTAATCAACTCGCAAGGTTGGTTGCATTTGAACAGCAACAGCGAACTTAGAACTCATAGTAGAAACACATTGACACAGCAACAGCAACAGCAACTTTGACAGCCACAGCGAAAATAGAATTAGAACCAATGCTTTTCAATGGAACAGAATACATTAGCACAGCAACAGCAACAGCAACTTTAACTTTAGACCTAATTTCTAAGTTCGCTGTTGCTGTTTAAATGCAACCAACCTTGCGACACCATTTTTCAGACCCCCCAACATGAAAATATTTTATGTCTGCCTCCTCAAATGTAAACAAAAGAATTTGTTTTGTTATTTGTTTTAAGGAAGTGCAATGAAATGGAAGAAACACTAATGGAAAGTGTTTTTACTAGCAATGCTTATGTAAACTACTTGAGAGTAGTACGGCACAATCATTTTAATTTTTTTATTTCACTTTTTGCTTTTCAAATATGCAAGTAAGTTTTAAGATGTCAACTTTCGCAGTGTGCTGTTGTGCTGTGCTAATGTGTTTCACATCACGTTGGCTGTTTTTGCCCGGCGGTTGTCAAAGTTGCTGTGTGCTGTTGCTGTGTCAATGTGTTTCTACTATTAGGTCTAAAGTTGAAGTTGCTGTTGCTGTGCTAATGTATTCTGTTCCATTGAAAAGCATTGGTTCTAAAATTTTCGCTGTGGCTGTCAAAGTTGCTGTTGCTGTGTCAATGTGTTTCTACTATTAACAACAATTTTTACCTCTCAGAAATTTCCACAGCAACCTCTTGACGAAGAATATATAAATCGTAGCTTCCATTAAGTTTACCCTTGACATTTAAATTTAGTTGTTCAATAACTTTATTGACAACCGGCTGCAGTCTGGAATCATATCCGTTAAAAACTCTTAATCTTGAGTAATCTAACAAACACAATGCCTTACACAGTCGATTTACGTCATCTTTTCTATCGAGCGTATCAAAAAGTATTAGATACGAGTCCTAAAAAAGAAAATTGTCTCGTTTTAATCTCATTGTTTAGTTTTCACAGCAATTGCATGCAAACTTCATAACCCAATCGTGCATAAGCACACATAGTTTAGATAAGAAATTAATTGTCCATCAAAGCAAGTGATAATATTCAAGCTCCCCCACATGCATGTAAAATGCATTCGTTGGTACAATCACACCCGCATTAATAATAATAATAATGAAAACAGATTGCTAGTTGAGATAGAAAATCTAATTTACTCACTTGAAGCAGAAACGTTCCATCACTCCAATCTCCGTTAAGGGAATAGAATTTAGCAAAGTCTATGGATGGATCTTTTTTCAGCCAATCGATGTAATTTTGAATCATGTTGTAGGAGGCAGATTCAGACTTTCGACTCTCGTAGAGATCACGAAGTTTTGGCCAGTCTGCGACTGGAATTTCTACGAGACGATTTTCTTTCATTTTTCTAGAATTTGTAATTAGCACGGATACTGAAAAACTGAGAAATGAGTCGACACTTACGAACGTTACTATCGCACAACACAAACTGAATGCTAGTATTCGCATGTGTTGTTTATATTGGATTGTCTGGACGGTCTACCTAATAGATGTGCAGAATGTTTTTCTTCTAAACCAATAGCCGAGCGTTTAGAATGAAATTATAATGAACGGGAAGGTACTCAGTGGAATTTGTGAGCACATTTTAAAATTTAAAGGTTTTGTGTGGGTTAAGTCATTCGATTTGTTTTTTGCTTGAAGATTCAGTGCATAACAAAAGGGAGATCATAGAATTAGCCGCGTAATGACAAAAAATGCGACGTTTTTTTGATGGTTCTATTCTGACCTGTCCACCGTAAAATTTTGATAATAAGGTAGGGGAATACTGCCAAATCTGGTACTTATCTGTCAAAGATGATGGTTTTCAAGAACATCGGCGGTAGATGATCCCAGCACGAGAAATTGATAAATCAAGGAGAAGATATAGAAACTGTTCCGAGAGTATCTTGGTATACTGATTATGGTGCTGTACCATATGTCCTGATCTTTCGATTTTGTGTGATCTGTGCAATTTAAACGAACCAGGGGACATGTATCACTTCATTGAAAAGTGTCCTATTCTTAAGGAATTTCACATCATATTCTTTGGAAAACATACACTTGAACTGGACAAAGTGATCAACCTTTAAAATGAAGGTCAAAGCTGCCAATTTTTATTTATTATTTCACCACTAATGTTTTTTGTTACTATTCACTATTCAAGAAAGTGATTTCATAAAAAAAAATTAATTTAGCTCGTAAGAGTTTAGAGGCATGATGTGTTACTATTTTAAAGATGCATTTACTCCATTATAGTGCTCGGAAAAAAATTGTTTGGCGATGAAACACCATACTATAGAACGGTAGTTCAATGGGTTTCAATGTGGGTGTACTTCGTTTAAGGGAGGAACGTCCTGCCATTGTGGCGTCCCAGATACCATCAACACCTTTCGGAAAATGCTGCTAGATAATAATCGATTCACCTACAAAGACATTGAGTCATCATTTGGTATATCTAAGATCCGCATTTAAAACGTTTACTTGATCAAGCGGCTGTCAGGAAGATTTGTACATGCCGCACAATTGAATAGAGGCCCATACGTGCGGATTGACTGGAGCAAAAAAAGTGCAATCAAGGGCGGCCAAAAGAAGTGTTCAACATTGTTATTGGTGGCGAGTTGGATAAACTGCTTTGGACCAGAAACCAAGCACCAGTCACGGCAATAAAACTTCCTAGACAACAATAAGTTACCAAACGGATGGAGCTCGGGTAAGAAAATGGTTGCATTCGCATGTAAGGGTTACGTTGCCACTGTTGTACTAGAGGATCATCATACGATTAATGCTAAGTGCCTCATCATTTTTCGATTGCTGCATGTTTTTGGAAAAAATACATGAAGAACCAGCAAGAGGCATTATTTTATTTATGACTATCAACCCAAGCTATGATACACTGATCACTACTGGTGTAAAAAAAGTATTCATTCGGTACAATGTATTCGTTACTACCATGTACTCATTCGTACTCGTTACCTGCAAAGTACTCAGGTGCGTATTTGCTTACTCATTCTGTTTGCACTACCCAACACATTTCAGGGGATTCTTATTCGCCACAGATATGTATTCGAATACCCGTTCTTTCTTGCACTACCAACAAGAATTATTTTAAGAGATTTTCTTACTCGCCCTACACCAATACTATAATCGTATAAAATTGTCCTTCGTAAAATATGTCAACAAAACAATATCACCTCACAAGGAGGCAGACAAATTATACACACGGACTCGCAATATGTTTTGTTAACTTTCAAGCAAACACACGGCTTTGCAAAGGTGAAAAGAGCAATCTGTTTCTAATGAATTATATTTGTTAGAGCAGAATACAATATTGAGGGAAAGAAGGCAAGAGATTACTTTTGTATTCGGTTCGTAGAAAAGAGACAGAATTGTATTTGCATAGTTTCCAATGTATTTTATAGGTGGTACTCGCGAGTATTAAGTACTCGTTACTTTTATCCGAGTACTTATAAAAAAATAACGAATGAGTACGAGTAGTCAAATGTATTCACATTTTACATCACTACTGATCACCAGTAGAGAGTCTCTCTATTCTGAGGGAAGGCAAAGAGGCTGAGACTGTGTGGGTCTCCTGGGATGCATTACTTGTTTCGATTCACGTCTGGAGACTCGTCAGGGAGCCCAATTAGATTGGATGGAGCGCAAATGTTATGTGATAGATAGAACAACGAGGGTTGTTTAGCCACTTGCTACATTGATGTGGAAAACTCTTACCATGGGCGCTCTCTTAGAGCAAGAGCGACTTATTATCTCTTCCTATACCGTATAATCTAGATTATTTTCAGATGTGATTTTTAACGTAATAACAGTCTTATAAATTTACAAACAAAATTTAGTAAAATATATTCACACGATCTTTTAAAGGATAATTTTAACAAAAATATTAAATTTAAGAAACGTTTGAAAATGGCGTCTATCCTATCTATTGTCACACTTTTATATGTCTGGCTTCTTGCAAAAGGTAATTTATCTATTTACTCCGATTCAAAAATCATAAACCTTCAGCGCTAACAATTATGGACAGATAGCAAAATAAAAATTTAAGAGATTATTTTAAAATGTGCTTCTCCAAAGCCTTATTTATGCCCAACAGGGATCACTTAAGTAGTAGCACGGCCAGTGCGTGATCGTTTTCTTTTGCAGTGATAAGGTGTTACTAGTTATTATGGATCTCTATTGTGTAATTGAGTATCTTCGGGACGAAAACTGTTTCATCAGCCTAATCGAACTAGTAACTAAATCGAACGATTTTATAGTTATTTTCCATAACAACTGCTTGCTTAAAAAATTATTGCTTGCATAATAAATAACTTCCATTAAGGCAAAGTGATGGAAAATAAAAATGGTAGCCATATAGATCATCGATTAAAGTTTTAAAAGGTGGGCCATCTGATAGTTTTGAAATTGTGAAAAAATATACACGCACAACACGAATGGCCGCGAGAAGCTAGGCCCTGGACCACATACGGTCTGTTGCGCCAAGTATATGTATTGTCACTTTGGGAGGTTATATTAGCTTCTCTTCGACTAACGAAATTGTGATTTCACTTAACGTAAATTCTAATATATTTCTGGTTGCATTGTTAGTTGGGCATATGTATATACATATGTTCTTGGAAGCACTATCCAAAAGAAGAGAACAGAAGAATGTTTTCGAAACTGTATGATGGTCGGAGGTATAACCAAGATCTGACAATTCTAAAAAAGTGTGTTCGTGGAGCTCAGGCTTATTTACAAAAGCAAATTACTATTTGGAGGAGTTGCAGAACTACAAGCATCTATATCAAAAATAGTAATTCAAGACGTGCAACGAGAAAATGATAGCTTTAAGGCTCTTGCCGTAGAACAACTATTTAGGATCATGACGTCGAATGAGAAGTCAAAGGTCAGTATGTGTATGGACACATGCAAGCATTCATCATAATTTTTAGTACAAGATTTCCTTCTACCTTGGCTAAGAAGGCTGCTTATTTTCTGGCTAATTCTTATGAAAAAGCCTAAGGAATAGAGGTTAAATATATCTGCTATTCTCTGCTTAAAGGTGACTAGGTTTTTTTTTTTTTCTATCACAGAGTACACAGAACACTACGCTCTCTCAGTGTTTACTCTCAGTATCGCTTTACACAACCGTTCAACCGTTCTTAGTTGCGCGACTCAGGAATCATGCCGATCTTCAGTCTTATAGACTATCTCAAACAATAAATTTAATCGAATTTCCTCACTTTCTCCATTAGTCTATGTTCTAGGTATAAAACTGGCTAACATACGCCATACGCTTAGTAAATTCACAATGGGCTATCGCTACAGTTCGGTTACAGTGACTTGTGCCTTAACCGAAAAACATCTAGGACTATTTGTCGGTTTGTGATTCTACCAGCGTGCGCCATCAAAGATTTGATTGAGTTCGAAGGATCTTTGTCCCGGAGTGTTTTTGTTTAGTCATTCAACATGACTTAACCATCTCAAGTGCTGAATTCGTATCTTCAGCACCAGTTTAACGTCGCTTTACTACCCGTACAGTCTGCAATCAAATCTTGTCAACTCAGATAGGACCTTAAATCGTACGAAGACTCTAAGTACATAGATATACTTTCATTAAACTTTGATAAAGTTCAGAAGTGATGAAATGAGTAGAGTTAGATTTTCATGTTGGGGTCTTTCTACTTGGCACAAAAAAGTAGCGTTTGGCTAGAGTGGCAGAATCAATTAAGGACTTCTTGATAACATCACCACTTTTCAATAATCGATGAGTCGGTGTAATTATTATTGGCGACATATATGTACTTCGTTTTATACTAGTTTATAACAAGACTCTGATTTAATGCTAACAAATCTTTTCTTTGAGGTCTTTCTCACCTTGACGGAGTACTATTTTTATCTTTCATATGTATGTATGTAAGAGAAGAAGTTTATCAGGTCAATAAAGAGATAGTCTGTAGTATCAAATTCTGTGGGTCCTAGGTTCTTTTTCAAGGTCTAGCTTTCAATGAAAGCAGCTAATTTTTTAGGCTTAATCAATTCATCTTATTGTTTTAGGCAAAACTGGACTGGAAAGGTGGTGCTCAGGAAGCTTTTTATGCAATCAAAAGTGCATTTGTCTCTGTTCTCCGCAGCAGCCTGTAAAGATAGAGATAACATGATTGCACATCAGAATCCCATGACACTTCCTGGATGACGGCAATGGTTGCTGGGTTTTGATTATCTCCGTCAGTTGATCCGCTGAATGCGGCCTGTTTAGCTGAATCTTTGTCCCCAATGCGTTTAGTGTCGCCAAGATTATGGTTCATATTCTTTCCATTTGCCTTTTACAACATTCAACTTAAGACAAAAATACTTACTTTAAAACAATCAACAGTAAGTGCGTATAAGTATGTTCATCAATCAAACAGTCAACACTGCAATTATTCTTGGTGTAATCCAACAGACAACCACCAACAAGTCATCTCATTAAAACTCTTTAAATGACTCCGCGACAGATGTTTACTCGTTATAGAAGCTTATTCCAGAAATCACAGAAATTTCATTAATGCGAGTGCTCTACCATCTTTCCTAGTTAACAAACCATTCAGCCAAACTCAGCCAGCAGTGTGATAATATCGTGCGAATACGAAGCGAACTGCAACAGATGCCACATCCGTCGTTGCTTGGACATGCCTCGCGTCTGTCAGAATGACATCACATCAGAGTTTGTCCTTGTGAACGGAAAAGAATCTCATTTCATAAATTTGCATATCACGCAAGGATTCAAACACCACACGTCGAGTGTTTGTAGTATGCCACTAAGGATGCCACTTCAAAGTGGGACCATAAAAAAAAAAACAAACTCAGACAATAAGACACACAGCGGGAGAGGCATGTATTTTGGTTTAAAAAAAAAATACCCTTGCCAGAGCAAAGGATGTTGTGCTATCCAGTGGAGGCCTCCATTGTACAGAAGGACGCTTTGGTTCATTCATTTTATTATCGAATTTCTTGTTTGGATTTTTTTTTTCATGTATCCTTATGTGTCTTGGCTTCTCATGTCCTGGATATAGCAGTATGTCGGTAGCTGATGGGTTTGGCTGTTGATTGGTGGCTTCGGATGTTCGTTCAGTGTAGTCTTGATGAAATGTTTTTTTTCTACAAAATTGGAATTTTATTATTTCGCCTCTCGTCAAAAGTGGTGGTGCAGGTTTCATTTGGTTTTGAGATAAAACTTTAGCAGCAAAAAGTCATAGAACTCGGAGACAAACGGCAACGTACATGCACGCATTCAGGAGATGCAGCTGGATATCCTACCAAGAGATGAGAATTCAGTGAAATATTGTAGACAATGGAGCCCTGCATTTTATTTAAATTTTTTGGAATCCTAGAAACTCTTTACTTTTTAGGACGACACAAGTCTCATCAAATGCGTAATCATTATTGCATCAAGACTCGCGAACGGCCCTTCCAAAAACCATAGAGGTATTCCGACAGTCCTACAGTAACTCCTATTACTACTCCAGCACATTAACAAATGAACAGGACTTCCAGTTCTACAGTGATGGGTCTAAGATGGAAATAAGAACTGGAGCAGGAGTATTCTGTGAATCCTTACAGACTAAGGACTCATACAAACACCCAAATGAATGCAGCATGAGTGCAGGAACATTGCGCGATCGGCATTATAGCTAAATGGCTGGGCATAAACTACTCAGACTTCTCCAGGAGATGTCAAGGTGAGGAAAAAGCAGAGGACATCAAGCACTTGCTCTGCGAATGCCCAAATTTCCGAAACCGTCGCCTCCTCCATATGTGTAACAGATTCTTTGGAGAACTGGACGAATTGGCACAAGTATCGTTGATGAACTTAACGAGATTCATAAAGAGTACACTCTAGTTCGAGCAAGGACCGGTTAACTAAGAATAGTGTTAGATGTGGTAACAAAACCTGAGGGGCATTACAATGGGCACATCCCCCCAATCTAGCCTACCCTAACCTTACCATCTTCTATTGCTGCTTTGCTGTTGAAAATGATTAGTCTTAAAACTGTCCCCACCATATTCAGCGCATAACCTGGGCGATGTGACGAAGGTTATCCTGGTGATATATTTATTTTTATTTTAAGGAAATGCCACTAAATTTCATTCGGTCAGGAACCCTCTCTCCTGCCCAAACGAATCGTCACATCGACAAATATGCCTGAGCCGTTTGGTTCCGGTCTCTCCTTTGGTTTTAAATTTACTTCCGATCCCAATCAATTCATCTGCAGCTGATAGCTAATGTTTCTGGTATGTTTTTATATATTTAAGTACTTTGTGGTTTCTAGGCACCACACTTACGGTGTTCAACCAAGGATTGGTCTTACCAATGCCCATTGATGTATCAGTGAATGGTTGTGTACATAAGTTGTTTCTTTGCGGCGAGGGGAGCTTTTTGCTGGAGAGCCTTGCAATGCTTGATCGGTTGGAAGGATTATGGAAACATTCTTAGGAATTCCTCCCCTTCTAATTCACCAATGGAGGTGGTATACAAATATTATGGGAACAAATACTTATCCCTATCACGTCTTCGGAGGAGATGCTATACAAGACACATTGGTCTGAATGTCGAGACATTTATTGCACCTCGCTGAACAGACTTGGAAGCTACCCCACCAGCTAAGACTTGTTAAGCTTATCTTTGGATAGATTGTATGCGACTTATTTCCTATAAAATTACATACATCCTAAGTGAATTGAAAACATTTATCTGTACCAATTATATGTACATTCATGTGGTCTCACCCTCGACACCAGCACATCAGGGCTTACAAGAGACTCATTACTTAATTAAAACTGCATTTTCACACCTCAATTAACATTCAACTACTACTAAAGCTAGTCATTGAAAATTTAACACAACAACTGGCAATTTGTATAGTTCGGGAAATTGCTTGGAACGTTACACCCGCTTTCTTCCTTCCCTCCCCCACAACGTCTACGTTTATCTCATTTATATGTAGACCAAAACGTTGCCACAATAAAACAAATTCCTGGCATCCTTTCCATATAGCAGTATACATACATAAACCGACAGACAACCTTTTCAGCGTGGTACCGTTGCGGTTTTAGTAATTAGTTTTACTCAGCAAATTCTAATTCATCTCTTCTTCGTCCTGCAACGTTGTGCGCCTCTTTACAAGTAAAAGAGGCAACTTTCTCTATAGAACTGGTATGTCGTTCGACAGTGGTGCATTCCGCCATCTGTTCGTCTTTTCCGTAGACTGCAATCAAAGTGAAACTAATTAACTCGAATATCCGTAAGGAAAAGGCGGTGCGATATATCATTCGTACACCTTTTGCTGTGCAATTGTGACTTGTCCTTGTTACACACGGCCTAGATGGAGACGATGTAAGGCGAATTGCCGGAGATGAATATGGAATGGTGATACATTCGGTTGGAAAAGTTTCAATGGATCAAAAGTTTTCGACAACCTTAACCAGAATAGGGGTTGCATACTACGAGTATGCATCCTTGTTCAGGAATTGTGGAAAATTTCTCTTTTAAAACTTATGCATGCACTAAAGGCGGTACTCGGTGATGTGTGATAATGACGTACGATCCTTTGGGCGATGTGTGCGTCCGATTGGAGTTAAGGAGGAAATCCATGTGCATCCTAAATTATCGTTCTACGAATTTTCCGCACTGTTCTTTCATAAATCAGCTCTTTTATCGTCGACTGGAACTGGATATCACCGCATCCAGGATTTGATGACAAAGAGATAAGTTGATTGAATAAAAAGTCAAAAATTCTATTTTTGAGGATGCAATTCGAAGCACGCTCCCACTCTAAGTGATTCCTAATCAAAACACAGTTAGGTACATTCATTTAAATAATGCAGCAGGAGATAAATTTGGTTTCTTCTCGCGCCTGACGGAAATAAAAAGCAGATCCTTGAAATGACTACGAGTATGCTCGTGAATTCGAGAGAACGCACTCAGAGGTATGAAATGGTTTTGTTTCTCAGAAATTTCCTGCTGCAATCAGTCAGGCGTTATCCAAAACGAAAATAAGGCAAGGATTTGCCTACTGACTGAATTGAATGAGTGAATGTTTTTTTGTGGAAGTCCTTGGTTGGGATTTAAATTCAGCCGTTTATGAGCGGGGATCTTGTATATTGAAAGAGAATCATTTTTCTAGTTTTTATATGAAAACACGCTAGTTAGCCCGCTGATATGTGGAAAAGACTGGTCACAAGGGGGCTTAAATGGCTTACACTTCCGATTTATTGATTTTGCGAAGGTGTTTGACTGAGTACAGCGAAAACTTGTATGACATGGAACGAGAGTGTATGAAATCCCAAAATAATAAGATGTGCATGAAAAATTTAGATCAAAAGTAGAAAGAATGGCTGGACTTAGTAAAAATTTGGAAAGCAGAGGAGGTGGTCATCAAGGCACACCTTTAACATCGCAATTTTTTAATTTATTGGTGGTATCCACTGCTTTGATGTTTGTTAAAAGCAGAAAGAATTGTGCTTACAAAAGTATTATAAAACTGTAAGAAAAATGATCTCAGAAACAGGATACGGATAAAATAAATTAACATCGAACTTAGAATGGAAAACTACAACGGCAACGCCACCTACTGACGGACCCCTACTTCCGAAGGAATTAGAATTCAAATACTTTCGGTCTACGCTGTGATGATGTGAAACACGGTTAAAACTGCACGACAGAGATGAAGAGGTCCATCTGGTCCATCTAGCGTCCTGTGTTCCACAGTCGTAGGGCATATAACACACTTAGGAGCCCATCCTGTTAAGTTCCTGTCATTGTACGATTATGTATCTCAATTCACTTCAGCTTTGCCTCAAGGTTCTTTTCGACCATATTCCGATAATTATGTTCAGGACTCTCCTCCTTTTTTAGGTTAGCGAATTTCATGTAGTGGCCGCCGTGGCACGGTTGCTAGTGAGTTGGATTACTGAGTAGGAGATTCGAGGTACGAATCCCAGAGAACCAGAAAACACCAAACACCCTGCTCTCCCCAATGTCTGACAAACGTCCCAGAGATATGACTGTCATGAGAAAGCTTCTTAATTTGCCTTTCGGACCTGGCTTTAAACTGTAGGCTCCTTCCATTTGGATCACATATATATGTGGTCTGTTGCGCCAAGTGTTTGTATTTTTTGTGTAGCGAATTTCATGCATAGCCTGACTCTATTCTGAATAATTGCATCTATACGCCTATTCTCTTATAATACTCGTAGCTGTTCATTTGAGATACTATTTAGTTAAAACACTTGAAATATATTTCTGGGAAAACAACTGTCAAAAGTTTGCATATCACTTCAGATACGAATTGGATGTATCTACGCTTATCTGGAGTGCTATGCAATCCAAATGTTTCAATAAAAAAGGAAAAGTATACAAAGCAGCATTGAAACATGCGATATGTGATGGCGAATGTTGGGTGGCCAAAAATTCGCATGAATGGAAACTGCAGGTGAATGAATAAAAAAGCTAAGGTGGGCTGAGAGCATTAGAGAAAAACTATGATTTGGGCTATGGGATGAAATGAGATGATGATCTTACCATAAAACAGGCACTGGCACTTCCGGCCTGATTGTTGATTGGCTGCAGGTAAGGATCTGGAATTTGCAATAATACAACCCTGGATAGACCAACCCGGCGCTTAAGTACGAAGAGAACCAACACCAAGTAGTGGGAAAAGTCAAAGGTAAACGGTATGGTCCATAAGGAATAATGACTCCCTTCAGGGATTTAAGAGTGCAATGCGTTACAATGAAATGAAATTAATGGATGTAGGTACTGGCAGTCTTCTATCCTCATCGATACTGGGAACGCTGCTTCCAGTTTTCCAGACCAAGTGCGCTGGCATCTGCAATAGCGTGGTCCTTAAAACGGAGGTTCGGTATTCCTTGTCGTCTCGAACTCGGAGGCTGGGATTCGAAGATCCTTTCAGCTGGAGCATTATTATCCATTCGCTCGATGTGGCCATTGTAGTCGACGTGTTTGGACTACATCCACATCTTGCTACAGCTCATAGAGTTCGCGGTTATATGTTCTCCTCCATTCGCCCTCCTCGCCTATGCGACCGAGTATTCGACGAAGAATTTTCTTCTCGAACGTATTCAAAATCTACTCTGCTTTCCGGCTTATCGTCCAGCACTCGGCACCATAGAGCAGAACTGGCAGGATTAGTGTTTTGTAGAGCATGCATTTTGTATTCCCGGCTAGGAGTTTTGAACGCAGTTGTTTCGCCAAACCGAAGCAGCAGCGGTTTGCTTGGGTTAGTCTTCGTCGGATCTCCACAAAGGTGTCATTCGTGGAGTTGATGTTTACTCCGAGGTAGGTAAACTCCTCAACCACCTTGAAGTTACGTTTTGTTCTAGACAACATGTACTTTGTTTTGCCCTCGTTTATTTCGACACCGACTCGCTTCGCATGTTCTTCAATTGCGGTAAAAGCCTCTATGACGGCAAGCTATGAGCGACCGATGATGTCAATATCGTCTGCGTATCCCAGCAGCTGGACGGATTTGTTAAAGATTGTGCCTTCCGTGTTGACGCCTGGCCTGTACACTATCCATTCCAGGGCTAGATTGAAGAAATCACATGATAGCGCATATCTGCCGAAATTCGGTACACGTTTGGAATAGTTCAGAAGAACTGTTTCCGAACTGGAAATTGTATCGCGTGTTTTCCTGCGTGAGGCGACAAAGCTGGATTAGTTTGCGCGGGATCCCGAATTCGGCCATCGCCATGTAGAGTTCACGGCGATGAATGCTATCATATGCGGCTTTGAAGTCGATCAAAAGAAGAGCCTCGACTTGAAATTCGTTGGTCGTTTTCAGGATTTGTCTTAATGTGAAGATTTGTTCTATCGTCGGAAGCCACACTGGTACTTGCCGATAAGTGTGTTGCTGAAAGGCTTTAGACGTTCACATATTGCGTTGGATAGGATCTTATATGCTACATTTAGCAGGGATGTGCCTCTGTAGCTCTTGCAGGACATATAGGATAGCGTTTTTTGTAGATGGGGCATATGGAGCTGATGTCCAGTCATAGGGAATGCTTTCATCCTTCCATACTTTGTTGATGAGGTGGTGCATGCATCCTACTAAAACATCACCACCGCATTTGAAAAGCTCTACTGGCAGTCCATCAGTGCCGGCGGCCTTGTTATTCTTCAGCTTTTTGATAGCTGTGCCGACCTCTTTTCTACTTAGAGGGAGGACTATTTCTTCGTTGCTGGATGTGGGTGTTCTTTTTCCCCTTCTTCTGGGTCGATACTCTTCCATCGCTGCTCTTGTTTTGCGCCGCAACAACCTCTTTAATGATGCCACGATACTTGTTCCACAGATTGTTGGCGTTTGTGGATGGTAGGTGCACAGTGTAGAGTCTCTCGCTCAGGCGCTTTCTGTAGCCTCTGGCTTCTCGATGCGTGCTAAGACGTCCACCGTTAAATTTCTTTTTCTGGGCGGCTCGCAGCTTCTTCTCGTTGAGCAGTCGAGCTCTGAATTTTGCTGCTACACGGAAATGGTCAGAATCGACGTTGACCAGGGCGATTGATGTCTCGGATCAATTAGCACGTGGTCTGTTTGATTGGCGGCTCGACCATCTGGGGAGCGCCAGGTTGCTGTGTGGATTCGTAGTCTTGTAGTCTTGCGTATTACATGCTGCTGCAAAGTCGATTAGTCGATGGACGTTATCACCAAATGTAGTCGTTCTGAAATAAAATTTTACAATGCACGCACGCCATTTCGAAAATGGCCGGTTCTAGGCTTCCTTTTTTGCTCAAAATTGTCTCCTTTTTGACTGGCTGACTGTGTAGCATCTGAATAATCAAGTGAAACGTTAAAATTCACAGATAATAAATCAAATTTGTATTCAGATCCATTCTGGTAGTCCGATATCCTTACTTCACGCCGAGCGAAACCATCGAAAAGCACAAGTAATTTAATGATCATTAATCTTTTGGTGGTCCTTTTTTTTTAACTGGTGCTGAAATACGCTTACGGTTTAAATAGCAGGTACCATCCACATACATACGAACGTTAAGCCCTCTGGGGCAGCTTTTCATCGACGTTTTAGTTTTTCGTTTTCACAGCCGATGGCACCTAAATTAAATTTATCGCTTTCAACGCATCGCGGATGTGCACTTTGTTAAATTTAAATTAAATTTATCATCGAAATACGCGTGCAACTTTGTGTGCATTTTATATTTTATCGATTTTATATTCTTTTATCCTTTTTCGTTGCAGTGTTGTGTTGAAAAATTCTTTCGGCAGGACTTTTTAGAGGGTGATTCCATGTTTTTTTTTTTTTTCCAGAAACATGTTCCTTTTATGACAACTTTGGAACGCAGAATCCATTTTTTTCCAGTTTTTTTTTTTTTTCAAAGTGTTTTTAATAACGATTCAGTGGGAGGGATTGGTGGCACACTGTTTACTGGATTCTGTCGGGTCAGGACTAAAGGTATTGTTTTAATTTGAATTTGTACAGACACACAACGCGGGAGTAATAAAGTTGGATAAATTCAATCCTGATGAACTCAGTTCTTGTAAAAGCATGTTGTACGAGTGTACAGATACTCGTATGTATCTGCTGTCTGTATATTTTCATCGGAATTGTTTTTGAATGGAAACTTTTAATTAAGTGGTTGACCACAAACAGAAACACATATTCTCACTCAGTCAGTCGAATCGTTAAATTATTTATCTGAATGGAAAATATTTTATTTCTGTTTGCATGGAAGCAAATAATGCGAAGTGAATTGGATAAAGTTGTTTAAAACATTGGTTTTTCCATGAAACTACATTGCGGCTGCAGGTAAAGAAAACACTTTTAATTGCTTAGTTTTTCATCTGAAAAACATTTGTCGGAAAACATTTTTCTGACGAGGTACTCGTACGTCCACGTTTGTACTTTTTCGAGGTGAAAAATCGCATTTTTTAGAGGCAGGAAAACGAACTTTTTTTAACAGAAAAGTTGTTTTACTTTTAAATGATGCAACAATAGTTCAATTTCGTTTTTGTAGTGTAATTATTTAAAGGTGCAACAAGTTATATTTATGAGGTGCTGTTGGAAGCCAGTCGTCCCCTAAACTGCTATGCTATTCGGCTTTGTATTAAGCATGAAAGATGCGACCACTGAGGTGTAGGAAGTTAGACACTCTCTCATTGTACTTTTCTCCGCCGATTTAAACGCTTTTTTCCACGTTTTTCCGATAAGTACTGATGCAACTGACTGGGTCATATTTCTTCTTCTGGGGGACCATACGTTCTGTTCTTGGCAAAAATGGCAAGGCTCACATTTTTTATCGAACCGAGGTTTGCTGAATATCGAATGGTGGAATGGAGAGTATTCCATTTTATAGTGTAATTCTAGGAAATACTAACTATATGACGGTTTCCGGAGAAGTTACAATCCACTCACACATCATAAGTCTGGCTCAAAGATGGAGACGCATCTGGGTCTGGAAATATTGGTGTATTCGCCGATTACATTCATCGATCTTCTTCTTCCTTTTGTTCGGCGAGGTTATGATCAGGATTATAGGGATCATAATCCTGTGGCCGATTCGACCTCAGAAAATATCTGCAAGCTTCCCGGTTTCGGATCACTTCGTCACTGAGGCCGATCAAATGCTGCTGTTTTTGCATTTGGGTGATCCAGGAGTTTTTTGGCCTGCCTCTCTTCCGCGCTTATTTACAAACTTTGATTGACATTGCCCTTTTGACAGGGTTCGTAGGATCCCTCCCTTGAACATGGCCGATCGTGCTCCAATTTTTTCGAGATGGGTTCTTTGATGTGAAGGCTGCCTCGGATCTTCGAACTTCTAATTCGATCAAGCTTTGTTACTCCTGCTGTCATGCGAAGCATCTTCATCTCAGCTACCGTTAATTTGCTCTCATACTTTTTGTACATTGTCCAGCATTGCGAACCGTATGAGAGCGCCGGACGAACAACTGCGGTGTAAAGCCTTCCTTTCAACTTAGGGGGTCGGTCACAGAAGATAGCAGAGTTTTTCTGCCACCTTCTCCACCCTACGCTTACGCGATGATTGGTGTCGTCATCAATAGTTGCTTCGCTATTGATCATAGATCCCAGATACTTGAACTTTTCGCACTTGGGAATCACTTTTCCATTCAAATAAATGTCTGGACTAGGTCGGAGTGGATCAGATCATGGATCATTTTGGACTAATTCGATACCCATTTCCCCCCCAGAACATCCACCCATACATCAAGTGCTCGTTGCCGGGACGTTTGATCCTCACTTAAGATGGCTCCATCGTCAGCAAAGAATAACTGATGCATTTTGGGGTCCGTCACTTTTCCTTCAAGCAGATAATCCAAGACTCCCTGGTGCACACCGACTTTAATTAGGAACTCTTCGGTGACTCCGGTGGGGCATCTTACTTTTGTCTTTGCTCCGTCATACATGTCCAAGTACGTAGGGCTCTGGAACTCCTCGGTGTCTTAGCACCACCCATATCAGATCTCTTGGTTGTCTATCGATGATTGCATTTATCGATAGTACAGTTAAAAGTTATACATGTCAAAATTGTATTCATCCTCTCGAGTAGCCAACAAACTTCGATCAGCCGTGATGAAATCCAAGTTTTTCCTAGAGACTATATCTTTGCTCTCGAAATTAGCAGAAAGACATTTAGTCGTTCTAAACTGTATCCTAGTTTATAAAGAACATCAGGGCAGTAGGATGGATTCACTGGCCATAAATTGAGTCCCTTTACTGGCCACCTTTCTGTCGCGTCATAATTTAGTCGTTCCTGATTTATCTTTCTTTTGTGAATCTGAACAGGTATAACCTTCGATTGCCAGTCGGTATCCACCTAAAATGTCATTTCCACGGACTAAATCTTTCACCAGTATCAATCTCTAGACTGTCTCTTAAGAGTGACGGGACCTTTTCTCATATTCTCACAGAATGTCCTCCACTCTATGCAGTGAATTGGTCTCGCTGCAAATCATCCAGAGCCATTTTTGGGCTTCCTGAAATCCTCTGGAGTAAGTAAAATGATCTAGAACTCAGAAGGGTTGACGTAGTAGAATGCTAAGCCAAGCTTACGACGAATACTTTTTTCATGCTGTACCACCTCTCTATTTCCTCAGTTCCTCAATCACTGCTTTAACTCCTTTTTTTCCTTCTTAGTAGTCCTCAGAGCATAGATATCCCAAGTACTTTTTTTCCAATTAATCTAAGCCTGGATGTCGGTTATATCTGCCCTGTAGAATTCAAGGATCTCCGTCCGTAAAACATGTCAGCTGAAAGAAAATACTGACTTTTTGACCATGGTCCAAATTTTCTAAACAAGCATCGATGCATATACATACCGTAACTGTCTGTAAGTCAGAGAAGACGGAGCCAATATCGAACAGGATGAACCAGTGATAATTGTCAATTTTGGGAGGTAAATATACAGAGAAAGCAAACCTTAACAAGACAGAAAGAAAAGTGCAGGTTTTTTAGGTAAAGGGTCATTGAATTGAATGCCTCCAAGATTAAATAAAGTAACCCGGTTCTCCCATCTTCCAAGCAGAGGTATATGCTAGAGAATGCATCAAGCGAAATCTCCGAGGATCACACATCAATATCCTATCAAACAGCCAGGCAGCGTTAAAAGCTCTCAATTCACTCAATTTTGAGCCTAAGCTTGCTTGGAACCGTTGCCTTACCCTTAAGCAGCTTGCTGCTCATAACACCCTTTTACTCACCTGGGTCCCTCGTCACAGTGATGAACTTGTCAGAACTAATTCTCAAACCAAACTCATAGGCCCCGAACTATGTGGCCTAATAAAGGTAATGCTAGATCGCTGGGAACAACACGAAAAGCTCCTACACTGGGACTCTCAACCAGGAATGAGACACGCAAAAAAATTCATGGATTTCTCCATCAAGAAATCTGTGGAAATACTTCCATTGAACAAACCTAATTTAACAGACTTCCTCACTGATCAGTGTTCTCTTAAATATCACCGCAAAAAAATGGGCATTAGCCAAGATGATACTTGCAGATTATGTCTTAAGGACACCGAAGCTGCCGAGCAGATTATGTGCGAATGCCCAGCCATTGATAGCAGCAGTCTAAGACACTTGAATAAGGGTTTCACCTTCTCTTCTGATATAATCTCTTTCTTAGCCCAAACAATCCTTACGAGAACTAGATTTCAGCTAGGATACTTTTTACGCTTTAAACAGGGAACAGCAAAAAGATCTTCTACAGGTCCCAGTACTAAGTTGGGCTACTACAACCCTAATACACACCATAAAAAAAACGATTCTTATTCGTGCATGGATTGAATTTCGGTGGACATAAGTAGTAGTTGACATAAGTAGTCTGTATTCACCAGCAGATACGACCATCTGTGGAGAGGGGATAGAGAACGATTCACCAAAGCTTATAGGCCATCTATAGCATCATGCCTCAACAAAGTTCTGGAAGAAACTTGCACAGTCCGTACCTAGATCAGCTCTAAATGTTTAAATACACATGGTTGAAATTCTTACCCAGCATATATGTACTGCTCTTTTCCGAACAGATACTGATCAAAGGTATCTGTAATCGAGCGGACTTCTTTCTTGATGTGGCTCATTTTGGCTTCTGCCAGGTCTTAGAAGCAAAAGTTATTGAATTTTCTGTCAATTTATACGGACTCGTTATACGGAACATTACATATCGTGCTCCTACACAGCTTCGGCCCGGATGAAATAAACAACTAGCAGGTTGCTCTAACCTAAACTATTCACAGCAGCTTTTTACAGTCTCAAACGATTTAAAAGCAGAGTCAACCGGCATCTCGAAGTGCTACCACAGCCTTAAAGTTCCACTCACTTGAAAGAAAATTATAAAGAAAGTACTTCTCAAGGCGAACACGTGTACAACCTCACCCTTTCCTAAGCAGGATGTAGAAGCAACTCCCAATTTTTTTTTTTTTTTTAAAACTCCCATTAAAGGCTTTTCTTCTCAATAAGCTATGTATGTAGGTAGCACTAAAGTTATGAACCTTCATTGCCTCTTAAAAACATCAACGGATTTTGGGGGACTAAACTTATACTTCTGGGAACAGTCGAAGGTAATGCTTTTTAAGATTAGCGAATTTAGTCTCTAAACCTGCTTAGTAAGGATGGTAGTTTCCCATGAGTGTTCCATTGAAACAAGAACTCTGCGGTCAAGTGGATTCGTCCTTTCTTCAATATCTTAATGCGACGTTAATAACAATTATAAGCTCCACCTAAGGACTGCTCAGATAATTGTCCCAGCATGGCCAAGCACCACCAAAAGATCTTAATACATAACAGACTCTATCTTCCCATCAGTTGATGCAACAAGTTAATAACCCATAATTCCAAGTCATTTGTTGCACCCAGCTGCGCCGTAAGATAACAATGAAATACTTTTACCGCCAGATAATTGTGTGTGTTTGTGGAACCAACCCTTAAGCACTTAATTACATTACACTCAGCACGTGTTTCAATTATAACAGATTAAATTAAATCGTACAGTCAGTTTTGAAATCAAATTTTGTAATTTCCTTATTAAACAAATTACACAAATGAACACATTCACTCAAGGACTTTTTTTCGGAAAAAAAACCGCACCTTTATCCCAATTTAATTTAAACTTTCTTATGTAGGAAAAGAAAGAAATCATAGTAAAAAGGACAAAAAGCATATTACCACACAATTCGCTCTCAGCAGCAGATATGCAAATCCTTTGCATGTCCTTTTAGCTCAAAAAGAAAACACAGAATGGAATCCTTGCTTAAGGAGACTTTTCGAATGAATTTGCTCAAACTCCTTACGTTATCTCATCTTAGTAAGAGGAAAAAGCAAAGCAAAAAAAAAACATGTCTTCTCTCCCACAAAGAAATATGCACAACCAAACACACAATTGTATATCTGGCATGTGCTCCTTCTAGTTGAATATCCTTTGGGTACACACATCCCACCCTCCAAAATAAAAAAAGTCTTCTCTCAACCATGCATGTGCATGCACTTTGGTATGCCCTGGCATACATACCATTATATTGGCCGAGGATTACATTACACCATCGCATGCATACACTATGTACGTTCAATCTTCCTACTGAATATTTGAAGAATTTTCTTCATCCTTCGTCCTTCGTCCTTCTTCCATCTGACAATGCACAATGCGAAAGGATATCACAGATCTCGTAAATTCCATGCAATGTTATCATAGCCCATGGTCAATGTCAATTGAAATATTTCAAAAAGTAGGGATTTTTATGTGGATTGGATAAATCACACACTATGCGGAGGATATAGCAAGGATATACCAAGGATATTTGAGACCATCATTTTTGTTCTATTTCTTACCATTCTATTTTCTACTTTCTGCTGCCAATTTGCAAGGCAAATTGAATCTAAGCATGAAATCAAAACTTAATAAAAGTGCTTTGTAAGCGCTTTAATTGAGTTGCCAGCAAAGTGCTATGCAACTGGGACAACTAACAAAGGATTTAAATAAAAAAAATTTCACATACACACAAACAGAGGAAGTATTAAGTGAAATGAACTTTTGCCAATTTTCTTCCATAAACGCCCGAGAGTTTTTGTCGATGCAAGTGTCATATGTGTGGACAAAGAGAATTCTGTGTCCCATTTCCCTCCTGGTTCAATAAATGTCAGACCGTCACCGTGCTGACCATCACTCGAGGAAAGTTAAAAGCTCAGGGCAAGTCATCATCACTTTTGATTGACTTTTAAGGGACTACCTACATATATGTATGTATGGTCGTTGTTGGGAGCGATGGATTAATGGCATGCGAGAGGGTAATTTTATTGAGTGATTTTTAATTGAGATGTATTGAGGGGGACTGGATTTTGTGCTCATGATGAATTAAAGAAGCAGTTGAGTGTCCGTTCAGTGACCAAAGTGCATTAGTGTTGGCCAAACATTTTGTTGCAGTTTGCATGATGCGATGCATCACTTAGCCTTTGAAGTATAACTACTTTGAAGTAAAGTTCAAGTTTGTTGGAAGTACAGTGGAGCGAAATCTAAACATTTAAATCCGATCCCAGAGAACATCCTTTGGCTCCATCTCTTCATGATCGACGTCATCAGTGAATTCGACAGAAGACCTCCTTCTGTTAGATGACTCCCTGTGATTGCCCTTCCTAATCAAGAGCCTAGTACCAGCATGAGGAGAACTCTAAAAGACCCTAGGAGAGGTCAACACTCCGAAAATATGCTTCATTATGTGCTGTCAAAGCCAGAACAATGGAAAAAGATCAGCATCTTTGCTGCGTTTATTATGCATCAGATGATTACTGTCCAGTTTTGCCCGCATGAACTCAATTTTGTCCCGTACGGCAACTTCTGAACTTGCACGTCTTATACACCTTCTTTTTGCTCAACATCGACGTAACAAGCGTAACTATATCAATGCCCTGCCCACAGAAATAGAGAAAGCAGAGAGCAGTTGCAATAGAATCACCAAAGACCTGAAAGGTGGTCTCGCCCTAGCCAACATCCGGTGAAAGGCTTAGATGGTCCCGTACTCGTTTCGGATGAGGATCAGTTCAACTGTGTATTCGCCAACGATATGCATCCAAATCAAAATGAGCTGCCTGAAGAAACAATTTCCAAAATTCGCTCCACCACTCCCAGTAAAGATGAGATCGCTGCCACGATCAATGCGATACAGAATAATAAGGCGGTAGGACTTAATGGTATTTCTGCAGAGTCGCTGTAAGCCGCTCGAACAACAAGTTTCCCCGACGAGTGGAAGAAGGGAACGATTGTCGAGCTCCCTAAAAAAGATAGCCTTATGGAGTGGAGAAGCATTTGCGTTCTTCCTTTAGTTGCTATGGTAATAGCCAATGTAGTCCTTGAGCCGATAAAGGGACATTTGGAAGATAAACTTGATGTCAAACAAGCAGGTTTCTGCTCTAGATCCTCCACATTAACACACTGCGGATCATTATTGAACAGTGCGTTGAATACGAGTCACCAATTCACCTGCTGTTCATTGAGAAGGGGTTCGACAGTGTCAACAGGCATTTCATTACCTTACGCAGGAGGGGTACCTGATAAGCTAACAGCTATTATCAAGGCAACCTATGAAGGGTCTAAATGTCATGTTCTGCGAAGAGGAAAGCTGTCAGTAGAATTCGAGATCCAAAGTGGGGTCCGACATGGTTACGTTCTATCGCCAAAAACTTTTTTTTTACTGGTGATTAGCGATGTGCTTCGCGCATAATCTGGCGTCAGAGTCAAACAAAGTCAAACAGTAATAAATGCGGCAAAAACAAAGGCTCTAAGCACTTCGACTTCTTAAGAAAACGCCAGCTCCGCTCAACTCAACATTGCCGGACAGAAAGTCGAAAAAGTAAGCAGCTTTCTATATGTGGGAAGTATGGTCTCGTAAGACGGTGGTACTGAACTGGATGTACCCAGCAGAATTCGTAAAGTAAAGGCTGCGCTCGGTATGCTGTCTAAAATATGGAAAAGCAATGTTTTCAGCACAGAAATAAAGCTGAGACTGTTGTGGTCAAACGTGGAAACTGTGCTACTTTGTGGGTGTAGTACCTGGAAAGCGACTAATACTGTCACAAGGAATCTGCAAACATTCATAAATAGATGTCTTCGCAACATCCTAAGCATCTTCTGGCCGAACCGTATACCGAACGACCCAACTACACGCGATAACGGACCAGGAGCCAATAGACGTGAAAATACGGAGGAGATAGTGTCAGTGCATTGGTCACACCCTATGGCGCGAAGACAGTTCCATTCCGAAGTACGCCATCTAATGGAATCCACTTACTCAATCACTCAGACGAGTGGGCCGCCCTAGGCAAACATGGAGAAGGACAGTCGAGGAGGAATCTAGATCATTGGGTAAGACTTGGAGGGTGCTCAAGCGCGTTGCAGAACTTTGAGCACGATGGCGCGCAGGCGAGGGGTCAGAGGACCTAAGTATTTACATACATAGTAGAGGAGAATAGGTTACATTCAAGTCGCCGACAATCTGGATGGGGGTGTTGGCAATCATGTTGCTCCAGGCATCTCAATTATCCTGGTCAAAGGGATCTTCAATACTGACGATTGGGAACTCTTTTACAACGTCCAGGTACAAGTTCTTCATTTTCTCCGGCGACAGGAGCCGTCGCTTTGGTGGTCCAAAATTGAAGGTAGATACCACCATCGAAAGTTGTTTCAGTCGGTAGACATCCGTCATCCCTTTGACGTAGTTGACCAGAATTTTCAGTACTTTTAGGAGAAAAGAATAAGAATTTTCAACACTGGCATTGACCAATCTCCTTACTTGATGAATCGAATTCCAATGCTTTACAAATAAGCCAGCCAATATGGTCCAGCACGTTTCTACTACTTCTATCACTGCTCCCGTAATTTCCGTCAAGCAAAACATACCCAGATACATATGAACGTACTCGTACATCTCTCAGCCACCTACCAACCTTCTAACTATCTATCTACCATGAAAGGCACTGGAAAATCCAATAAACAACAATGTCAACTACGCTTTGAAAGTTCTTGCAGAGACGACCTTGTCACAGGATCAGCTAATTGCAAGAAAATTCTATTGGAGTGAAAAACGAGATAATCCCATCTCATTGACATAAATTAAACATCAGACCTGTCCGTTTAAGCCAAACAAGCAGAGCAAGAGTTTTGCTTACCCTGTTAAGAGTTAAAAAAAATACACATCAGCCATTCTCCTCCAAGATCTCTAGAATTAATTCCTTGCATCTAAATAGCGCAAATTATGAGAAGAACTTATTCATTTACCCCTAAGGCGTAAGGACCTCATTTTGGCAGTTATGGCTCTCAAAAGTGTGTTTTGCATTTTAAGTGTCATCGGAAATGAACTCTCTGACGTTGCATACCCCCTAACGGTTCGCATAAACAAATTACCCAACATTAACGAACACAAACTGTTCGCTAAGTGCATAGCCAGTACACGAGTTGCACCCCCAGGCGACAACTTGCGAACGTAAATCCTTGCACAAAGTGACTATTTAAATTACCCTCACGTTACTCAGGCATTATGATTAAGTTCACGTTGGGAAGGACGTAGGTGGGAGGTCTACTTGTTGTTGGTTGTTTTTCTTTTCAAAAAGTTGTTGCAAGTCCACTTTAGAATGAAGAAAAATTCACACCATAAGGCGCAAAGCGAATAATTTGTCTCTATGATGTGTAGCGCTATGCAGAAAAGAGAGAGAGAGAGAGTAAGAGCGGAAAGGACCTTGGTTGTGCGATGTCGGCGATGTGCAACTCGAGTGTAGACTTTGTTTTAATGCATACTTCAGTGTCAAGACGGCTGACTTATGAGTAAAGCAGCGACATAATCCTTCCTTCTTTTTTTTTCGAAAGGATTCTCCCTTCGTCTAGGTGGTTGATTTGTTGGAATTTGCAATTCAAAAGCGAACCATCATCCTTTTTGCCCTCCACCATCATCCGAAAAAAAAAAAAAGTTGCACGCAATTTACATAAATAGTCCTTGGTGGGTCGGATCTGTTTCTCTTAAGGAGAACAGATGGTGCAAAAGGAGGTGATTTTCATCCACCTGCGAGGAATGCGGTGTCCACTTTGAATTTATTTTACATTTCATTTAAGGGGTTAATGGTTGGCGCACACGACGATAAAAATAAGGACTAACCCGTGCTAAAATAAATCTTTCGCCGAATGTTAACTGATGAAAGCCATGTTTGAGTTGCTCGTGCGGCACTTCATTTAGAATTCCATTTGTTTCAATTAGGCATTCACGTGAACGGGTTTGAGAATTATGCAATTGTGGACTGGCGGGCAGTTCTGCTTGATTTCAGGGCGGGCTGATGGGCGGAAAATCTGGTGTGAATTTTGATGATGAATGTGCTCGTAGAAGGATAACTTTAGCTTGAGTGCAAAAAAGTTTGAATAAGTTTCAGGCAAACAAGTTTTGGAATGATTTCGGTGCTTTATTCATAGTGTTAGAGTTGGAGAGTTCCTGTTCTTCGAAAAACTCCATAACGATAGCTGTAAGAACGTTATAAATATGTGTTGACTCTGGTTTTGAGGAGAGGGCTATCCATACAGACTACCTTATGTTTTCGAACATAAATTGTTAAAACCTTTTCATACTCCTGGCGGTTGCTTAACATTGTAGGTGTGTGTTCTAAAGTGGAACGAAGGGTGGCATACTGAGCCTTTGAAATAGCTCTCATGCCTTCAATGAGAAATAATCAGGTTGACTACTGTGAGTATATGTATATCGCTCATGGACAGGGATTCTTGTTGAATTGCGAGAGTCCTCTTTGAATTTACCCGAGCCGTTGTGCCATAAGTCGCTTTGATAATAGCTTTAAGTTTGTCTGGAATGCCTCTTCTACGCAAGTGATCGATCCGCAGCCGAAATGTGTACATGCAAACGCCCTCTCGCGATCGTATATTGTTGGCTAGAGGTAGAGTAACGAGCATTGCCGTGGGAATGGAACATCATATGGGAATGGGAAATTGATACTGACTACACGCAGACTATTAAACGCTGGCCACAATCAGCAATCCGTTGTCCGGCAAGACAAACACCATTAGACGTTGAAAATTATAGTCGAAAGCAAAGCTAAGCCTACCAATCCAGGAAGAGTCCGTTGAAGTAACTTTTAAACTGCGCGCACTACTAAGGCATCAGTCTGCATGGCTTATAAAGTCCATTTTCCAAGGTCATGGAAACGCTGTTAATAACTCGTCAGCTTATGAAATATCTTGAGTCTCGAAAACTATTCAATGATCGGAAGTATGGTTTTCGTAGCAACAGGTCCACTGGTGATTTGGTGACCGAGAGGTGGAACCAATCTCTTTATCACTTAGACGAAACAAAGATTTCAAAGGCATTTGACAGAGTTTGGCATCAGGCTCTTTTGTCTAAAATGCGTGCACATGGCATCGATGAGACTCTTCTTCAATGGATTAGAAATTACCTTTCAATAAGTTGTCTTGGACGGTTTCAAATCTGATATTCACCACATAAATGCTGGTGTCTCTCAGGGCTCAGTTTTGTCACCGACTCTCTTTCTTATTTTTATAAAAGATCTCTTGTCTGCAACCTCTAATCCAATCCAATTCATTGCCTGCAATCCCTTAATGACCGGCAACCCATCCGAGCTTTGCCTTGTTGTGTCTGGGAAGGGACTGCAGTGGGATATATATATCTTAGTGCCCTTAATACCCTTACTAAGGATTAACCTATCTCAATGGCATGGAGTTCAGCCTGCAATACCGTGGGACACGTTCCCATATGTATCGAGACTTTGGTGTTGGGTCCGAAGACACCAGCTCCAACTTCAGATTCCATCTTCGATCCATCCGTGAACCAGACCAGACCTCTGGGGTCTAATGCCGGAACATCATTAAACCAATTTGCACGGCCTAATATTTCGACCTCAAATAACCTACCGAAACAGTACAGATGTCGGGAATGGTGCAAAACATGTCCCTTTTGGGAATTTAGTTAAGAATTTTCAGGTGTCCCACATGGTCACCTGGTTTATACTTATATCCTAGCTGCGGCTTAATAGCACACCTTGCGGCCGTTTCCCTAATGAAATTTGTCGGCGATTGCTTCCATTGCTGAAGAAGGGCAGGTACGCATAGCACCTGTGATGCCGAGACAGGCAATTCTCTGTAACTTCTGAAGCTTAGCTGCCGTTGTCCGTTCAAGAACTTCTGCCACCAAATGATTGCCGCGTACGTGATAATGGGACTCACCATCATTGTATACATCCAATGTATCATTTTTGGAATTAGACCCCAAGTTCGGCCATAAAGGCGTCTACTGACCCACATGGCCCTAGTGACCCGCTCGATGGCGAACTTGATATGAGAATTCCAGCTAAGCCGTTTGTCGAGGATAACCCCGAGGTATTTAACCTCACTGGAATAAACTAGGGTGGTGCCTTTTATATTGATAGATCCTAGATTGACCAGTCTTTTGTCAGTAAAAGGCACAAGAAAAATTTTGCAGGAATTGATGGATAGTCCTTCTCTGCTGCACTATTCTAAAACGTGTAGTAAGGCACCTTACGAGAGATGGTCGTGCTGTGCTTACCGCTAATAAAAATCGCCAAGTCATCCGCATAACCAATGGCGATGTAGCCTGATCTTTGAAGATCGACTAGAAGATTATTATCCATTGGTTGGTCGAATCTTCGATACCTCTGCTAATAAAAGCTATTGCTATTGAGCTGTAGCCATTATCGAAAGCGCCATCCATGTCAAGGAAGGCCCACAGAGCTATTTCCTTGGAACAAAATGTTCTTTCTACCTTCTTCACAAGAGCACCTTCCGTGGATTTACCCTTCCTGTATGCAAACTGACTTGAGTGGAGGAGAGGGTTAGACAAAACTAACCGGCCTCTAATATGAACGTCAATGAGTCTCTCCATAGTTTTGAGAATAGATGATGTTGGTCTGAAGGATTTAGGCAGCTCATTGGGACTCTCGATGGTGTTCAAGCGTTTTGTGGTTGTGCCAAAATAACATTGATACTCATGCATGCATATCGCTATCGACTTTTAAGTGATCCTATGTTCAACCGGCCTCTAATATGAACGTCAATGAGTCTCTCCATAGTTTTGAGAACAGATGATGTTGGTCTGAAGGATTTAGGCAGCTCATTGGGCCTCACGATGGTGTTCAAGCATTTTGTGGTTGTGCCAAAATAACACTGATTCTCATGCATGTTTTTGAAGATAATTCTTGCATTTATCGCTATCGACTTTCAAGTGATCCTGTGTTCAATCGGCCTCTAATATAACCGTCAATGAGTCCCTCCATAGTTTTGAGAATAGATGATGTTGGTCTGTAGGATTTAGGCAGCTCATTGGGCCTCACGATGGTGATGAAGCACTTTGTGGTTGTGTCCAAATAACATTGATACTCATGCATGCATATTGCTATCGACTTTCAAGTGATCCTGTGTTCAACGCGTTTTCGAAATTCATATAAAAACTTCATGTCCTTCTGCAACTGCACCGCACATAAATGAAAGTAGTTGTCATGAACACTTCTTCATTTCTAAAGTGCATTGCAATATTCTAAAAAACTCATCCACTCAGCAGTAACACTTCCTCCATAGTTGCAGTTCCAATGGAAATTCTATTGAAAAACAAAATCGAAAGACATCTGTTATTCATGGAAAATTGGCTTCCAACTCCTTCCTCGCCAGGAAATTTGATTCTCCGTGTACCTATTCAAGGATTATTGATTTTCCCTTCTTCTTTTTTCTATCAACTTTCTATTACTACGATTACTGTTATGAATATTTGCCACTGAGTTGCATAAAATTCCGGTCTCTCACACTAACCCACTGACATAAAATGTAATAAAATTGAACAAAAATTTTTCCTTGCATACATTTATGTCGCGATTTTCCAACGACAGGATCCATACCGCACGACACCAACACTCACTCCAATGACGATGGCAATGATTATGATGACTATGACTGCAAGGAAATGGGATTTTCTTTCCTGTATAATGTACTTTTCTTCTTCTTTTTTTAAATACATCGCGTAGATGTTGTAGTCAAAGGATGCATCATGCCTGACCTATTCCGTGAGCGCAATTTCTTTAACAGGATCAAGGAGAACTGCAAAAACGGATTTCCGCCAACTTATATTGAGTTAAAGGTTTTCTATACAGCGCGACGCGACGTTGCTAAGTTACTACTAGATGAGGCCGGTGGTATATCGCTCGTCTTTGACAACAGAGTGTGATGGTGCTGGAAATCAGTTTCCTGGATTTACAAAGTCAAAGAATTACATCTTGCATTGGTTGCTTTGGAAAAATAAAAAAAACGCAGGGAAATTCATTTTTCTCCATTCCCCCTGGTGGAAGGAACAGAATCGCTGATGATGAGTGCTGCTTCTATGCATCCGCTCCAAATGGGAATGCTCCATAATCGAAATGAGTATTCTGCAGGGAATTGCTGAAAGGTCCCTTTCTTTCGTTTCTACTAGCAGCATGATGTGATTAACACTAGTTTGCGAGTGACTGTGTGCAAGAGTAAGGCTTGTTATGCTGATGCATTGAATTTTGTTTTTTTGGCTCCGATTAAAAGTGCTACGATTTGGCTAAGTCATCGAATTATTCAAATAATGATGTCAAAGTATAATTTGCCTCACTAGGATCCTTTGATATACCTTGGGACATGTCCACTAGAAGATCTGTCAGTAGAGGCAGTCCGCAAGGATGTGTTCTATCCCCCCTTCTTTGGAATTCGGTGGTCTGATTGATAATCCTGAAAGGCGAAGGATGCACGGCGCTTTCTTATGCAGTTGATGTTGCTATAGCTATCTAAGTACTCCAAAAAGCTCCTACAAAACGCTTTAAACAAGCAAAATATTTGGGTCTTATCCCGGCTGGGAAGCTTAGCTGGAAACCTAATATTCAAGAAAGAGTCAAGAAATGGGGTCTACAACCTAGAATAACTCACTGGCTCTATGTCTCGGTCATCAGACCGATAATCAGGTTAAGTTTGGTTGAAGTGGCTGCCAGCTATAATTCGCCAGCACACTTAGACCAATGGGTCCGTTGTGATACCACGTGGGTCATACGAGGAGCCTCCCTACTCACCGCTACTCACTTATGGAGTAATTGTCTGATGGACAGCCTTAGAGAAAGCCATAGATCGTGACTATGTAAACAAGGTCCAGTGCACAGCGGAGCACTGCGTACAACTCCCTCTGCAGCACTAGACATCATGTTTTATCTCACGGAATCTCCCCCGAAAACACTGACTACACCACCCCATGTCCGAATTTTGATAAGAACTTTCTCGTCATCATCTTTTCCAGATCACTCGAGGAGGACGATGCATTTTTAGGAGATGAGTCGATTCACCTCTACGCTGACAGATCAAAAACCAAAGACGGAGTTGGTCGAGGTGTTTTCTCCGAAAGTCTTAATCTTAAGCTCTCCTTCCGTCTAGCAAACTACTGTACCGTGCTCCAGCCGAAAATTTCGGCGATTAAAGACGTCTTATCTTTGCTTAAAAAAACGTGATATCCGTTAAAGATATCCGTATCTTTTCCTTGGACTCGATCTCTGCAACTTCTTTAGTAGCTCTCGAGTCTACACTACCGATCGTCTCTCACGAAGATGGCCGAGCAGTTCAATATTCATCTGTGTTGGGTGCCGGAGCATAGAGACATTCCAGGGAATTGTAAGGCCGATGAACTCGCAAGAATAGGAACAACTTCACCCATCCTGCCGGACAAAACATCTTGGGTATGTCAACCGCTACTTGCAAACAAAAATGCAAGCTGGATGCCATCGAGAGTGCAAGTCTTAGGTGGACAAGTGAACCAACATGTCTAGCGCCGAAGCAGATTTGGCCTAAGCTGGATTTAAAACGCTCTAAGAAAATCGACTTTGGACACAAAAGGCCACATGATGAAGACTGCATATCGGTATTACAATAGATGTCATTACTGGACACTGTCTAATAGGCAAGCACGCTCCAAGGCTAGGTGTTTTTGCAAACGACTTCTGCAGAAGCTATATGGATGAAGAGGAGGAGGAAACTACTCCTCACCTTCTTTGTTTCTGCCCAGCTCTCCTCCGTAGAAGGAGGCTTCACTTAGGAGCCTTCCGTTACAATGATATAAGCGATCTGACAAATATAGCAATCAAATGCCTCTTACGCTTCATAAGAAGCTCAAAATGGTTCTCCGATCTGATACACGTGGTATCACAATGGACCTATGGATGGTCTAAGTGTGCTGGCGATTCCTAGCTGGCAGCTACTTTCGACATACCTTGGAACATAGGACCTGCTCTTAAAATCAAAAATAAAACTCACTCTTGACGCAGCCTTATATATTTGCCATTTGTTACGAGACTAATCCGCCATAGTTTTATCTTCAAATTCCATTACGATCAGCTCCCATCCGTTTTGTTAAGCTTTTGCTTTGCTCTGCAATTACAATATTCAATAAAAATCGATCACCCTCCAAAATAATAAAAAAAAAAAACTCTTTCTTTATTGTCCTGCCTCTACCGTGGACTGTCATTCCATTTCATCCGGATATACACACACTGTACGTACATATACATATGTATCTCTCATCCTTCTGTCATCCACAAAAGCACAATAGACAAAGGAAAATAATAAAAAGAACACCGGTCACACATGACAAAAAAAAAAAAAAAAAAATGGCCAAATGTATAGAATCGACCAGCATCAACCACTAGTATAAGGATAACATAACACAGAGCATTATGTCAATTACAGTTCTATATTGTGTGTCCTGGAAATAAACCGACGTCGTTTAACATTTGCCCCGTCTGCTTGCCTCAAAAGGATACACTACTGCTGTTGCTGTTGAAATGGCTTACACACGGACACATTTCGGACATGATTCAGAGAGGAAGCGAACAAAAAAAACCAACCACGACACATAACAGTTGCTGTCTGTAATTACGGCGGTGGACAACGACCAAAAAAAAAGGACTCGTTTGACAGCCACAAAACAAGAAAAACGATGCAACATAATGGTAACCGTTTTTGCAGCGGAATGAAAGGAGCAAAAAATACAGGAAACGGAACCAAAAAAAAAGTGAAATCAGAAAATCTGCACAACAATTGGCTGTCAATTAAATGAGCGCAATTGAAATTTCGGAATTGTCGCCGTGTCATTGGTCAATCTTCTGGTTGTTATTGCCTGCAATTAACTTTGCTTTTGACAAATTTCTATCAATTTCCTGTTGCAACAAAACACAAAAAAAAGCTAACTAGTTCCATGCATTTTTCATTAGGCAATCTGGTTACATGAGCGACGGTTAACACGATTTTAGTTTTAATATGCAGCACAGAAATTGAAGGATGAAGCTACAATCGGTGTGTAAACGATTGTGTGATACCCTATAAATCGTTCGAAATCAATTTGCGTCGACATTTCAATTCGAATACCAAGAATGATATTTAGATCAAAGTAAATGCCCTTTCACAGCTCAGCGAACATTCGCACGAACGAGTGAATATTCGCAAATTTTGACATTTCATTCACAGCCCCTTTTTTTTAGTCGCAACAATCTGCGAATTTCTCTTGTCATTCATTGTATGTACAAAGGAATTGTGAGGTTAAACTCTCGCGAATATTTTGGTAGCGCGAATGTGGATTCTATATCTGTGGAATGTGAATAAAATTTGACAATTCGCAAGAAGTATTCGCCTATTGTTAATTTCTTCATAGAAACTAGTTAAAATTTAACTTTTTTTTATATTAATTGATATATAAATAAAGCTCTGTTCTTTTGGAATAGTAAAGTTGTCAATTGCGCGCCTTTAAATGTACTAAAAATGGTTTGTTCGCAGTTCGCGCATTCGCTGCTCGCTGAGCTGTGAAAGGACCTTAAGACTAGGTAGAATTAAATTGCTCGTCATTTTGATGGCGTTCTTTTAACAAGCTTTTCCAAAGATACTTAAGACTTGTTATGTGTCAACATCAACGTACATTCATGATGACTCGGCGTAAATTATGTGGACATTCGGATATTAATCATGTCCTTGCACTTAGCACAACTCAGCATTTATTGGAGTGGTCTGTGGTTGAAAATATTACTGACATGTCTGGCTAGAGATGAGAAATATGGCTCATTTTAGTGAGTCGCTTTCTCTGAGTTCATCCAAAAGAACCGACATTTTTCTTATAACGTCTTTTTATTGATAAGTCCGATATTTTCTAGTTTCTATTAAACTAGTTTTACTTTCGTGAATACATATGTACATATGTATTTGGATTCTATTTAAAGAATTCTTTTCAACGATGTATCACATGTCTAAAAAGCAGAAAAAAATCCTTGCCGCCCTTGCTTGCTCTGGGAGCTACCTTCAAATTATTTTTTTTTTATATATAACTCTGGCGTTGCGTTTGGGTTATAAAAATCATATCTTTTATAGCTTAGAAGCTACATAAATGGTGGTGAAAAACAGATGCACGAACAGACGCAGGAGTGAGAGCGATAGGATTCCGTGAATATAATCACGAAACCTTGGAAAAGGATTCATTAACATTCACTTCTCTGGGTTACAAGTTACAAATGCTTTAAAATTAATATTCCCTAAGGAACAGGGTAAGAATAGTTCCTTTTAATTTGCTTTTGATGGAGTAGCCTAGAGCATCAGCTAACAAACATCCCAAGCTGGGCCGACAAACACAATACCTAAGGTGGCATGACCTTCTTCGACGACAAAACGATGATGGTTCCAGAGAAAGACTTAGACGAGCTAGAGTTGAATGCGAACGAGAACATCGCATTTGTCAAACAATGTCTAGGATCAGTGAGCTTAGCTTTGTTAGAACACAAGACGCATGCAGTGCTAATTAGTAGATGCAGAATAAGGGAGACCATCAAAATCAAGGTGCGTAGTAATATATACAATACGCTACAAATGATGTATTAAATATCTATGTATACCTACACGACCAGCTAAACTTTATCGACGACAGGAGGGCATATCAATGAAGGCATCCAGTGTACACTCGATCCTCTCCAAATGGTAGAGTTTAGAATGCTCCACACATCTTCAATCTGGACGGATGAGTTAAAAGTAAAGAGAAATTGGTAGCGGATGAAACCCCAGTCAGAATTATATAGTTTTATCGAATGAGAAGACGTGGATGCGCTAAGACTTATATGATCACTATAGTCATCGTAGCTGATGAGGCCAAATGAATAGAAAAACTCAAAACACTGCAAGAAGACAAGAGGGGACATTGTCATTGAAAGTGTTGCAACATTGATGGGATGTCTCACACAAGAGTAGACGGACCCACAAACTAGTCCTAAACTCTGGATAAGTAGAGGTCATGAAGAAGTGAACTACCACTTGACGCAATTTCTGTCACGCCATAGCAATGCCTCCATTGCTTACACTCCACGACTCGCCAGGATGCCCAGTGTGTGACCTGGAAATTTAGCATTCAACTGCCCAAGATTCCTTGAGTAAAACACAGATTGGATAGCAATTTAAATATACCCTTAATGCTTGAAATATTTTAGCGGAGGTGTTTACGAGTAAATTGGAGAGCGATTCGAACGCTGAATTAACCTGAATTCAAATCGAGCGTAGACAACCGGAAAGTCGGAGAAGAGCACTGCAAATGCAGACAAGATCCACGGTATAAAAACGGAAAGCTTACTCCGTAAAGTAATAACTGGCAGTTATCCTGCGAAGCGAGGGTCCTAGTAGAGGCCAGGTCTACAAAAATGGACGCCGTGGCTTAAGTGGTTAGTGCGTGGAGGATAGGCTTAGTCAGAATTGTGCCGTTGCAATGTGGCCCTCCCACTAAAAAAAAAAATAAAACGGAACAGGCTTTTTATAGGTATCCTATGTAGCAGTTGTTTGCCATATTTTGGGCCTAAAACAATGCTGTTGAAATGAGATAGATTCAAATTTTGCAAAGAATCAGACTGGGCAGAACTCCTGTTTATTTATTAGTCTGAAATACCATTCTGCAGCGTGTAGTTTAAGAATCATGCGCAGATCTGCACTCTCATCTATCTGTCTATGAGATGCGCATTTCTAGTTTTTGTTCGATGAACCGATCTGTCTCTAAACTCTTACTTAAAACCGTTGCCGTTTCCTCACCTTTCCGTTGACATTTCCATGATAAAAGTGTCATTATCTCTGTTAAACGACAAAACTGAGGGCAAGGGTACTTCAGTTCCCTGTCCGGTCTATTGTGCAGGTCTACAAGTTATACTCTGAAGCAGTCTTGCCAAAGTCTTATGAAGACATGCGTACGTTCACGATCTTATGATCCAAAATTCTTCAAAAAATCCCTAGTCTAGTACTAATGTGATGTCTCTCACTGTTTCCTCCTACCCACTTGAAAGAAGCTTACAAAAATTAACTCTTTTCAAGGACGCTACCCAATGGCTGTGAAGCCACCTTTAAAACGTTTTAAGTTGGTTTAAATAACGTCAATAATCGAGGTCCCACGTAGAATTAATAAATGTCTGGCAATTGACAGTATCATAGGGACATTCGGGCTCTTCACATTCGGCAACGTATACCGTAGAGCAATATCGCCACTTGAAATACTCGTAACCGCAATGAAACTCAGTTTATTCATTCTCTCAGCCATTTGCAGTGGTCTCAGATCCAAATTAGGACTCGTAGGATTTATTATTACCTTTTAGCGGAATCTGCACTAACTTTTGTGAGAATATTTCGAATCTCTCAAGCACATGCATAAGGCAGCAGTGAATCTCACTAGCATTATTTCATTCCTTATAAATCCTTGTCTATCAACAGATATGTACATGAATCATATGACAGACAGCGCAGCGTATTCCGAAAGCCATTTCACAAATTTAATCAACCATAAAAAGAAATGTGCAGCACCTCCACTCAAAGTCGCATTAACACTTCACTCAACGTAATCATATAATTCGCCTGGATTGGGTGTCCTTTCCCAACGTCAGTCGTTCTGAATAGAACTTTGCGTTCAGTTCAAAAAACACATTCAGAACCCCAAAGCTCACGTACCTATGCTGGGAATGCTAAAATGCGGAATCCTTATCGCTCTCAAATATACATACAAACACATTACTCGTACACATCTAGGATTCAAATGAAAGGAAGAAGCTCTCTCGCTCCTGTAATTATAATTTAATTACACACGTACCCTTTGGTATATGCGGCTCATCCCCCTGGAATACACAACCGAAATTAACATTTTCACGAGTTCGTCAACGACAAAAGGGACGACGACGATGTTGATGATGGCAAACCACAAGGTCCTTGAACTGTCTCTTATCCACTGCGACTGCACGAGTTCTAATAATAGTCACAATAATAACTGGCAAACATGAAATTAGTTTCGTGCTCTGTATGCACTCGCATATTCGAGGTACAATATCAAAAATTACCGCTAGATGTGTCTATGGGTAGGGCGCTAGTGCTTTTGCCGGAAATCCTTTCGTTTGGTTAATTCCGCCGGTGAAGGGATCGAAACTGACGCCGGTATACATATGCAATCGTTACCGCAAAATCATTATTTCGTGTCAGTTACCTTGAATTGTGGGATGTTATTCTGATAATCAAAATATGTATTTGGGGGGGTTTTGAAAATCCATCACGGACACAGGCTATTGGCGTGCGGCTTTTTTGGTTCCGATTTCAGAATGGTTAGGCGTCGGTATTTTTTTTTTTCTACGTTTATTAATGAAATTATTAATTATTAATACGCTCGTGATGGAATTGTTGTTGAAATTGTTTTTTTTGGTCCTTCGAAAACCACATTTTTCAATTAAGTTCGCCCAGATATGTGGTTGGAAAAGTCCACAAGGACTAGTTCAAATATTTCCCTTTTTTGCTGTTGGTATTTATCGAACAATTTGCAAGGCAATTCCTTTACAATCCTAACACAACGGAAAAATTCGTTTTTTTTCCAAAAGAAAAGAAATTGAGAGAAAAAAGGGCGGAAATGGAAATAGACACTGCCAGAGGAGTGCACATGTTTTTAGAGGGTAGGTGGTAGGTGGTCCTGCGGGGCCTACATTTTCCCGAAAGGCAGCTACTAACTGCAACAACAACGCAGTTTTGAAGTAAAAACATTGAATTTAGAGCTAAAAATCGTATCCTGGAAGGAGGGGAGGTAAAGAGAATTTACCTATCGAAGGGAATTCTTTTCAAATTTGATTGATGAACAAGCAACTGGTGCTATGTGGATGCCATGTGTTATGTGGGTGTTTTGTGGGTGCTAATCGCATAGAATGAAGGATTATAAATAGATACTCGTTCATGGATTAAATGACAGAAAGTGCTTAAAATACTTACTTGTAAATTGAGAGGCAGGAGGAACTACTACAAATATCTATCGGCTTTATGCTATATCTACGATATATACGATATATACAACTGCTCGTTTCATATGTGTACGATGATACGTAGATAGCTGTTGTTGAAGGACTGCAGCCTACGAGTAATAGTAGTAGTCATAGTTCGTCTCCCCCATCTAGAGTAACTCTGAATTCAAAATGTTTTGTACCAGTGCTGAGATGTTCAATGATATGAGCTTTTGTTTTTGACGTGTTAATCTTCATCTTCAACTTACTTCATGCATTTTCCAAATTCAACCTGATTTGGTGAAAGTCTATTACTTAGTATGAAACCAAACAGACGTCCGGATTACAGGGTAAAGTAGGAAAAGCCACCATTGGGCGTTGTTGTGCTTCCAAGGAATCTGCAACCAGGGACGAGTAGGAAGACTTCTTTAGAAAACTTTACTCATTCCGATAGGAAATCCCGATGCCAAATTGGGAACCCAGAACACTAAATCCAAAAATGTTATGGGTTTCAGTACATTACGTGTCATAGCGGGGATGCATTCCTCCAATGGAATAAGATATGACACTCAAGCCCTTTGGTTAGTTGGTTGCGTTGGGTAGCTGTCTCCGCTCAGCAGGGACAAACTTAGATCAAAGGTTCATTGTGACACCACTATGGACCAGACTATTAGCACCGGGGACTTACATGGTGACATGATGACTTCCCAGGAGACTGGTATAGGAGGCAGGGTTACCGATTTTGATGTAAATCCATACCGAAAGGCATGATTCACCTTTTAGGCATTATACCAGTTTGAGCCGGAGACAAAGCTTTTTATTTTGCTCAACAGGACAGTTACACAACTGATGTGTCATGGTTTCCTCATCTTCCTCGTCTCTACAGCTTCTACAGAAGCATATCTGCTGGCATATCTGCCTACCAGACAAAGTCCCGTGAGGTCCCCAACTACCTTCCTAAGATTTGTCTTATTAAGCCCCTGCCAAGGAAAGGGAACAGAAACCATTTACAAGTGGGTACGACGATTGAATCAATCATGGTGAAAATCCATCAGCTTAGTGGCCCATCCCTACAAAGTCGTATGGATAGATCGTGAAGTTGATGATGAAGACAAGTTCTCTTTAAATCAGCTGTCATTTGTGCGTACTTGAATATCTTCATAGGTGCTAGTAAGATGAGTCCATAATTACTCCACCAAAATGTTCACAGTCGTTGCAGATTGTGTGCACTTAAACCCAGCGAACTAAGGTGTTTGCCAAAGGTGTATTGGCCCGTAAGGACACCAATAACTTGTCTACAGTCCTTCCTGCTAAGGGATAGCAAGAAAACCCCCGATTTTCTACAGACGTCAGGAACTATTCGCTTAGTCTGCCTACATTTTGTAGAGCTATGACGCCTTCGATTGTGTTCATTTTAAGCCCAATCGTCAACGGAAGCCCTGACCAATGACGCTGGCAAACCCAACGTGGGTTCAGGTCCTGAGAAAGCCTCTTCTAAACCTTGTCTAGCAAGCTCATTAGAGATCTCATTCCCTGTTATCCCGTTGTCTCCTGGGACCCAAACAAGATTCAATAAGTTCAGCCTTTCGACCGAATTCAAAGAGGCTTTGCATTCGCGAACTATTTTGGAGAAGGTTTAAGGGTCGAGTAGTGCATTAAACGCTATCGCTACATATGCAGATATTTCCCTTCCACCTGTTTCTCACAATGTAGTTCGCAGCCATTAGGATGGCATACACTTTGATGTTAACCGAAGCGTCTAGAGCAGAGCCAGATGTAGTGACGTATTGAGGTGAAAGCTTTATTCCACCACACAACCGACGCGTATGACAGGAGGGGTCTTGTCATTGCGGTGTGGATCCAGAGGACTTTCCTTGGCGGTAAGCCCCATCTCTTGTCAAAGGCACTTTTGCACTGAGAGAAGACTGACAGTGCTTTAGAGGTCTTAAGTTTGACATGTTTCGTCCAAAGAAGTTCACTATCCAGGATTGCTCGTAAATACTTAGCTTCCTTGGAGAGTCGAATGGTGATGCCTTTTAGCACAGGATGAGTCAAAACAGTCAATTTTCTCCTCGTCGTTAAGAGAACCACCACGATTTTGAGAGGATTAACTGATAGCGCATTTCTGATGCACCAATCGTCGATCACGACCACGGCCATCTGTGCCTTAAAACAGGCAGTCGATAGGCACGATCCGATAGACTGAACGACAATATCATCTGCATAAGCCTGAGCGTAGACGTTAGAGCTGTTGAGTGTGTTCAACAGAGAGTCAACCAGCATGCACCATAGCAGTGGAGACAGATCACCACCTTGCGGGCAGCCCCTATTTACGCCGGCTACAATCCGCATCTACAACAAATGTTCCATTCACCAGCAGTGCTTTAATCCAAACACCAGTAAATCGTCTACCCCGTGGTTTCTAGTGGTTTAACGCCATCAACTCTCTTACATTATAAGCCGAGAAACCACTAAACATGTTCATTGATTAAGTTAAATTTACCTCTTTATCCATTATCCTTTATTTCATTTCGTATAAAGTTCACGCTACAGTCTCAGTTCTCACTAGTTCTTAAAAAAAAATTCAATTTCATTCGTCGCACCACGTAAAGTCGACTGTCGGATTCGTCCTCAAAAAGAAAGCTCTATCAGCTATTTGAAAACCCAGTTTTTCCAACAGCATTCTCGATGGAAAGTTATCCTCGTACACGCACGTGACTATATCATGACCCATTGTAGCGACTTTTTTGCAAACACTCTTCGTTACCACACTACCCAGCCCCATCCGTAGATGTGAGTCCTTCACATGAAGGACTCCCAGAAAGCCACTTTGCATTCTACAATCGTAAAACAGATTTAAAATCAATGCAAACAAAGCATTCAAAAAATACCTCAAACACCATGCCACCAATTCATTCGTATCCTTCGTGAATGCTCCCATATTTGGATTCCATTTAATCAGACGTCGCATCAGAAACAGCGAACCCACGTGCCGATTTGGCCAGACACCATCTATGACAGCTGCATGCTCCTCCTTCAGCTCCCTGAGAACAATATTATCTGGGCAGCTGTCAATTGCATAAAATTAGTAAAAAAAAAAAACTGACTACAGGCACAGTACTCGTATACTTACTTAATTTCCATTCGAATTGCAAAATCGCGCGGCATGTGATAGAGCAGAGTAAGACTATCGTACTCCGTCCTCAGCTGGTAGTATTGCACAATGGACAGCACAGCCGGACGATGTCGTTCCAAAAAGAAACTCACTTTATAGCCGCGGGACCAGTCCAACAATGATAGTGCAATTGCCAGTCGTTCATTCGAGAAACTTACTGTGTTCACAAATAATTCGTATCTGTCCTGAAAGCATTGTAAGAATAGAATTTTTCACACACCACTGAACTTACTATTATCAAAAATGTTCCGTCGCTCCAATCGTCGTTCACCGCGAGTATTGACAGCGACTTCATTTGGGGGTCTCTCTCAACCCATCTTTGGAAGTTGTCCAGAGTATAATAACCGACACAATTTCGAGGCCAATCTTTGAGATAGAGATCACGAAGCCTTGGTAACGCGTTATACGGAATGGGTGTTAGCCTGTTCCAATAGGCATCCATCGCAAACTTGTCCAAACGATAAGCTAGTGCAAAGTCAACTGAACGAAGCGCACACTTTATGGAGTTGTTTTGAGAGAACACTGCTAAATTATTTTCTAGCCACCACACTTATCAGATAAAAATAGATTCTTTCAATTTATGCGATAAGTATTTATTGTACTTATAAGCGGCTAACTGTGAGAGGCTATGAAAATGATGCCAATAGTGATAGTGCCACAATACAACGACGGCGTTTAGCGATAGTGATGTTGTTATTTTCTTATTTTTTTATTTTTTTATTGAGGACTCTGAATTTAGTGAGGTAGCACGGTTCCTTTATCAGCGGACACAATAATCAGAATCGGTGAAAACAAGAATTTCAGATGTACCTGCCCAGCTGATTAAGACCTCTATGGGAGATTTGACAGGTGGTATAGTACATCAAGTTATCGCCAGAGAATGGCAGCAATCAAACATAATACATGTCATAAATTTGTCACTCAATTCTCAAGAAAATACCTGGGAATATATCAAGATCAATGGTACTCAAAGAAAGTGGAGCTATGCGGTCTTCGTATTTAGCGCACGTCGACAGGACACGACCCAACGTTTCTTTGCCTGCAATTAGTTTTTAATCAATTTCAAATCCTGTTCTCCAAGGAGAAACGAAGAAAAATGAGGAGACATATCAGTATTCTACTTCTTCAATTCCTATCTAACCTCTGCACTACCCTTCGTGGGAAACCCGGTCAGAGCTACGACCTCTATGTAGGCATCATTAAGTGATGAAGATAAGTGGAAGTGCTGCCAACGTACTCAACCCGGTATTACTCGACCACCAACTTCGTGACTAATGCAGGCAATCATATCCAGAAAAACAAGATACATACAAAGTGGCGCTGCAAAGAAGGAGACGGGAAGACATCACCTTCTGCAAAAGAAAATGAGGAAAGAGCAAGAGAAGCTGGCCACCGAAGATTTGGGGAGATCTAGGAAGAATGCACGAACATTTTTCTAAAAGACAGAAGACCGTGTCAAGGGAAAAAATCGCATGGAAAATAATTTACTGGTCTATCAAAGTCGGTTACTAATTCACCGAGGGTAAAGAAACGATGAGGTGCGAGACTCAGAAGAACATATCAGGAAGAGAGGGCAATTGAGTAGTAAGATCGTATCTAAAAAACTAAGGAGACTCTATTTCAGATTTTAGTCATGCCCGTAAAGCACTCAAATAAGGTCTTATTGAAGGTGAATAAAGGTCTGTTTTTATTCGCTAGGCCAACTTATTGGCAAAGCTTATTGGTTAAGATCAAGGTGCACCCAGAACTTTACCGCCACTCAAGTAAGTAAATTTGACGCTGGAAAATATTTTTTAACGAACATATACATATGTACATTCATCTATAGATAATGAGCCATCCGTTGGTTTCTTTTTGAAGTGGATGTTATTTGAACGCTGGCAACACTAGCGCACTTTTTTGCGCGTTTTGACGGTTAATGTCTGGTAAATCTCTTCGGTAAGAATGAATCGTTTTACATTTTACAACGCCGGGAAATTTTGAAAAAGATTTCCAAAATGAATGCTGGGTTGCAGAAACTGTGCAAAATTTGAAAAGAAAAAGCCGTTTTTTTACAGGCCAATGAAGGGAAATTTATGAATATTGCATGAAGACCTCGAATAATTTGCTAACAAAGTCGAAATTCCAGACCAAATTACTGTTCTCACTTCTCTGTGTGGGCTTCAAATGAGTTGGAAAATAACGTTCATCTTGGTCAGAAAATCCTTTTTCGGACGAAGCTCGTTTTCATATCGGAGTCTCATACAGTCAACAAGCAAACTGTATAATGTGGGGTACCGAAAATCCACTGGTAGAGAAGTGAACGGACATCAAACCACTGGTTCACAGAGTTTTCAGAAGGAACAACGCAGTAGAGGAAGATATGGTCTTAGGTGGCACCCACAATTAAAAGAGAATCTCAACCAACTTGAAGTGTTGGCTAAAGACAGGAATAATTGGAGAGACTTGTTGGTTGAGGTCAAATTTCATCCCAAACTGCACCGCCAGCTAAGTACGTAAGTAAGTACATATGTAAGCGAAGACATTGTCAAAAAGTGGCTGCTTGGTCGTACTTCTTTGAAAGTAAAGCTGGAAATAACATTACAGTGGACGGAGTGGACTGTAGAGACATCATAACTGTTTTTCTGTGACCCCAATTGGATGACTTGGACTTAGAAGGGCTTTCATCAAGAAGACACAATGTGTTACACCAACTGTAAAACAATCGATCTTTTGCGCACTTAGTTCGGTAACTGATCAGCAGTTTTGGAGATGAATGTTGGCCATCATGCAGTTACAATTTGACGCCATTAGAACTTCGTTATTACTCTAGCTATCCGCAAACAATTCACTCGATAAAAGAAAACACCCATCCATTCATCAGTCGAAAACGTACTTCAAAGTTAGACTGACAAGCCAGTTATCAAAGTCATTTGAATGAAATTCTTTTCCATAAATATTCGTTGTGAGTGAGGATGAGACCATGGAGGCAACTTCGGTGCAGATGAGGAGGACGGCGGGACGCTTGTGATTGCACGACTTAGCTCATCGGACAGGGTGGTTCTTGTCACCCCTCATGATACACCACCTGCTCATCACATAAAATATCGTGCCTGATAAAAAAAAAGAAGAAAGAAAGCTACTCTACTTTGACCACGAACGGACTAAAAAAAAAGATAAAAGAAAATGTCCAAGGGCTATGGCCAAGAGAAAGACCGGGAAGAACTTCGCGGACCTAACCTAACTAACCTAAACTACACTAAAACTAACCTAAGGCTTACACTAGGCCTTAACCTAAACCCAACCTATCTTATAAATTATCTAACTTATACCCTTATTTCGGTTACACATTCCCATGCATGTCAGATGTTCTTGACAAAGGCTGGGCAGCCCACTCTTCATGCCTCGCGACACAAACCAATCGTTCTCTTTCTGGCCGAGATTTATTAATATAGTCCCTTGGTTTATGGCACTATCCTCCTTCACAAGGATTTAATAAAGTAACAATTATGGATAACTACTTGAAAGGTGCAGCCTTTATAGGCATCTCAAAAATAAACCAACAGATGGCCCACCCTTTATGTTCATGCTATTAGGGAAAAAAATAAAGTCACGAATTTGGAATGATTTATTTAGCCATATGGAATATGTATATGTAAATTAAAGAATATTTTAAGCTTTAAATGGTGGCTGAACGTCCTTTGCTAACTGTTCGGCGAGCATATAACATCATTCTACAGCCATTCACATTCAACAAATGCCTCAGCAATAGAAAGACAAATGGGTTATGTGCGTTATATGTAACTCTTTTTGTTCGGTTGAGTAATGTGTTTGTCCTCATATTGTCTGTATATTTTCAACGAAATTCGTTTATAAGAGACTATCTGACATGATTAAATCTACATACTACTTAAGTATGGATACCTACTTAGCGCAACAGACCACACAGGGCTCAACGTCTAGCTTCTAGACAAGGATTCTTGCTGTGCGTAGTATATTTTTTCACTAACTGGATGGCATACGGTTTAAATGTGGGATTCTAAATGATGGGAAACTTTCTAATGGACGTTCGTCAAATATCCACAGGTTGAGAGCTTGAGAATATCTGCTGGTATTTTCTAGGATTCGAACCCCGAACATCCTCTTCATTCAATATTGTAACCACTGAGTCACCGCATCCATTAATATCTTTGAGTGCACGAAAGTAATTCGACGCACTTCTCCCCACTGTAACAAATGGAGCAATGATTTATAAAGCCCTGAGATAGACCAACTCTGTGAAAACTAAGGAAACCATGCCTGATGTGCATGAAAGTGTCTGCTAATAATTTTCACTTTCATATCCAACCTTAACCGGACACCGTGGCTCAGTGGTTAGTGCATTGGGTTACTGAACGGAAGGTTCGAGCTTCGAATTCCAAAAGACAACGAAAAGTTTTTTTCACGGTCCCATTTCTCGCGAATGTCTGACAAACGTCCGAAAGTAATAAGTCTGGACCACATACGATCTGTTGTATTTGTATTTCTATCCAACCTTATCCTGTATACATTCAAGTGAAGCACAAGCCTTCTACGCGACAAATGTTTTTAAGTATCTGAAATTCTACTTCCATTTGTCCACAAAAAGCGTTCAATATCAAAATGATTTCTTATTTGTAAAAGGACACCGGTGTGTGTACGAAAAAGAGACACCTATGTGCTTAATATTCAAATACTTCGGTACTTTTACATTTCTGTATACGACAGACATTACTTCCTTTATCAATAAACATCATCCATATCCTGTGGGAAATTATGTTTGATAGCATTTCAAATTTACTTATCGGTATGGGACCAGGTTGATGGTTCAACATTTTCATTTACAATGTCTTTCATGACGTTAACAGGATGTAAGTACAGTATCGAGGTGGGGGACCGATTAAATGTAATTCATAAGTGAATAACAAGAAAATTGAGGAGCATAAATAAATAAATATCAAAGTGAATAATTTCCTTTGGGTATCCTGCGTCAAGTGTGAATAACATTAATCTACGGTTTAGCAGGATAATATCTTACCGGTTATTACAGTGACATCAAATGAGAAATTATGTAAGGCATATGTGCATTGAGCTGGGGTACTTCTTGGGAATGCAAGGTGGGGCCACTTGAGTAATAGTATTGCTGCTCTAAGAGCCTAATACTGTTCAACTTAAAAACTAATAAGTGGACGTCAGGTTTTCACTAACTCGTCCTTCGCCTTCAGTTTAGATAAAAACAATCTAATCACTTACGTACGGATTCAATTGTGAGTTTCTGAATTTTTTTTGACACAGAGAAAACGAACTTCTAACAGATTTCGGAACACACTGGGGTCTGGACGGAGCAAGAACCGACTGCCTAAAGCTTGGTTTTTGATCAGTATAACACCCATGATCATGCTAAGTACTTGTTGTACATCTTCTTGGCGGTCTCTGTAAATATATATACGAAGCCCCATACAAATACCTACGTGCAAGCTTGAGCTCTGACTTGTAGAATCTCTACCATTAAACTCGGGACGAAAAGTGGCATTCTAGACCTCGAAAGTAGCACAATAGATCTGTTGAGATGGCAGTGCGCTTATACCTACATATATAACCAATCTAAGTCGTCTACAAGTGATCTGCCTTTTGAAGCAACTTACATGCTTTGGATAATATTTTTTAACCGAACATTGATTAGTTTTGTTAAGTGGTGATCCTTCTTGACTCCGACAAAGAAGATCTCCAAAACGCCAGATTCTTCCATCCAAGGGCATAAATTTAAGATCTTGGATCAACATAGGTGAGGTAAAGTGCTTTAAGATGGATCTGATGTACGAGATGAGCTATAGTCTTAACTGCAGATCCAGGACATTCATAAATTATTCAACGTTTCACTAAGCGATCTTTCTAGGTTTCTGAGAACGGTGCGATGGCTGGAGACCCCAATCACCAACGAGCAGTGAGGCGAGAACACGAACAGGAACGGGAAAACCCTCCCCACAGTGGGTGTCACAATGGATCCACAGGGTCCTAAGTGCAATGAGTCGAGTCTTTTCTCCCCTCATCAAACCAGGAACCTAGCCTAACCTAACTACAGACTCATGCTTAGATTCAAAAGAAGAGTAACAGATGTGCGCAATCTTCTAGTGTTACGCAGAGATAGAACTAAAGCCTGATTAAGAAAAGACTACTTCTACAACCAACAAGTAGAAACTTGGTAAGGATAAAAGGTTATTGGATTTGTGTAACATCAAACTTCTCGTCATGGAGGGCATCATGTTTAAGCATAAAACCTTCAATGAGATCAGTTGGATGTCGAATGATTTAGAATAAAATTCCAATTGCTTAGAAATTGTCTTCTAGGTGTCCAGAATAGACCTGGAGCCGACATCGTAGTGAAATTCCTATCTCGCGGTAGCTTATATTCAGCTACGTACTACAATCGTCCAAATAAGAGAATACCACTTACTTTAAGGTCTGACACCGACAACTAAGAAGCAATCTTGCTCAAGGAACAAATGCAATAAAGAGCACTGGTAGGTCATCAACAGGCCACAGAAAGAGGTTATCCTTTGAACTTTAAGTTAACATTTCAACGCATATGCTAATATCCTGTTTCAGTTTCCTGACAGAAGCAGCAAGTAAATGGAACAACAGAGCCGAATATACAGTCTCCCAAGGGCTAATAATTTCTGATGATTTTCTGCTGGTTTTGGATGAGAACCGGCATAAAAAGTGGAACGCGCATTTCATTACCGCTGTTTCAAACTACATTCTGTCTTTGGATATGGGCTAAAACTTTAGGACTCGCATCTCACCTCCAACAAAGACAAGGTCATTACCCCGACTAAAGTACTCTTATAGAAAGGGTTTGAGCGAGACTTTTCCGAAAGAGTAAAAGGTGCGAATGACTACGAAGTTTCCAATGGGTGATACATACATATGTATGAATATCCAAAATAAGGACGAAAAACAATCGTTCCGGGTCGTCCTGGCTTCACCAATGCGTTAATGCGTGAGGGAAAAGGGCCCTCACTTTCTTTTCATTTACTTGGAGAAGGTATACGATAATGTGAACACAGAGTTAGCTTTGCATGACATATGCAGGAACAACATACCCGTTAGACTGATAGCTATCAAAGGAAGCTGCGAAGGAGCGAAATGTGACGAAATGCATGAGTGTGATGGTCGGGTGCCGAACCTCGCCACTAATTTTGACAGAGATGGTTTCTGTAATAAGTACTTTGTCCGATGCAATATAGTAGAATACCATAAGGTCCTACAAATTACTTACCATTCGAATACACTGATGATGAGCAGAACTATTGACTTTAACCAAATGTCCACCGATTTGGAAATAGATGTGACCTTATGGGGCTTCCCCCTCACAAATAAGTGTTGCTGAACGACAGGTCGAAGGAGTACAAAATTACCGGGGCCTTGAAAGTATTGTCTAGATTGGCGATGTTACCGATGTGGACGTAAGCTTTCGAATAGGGAAGCCGCGTTCACCATGTTGTCTAACATAAAAGTTCCGCTGAAACGTAGACTCGGTGATATTATATATGTGATGGGCATAGACGGTGCTCACCAATACAAGAAGGGAGTTGAAGACGGTTCTGAAAAGCATAGATACGATTGTAGGAAAGGAAACGTGGCAGTGTATAATTGGTAATATCCTGCATAATTGCATACGCCGTCAGCCCACGAAATGGAATCCATGAAATCCGAAAGGAGAACTTGCGTCAGGGCAGAGGAGGCGAAATCTATGCGACTGGTTAGAGCTGAGATATGTATATCGCCAGAAGCCAGGCATGATGGCGCGTAAGCATAGTAGATGCCATAGGAGGCATACTTCTAAGGAGATAAAGAACTGAAGTATGTACGTAAGTAAATAAGTGAAGTTGTTAAGTGGCCTAATGAACAAGGAAAGCATCATGAAGCCCTCGAAAGCAAAGAACAGCTTGTACTTCAGCCCCGAATGTTTTTTACAACATTACTACCATCTCATCTATACCATCCAATACTGATCGCACATCTGGTCATGTAGTTGTAAGCATTCAGTTGACTTACACTTGTACCTATTACATACTCAAAATATTTTAATTCAGTTCAATTATCTCCTTTAAAATTCAAAGTCACCGTCTGACATTTAAACTTTTACAAATGTAGATTACACAGGAATTTCACTCTTAGCAGTCAACGTACGAATGGGTATAAATCAATTAGTAGATCAGTCAGGCATACGCCCACGAGTGAGAAAAAGCACTCGTTTCCTAATGTATCTTTCTACCAATCCGTTGTAGTATGAGTATGAGTCGTAATTCTCGCAAAAACGAGAATTCGATAGCAGATTGCTGAATGACACGTAATTCAAATGAAATGCACATCGGAGATACAGATGATCAGCCTTTGATTCGAACGAAAACTACCTAACAGATCGACTGCATACCGAGGTTATTTAAAGAACTAAGCCTTAATGCAAAAAAACAACCGCTGGCCTAAGATAATAAATTAGACGAAGCTCTTGCTATATACATGCAATATAGAAAATTTACTTTTTGTTCACGCCGCCATTGAATAGCAACAAGTTCTTGGTAAAACTGTTTACGTTCTGCGAATTTTATAGCTTTAAGCTCTCGACAAATAAATTATCTACTCTGTCCGCGAATCTTTCGATAACGAATCTGCGTTTATTTCTACAGCTTACACTCGAAGATACACTTAGCTGCTGAGCACTCGGAAAGTTCAGTTGCAATTGCATTGCACCATTGCAAGGTTGGTGGTGGATTGTCGTCCAAATTTTTGAAGTTCTCTTAAATTCGCAATTTCTCTTGAAAAATGTCTGCCAATTCAAATAAACTCACTCCGATACCACATGTTGAGTTGCCCAAACTACGTGACCTATATCTCAAAGACTGGCCTCGAAACTGCGTCGGTTATTACACTCTGGACAACTTCATCAGATGGCTGGGCAAAGACCCCCAGATTAAAGCACTGTCCATTCTCGCATTGAATGATGACTGGAGCGATGGAACATTTTTGGTCATAGTAAGTTCATTGACTTAAAATACTTTATCCTTCTTATAACCGCTTTAGGACAGATACCAGTTATTTCTGAACACGCTGAGTCCGTCTAACGAACGGCTGACAATTGCACTTTCATTGTTGGACTGGTCTCGAGGCTATAAAGTCAGTTCATTTCTGGAACGACATCGTAACGCTGTGTTATCCATTGTTGAATCCAACCAACTGCAGAAGGAGTTTGATAGCCGTACACTGGTCTATCATTTGCCGCGTGATGAAGCCATTCGAATGGAAATTAAGTACTTAATGCCTTCGAGGTATAACTTGCAGGCAGATTTCCACTAATGGTTTTCAATTGACAGCTGCCCGGAGGGGATGGTCGTAAAGGAGATGCAAAAAGAGCATGCTGCTGAGGCAGACAGTGTCTGGCCAAATCGACACGTGGGCTCATTGTTCTTTTTGCAGCGTTTGATTGAATGGAGTCCCAATGTGGGTGTATTCACCAAGGACAATAATGAGCTGGTCGCCTGGTGTTTTAGGTAAGTTGCGATATTACCTTTGAGTTTTGTGTGTGAAGTGTGGTTTGTATTTAAACTAGGCTTCAAGGTGGTTTTCTGGGAGCTCTTCAGGTGAAAGATACTCATCAACGTAAGGGACTTGGTGGTGTGGTATTGAGAGCGATAAGTAAGAAACTGGGTGAAATGGGTCATGATGTTACGGCTTGTGTGAATGTTGAAAATATTCCGTCGCAAAAGATTTTTCAACGCTGTGGCTTTAAAGTCATGGACATAGCCTTTTGGCTGAGAACATACCCTACGGTGGACTTTACATGGTCTGATGATTGAGTGTTAACATGCTTTTATCAATTATCCTTAAGTAGACAAATTAAATCAATTTTAAAAGTTGGTTTCGAATATTTTTCTGTAAAAAAGCGACCAAATGAAATTAAGGGTGATGCGGGAATGCAATGCTACCTAAGAAGACCAGACTCCAATTAGACTTTACCTACATACGTATGTATATCTATAGACATGCTTAATAACTTCCTCTTTTTGTTTGGTATGGGGCTCAAAATAGTTGATAATAAGAAAGGTACTTAGTGGACTGACAAAGTTTCTTACGGTGCAGACGACTTGACTTTGGCAAATGGATAGTTTCTCTCGGTAAACACTGGCAAACATGAGAATGTCTAGATGCAGTCAATGGACTAATCGATAGGTACGGAGCATAGGTTTATACAAATTTAAAAGGGTGCACTGGGGCCTCAACGGGAAGATGAATAGCAGATGAGCACTAATGGACAAAGAAAGTAGCTTACTAGTTTCGATATTACACAGCCTTTTATCCCAAGGGCATATGTTCCTTCGTTTTGGGAATTCTGTCGTAGATGTATTTTGCTTAGTACGTCAAAATCTTTAGGTTGGAGAGACACCATTATCGGATATATGTATACTGGTACTCCTCACTTGGCAACGGGTACCTCAGTTTGATTTAAAAGTATTCCAGGGGCGGCTGATAAGCTCACGGCCTAAGGCGTTAAAGAAGAGATCCAAGTAAAAAAAATGTTTTTTCAATATAATCTCCCTCAAGTGAAATGCATTTCTCACACCGGGCATACAGTGCCTTAATATCACCGCAAAAATGTTCATTTTCTTTGCCTTTAAAATGACTTGACTACAGCTGTCTTGATCTCGTTCTCATCTGCAAATCTCCGGCATCGTAAATACTTTTTCAAATCGGAAAAAAAGGAAAGTCTCTGGGCCGTAGGGTGGGTGGCTGGAAAACCTTTATCTTTTAAGGCCTCTCTTGAAACCAGCGGCATATGAATAGGCGCGTTATCCTGAAAAAAGAACACCGCGTGCCTGAGTTTCCCGCGTCGCTTCTGTACGAGCACTTCATCACATCAGCCTGTGTCAATAAATTTGCGTAATATTGACCATTCATCGTAGTCTCCTTTGGCAGGTAATCAATCAGTCACCATAAGCATCGAAGCCGACTTTTTTACTTACAATTTATTCGGCGGCCTCTATCCTTTTTAAATCTACTGCATAGACTCGTGTTTGGGCTCCGGTTCGCGTTGACGAACCCAAGTCCTATCTACAGTTACGATTCGGTTGCAAATTTCGTCAAGATTGTCCCCGGGTAAAATCTTCGCATCACTCGAGTCGTTGTTGCCACACACCACATCAAACGGCAAGCTTTTCTGACTTGATCTTACTCCAGGTGTCACAAATTAACGAACCCAATTTCGCGATAAAATAAATGATCAGCTTGCAACTGATGGTTGTGAGGTTTCAAATCCTGCACCAACTGGATCCTATGCGGGTATAGGTTAAGATCATTTCGCAGAAGTTTTCACGTAGCGAAGGATGGAGCCCCAATGGACGCAACCGACAGCGAATCTATAAATTTGAATCTCCTTGTACACTTTACGTTACCTTAACGAGAATAGATCACAGTTTAACGTATAGCTTGGTTCGATAGACCATTATGTGCGCCCTCAAGCTTGAGTCTTTTCATAATGATTTGCTGAACTATACTGAGTCTGGATATACCAACTTAGGCAAAGCACCACAAGCAGCAAATCTACACAATTGAAAGATGCGGCCAATTTAAGCTCGATAGAAAGTATTGCGGGTAAGACATCGCGATACTCTCGGATAGCCAAGCCGCAATGAAGGCTTTGAGATCCTATGAAATCAGGTATACACGGGTGTGGGAGTGCCTTGCCAAAAACGAACCGACTAAGTGAAAACAACAGAGTCAGTCTCTACAGGTCATGTGGGATCTACTCCCATGCACATCTCTACTGGAAAATGAAACAGCTGACAAACTAGCAATAGGAAAAAACCGTATTTACCGACCCGGAACCAGTTTGTGGGCTGCGGCTGCATACGATACGGGAAAAACTAAGAAAAGGAGAAGAAGAGCGGATTTTTGGGGAGAAACTCCCTAGACTAAAAGAGGCCAAGGTCTGCAAGACATCAGCAAGACCCGGTAGCGCATCCTTACAGGCTTCCGAATGGGTAGACTTAAGGAGCACCTCAGGAAACAGTGTATTGAGCAAAGTGGAGACTGTAGGCCCTTTTAAAAGGAATGCGGAACACTGATCCACAAAAGGAGAAAACATCTGGATGCCTACCAACTGTTAGAAGAAGGTCTGCCCTTACGTAATGCACTCCAGATACTCCGATTCATCATGAAAATCCGACTGAAAGAGGTGCTCTAAGTCGAGTATCTCATCGACTAGAGCCCCAAGTTGGTCGCGGTGCACCTACACCCTCCTACCTACAACCAATCCACAACCCATAAAACGCAACTATCCATAAACAATTATTTTCATTTATTTCAACTTATTTAAAAAATTATTAATCACAAAAACAATAAAAATAAACTTAAAAAAAAAAACAACTCTACAAACTAATCGCCAATTAATTTAATCCTAATAACTAACAAAGTTATTTCAAAAATAATAAAAATTCAATTCTCTATATACACAGTGTAAATAAAACGTGGTCCCTCCCGCTTCGTCCCTAGGCGATCTCTACATCCGGTGGCGTACTTTTTGGTACCTAAATGAAAAATCGCACATATTTACACAAAATACTGTCATAAAAACCCCATTAGCATGCTAAACCGCCCAAAGCCATGCAAATTGGATGCAAACGCCCCCCGTTCCTTCCACTGGATAAATAAAATTCCAAATGAAAGAATTAATATTAAATTGACTAGAAAAAAATAACGACACAGCTACATATACAACACCAAACCAAAGTACTTAATTTAACTTAAAATTACAGGACATGCAAAATGAGGAGCCTACATGGGTGGTGGGTTGTGGGTGGTGGGCGATAACCAGTTCGAGTTCCCAGCAGCCCTATCAAATAAATATTTATTTTATCAATTATATGCCATTAGGAGAATTGACATGCACCCAAGTGGCAGGACACGAGCATGCAGTCCATGAAGATGATGATATAAATGTATCTGGGCGGCCAAAAATTGTACCTCCCCCCCGGAATTGCGATACGATGTAAATGCGGTGGGTCCATCTAACGTGACAGGGAGCTCACACGCGTGGTCGTGGTGATTGTACTTAATTGCATAAATGGAATGGTTTCAGAGTGAGAGTGGAATTACAATGCTTGTGTGTGACCATAATTTGGTTTTCGTTATCACTGCTCGAATCTGGAATGCAATTTGGATAGGAAGTATTGATCCTACCCAGAGTGGATGGTTCCCAAATTAGTTTCGATTTGTATTAATGGATGCCGCTACTCTCGGCCTCTACTCTCTTATTTTTTTTTTTTTTTGTTGCTGATGCTTGTTAATATTAATTATCATTCCGATTTGTTATTGTTTAACAAGCGGTCTTTTTGTTCTCTTACTTTAAAGCACTTGATTCGGAAGTGGTCGCACATCTCTCGAACCTGGAAAATAGAAATTCCTTAATTAATCAAAAGGATGCACGTAGGCAGCATGGACATACCACTCCCTGGCCGTAGTGCAGATGAGCAATCGTACTGAATATCGTCAGTCCATGGACAATCCATCGTTCCACATCGGCAGATAGCTGCAAACCGAAATGGTGGTAGAATGGAAAACAGGATACCATGACAACTGTGACCAGAGGCCACATGAGTATGTTGAAGCCATCGCATCTGGTGTCGGACATTTGGGCGACAATCAAACGGCACTGCAAAGAGAAATCATGGCAATATACCTGTATAGTTAGCTGTTAATACTAGAGTTAGATCCTTCTTACGGCAATGTTCGAGAAGAGCGTTCCGAAAAGGACAAACATTATTCTCGGCTCCAAATTGATGATGCTATTCGCTGAGTAGAACACCCAAATCATGGTTATGATGAATAGCCAGAGGAAGGGAAATAATGGACGTGCCGCTTCTAGGAAGGGTCGCATTTTTCCAGTCCTATTTTTATACGACCTGTTTGGAGGTGATAATGAAAGCAACACACGGACGGGTATTAATGGCACATCGACGAGTTGTTTATGTGGACATTTCGTTGATACTTACAGATAAATGTTTTTAATTATAATTGGATGACTCGTTGCCATGCCAGAACCGATGAGGGTGATTTCAAAAATATTCGCCATCGTCAGCCCAAAGAAATGCGGTGCTCGCCAAATACCTGGTCCAACGATGGAGGTGAGAAGGAGGACCAATGTTACACCCTGCAAAGAGAAATTATGTGAAACAATTAATTAATGGTTGCTTTGAATTAAAATAATAACAGAGATAAAGTGGGCTCCTCTTTTGACAGAAAATGTATTCAACTTAATTTGCTAATAAGCTCTTTGTCACCTGTTTTGGTTGTAAGAAGTTGTTAAAAAAATATCACTGTTGTAGATGTTGTAGGGGAAAACATTTTCTTGATTGAAACTTTTGATTCTCACGTCCCTTTTGCTTTTTTTTTTACTTTTAGAAGCGATATTGGTCTTCACCCTTATCCTCATGAAATTCGCAAGTAATGAAAATCTATCCAACTCCTAAACCATTTATCTCTTTGAATTTGAATTTAGGAGTTACAAAAAAGTTCTTGAATATTCCAGTGGCCCACTCTCTTTCTGGCCAATGTTAAAAAAGCAGTTATCGATTCCAGATATGAAATTTGGAAATAAAGAATTCCTAGAGCGTTGGGAGTTTAAAAAAGCAGTTGGCGCTCGCTGCAAACCCTGTGAAAAGTAAGATAACTTCTGGAACTGATGGTGCTATTTATAGGATGGGGTCTACATCACAAAAAAAAACTATGGCCGTCCTTCGACAAAACAAGGATCGAGGGTATCATCATGGGGCATAATAGTCTGCGGTACCACATGAAGAACCTGCGCCGGGCAGATGAAGAACTTTGCAGAGGTTGTGGCGAAGAGGGAGTTTTTGAGGACACCACCCACTTCCTATGGCACTATACTGGACGCCAGCATTCCAGACACAAATTCCTCGGTAAACAATTCTTCTATAACCTTGAAGAGCTCTCTGGCGTTCCTACAGACAAGATGCTGAACTTTGCCAAGTCATCAAAGTGCTTTGTACTTGAAAACAAGTAAGTAACTAGAGTAGAGTTGATTAGACATTTACAGGGTTTCAATGGGCGGAGGAGCACCTTTCCCCCCTATGGGTAACACAGTGGGTCAACTCAACACTGACCTGAGTGCGGCAGGAGGCTTTTCTCTCTCTGCCAGCCCGCTTACCTAACTTAACCTTACCATTGGACGGAGTTTGCTGCGAAAAAATAGAAATCAGGATACACCATGGGTAGCCCGTATTCTAAATATAGTGGGCGCCGTGGCTTAAGGAAGGTTCGACGTTCGAATCCCAAAAACATCAAAGAGTTTTTTCGCGGTCCCACCTCTCGCGAATGTCTGACAAACGTCCGAGAGTAATAACTGTCAAGAGAAAGCTTCTCAGTTTTCCTTTCGGATATGGCTCCAAACTGTAGATCCCTTCCATTTTTGTGATAAATATAACACGCACAACACGAATGGTCGCGAGAAGCTAGGTCATGGACCATATATGTATGTACGTCTGTTGCGCCAAGTATTTGTTTTTGTATTTTCTTTCTGCTGGAAAGAGTTTTGAATGCGCGAATTTCTGCAGCCGTTCCCTGGACAAGGGAACTATTTGTAAAGCGCAACGGATTTAGAAGAGAATGATCTACAATAAACAGAGGAGGAGATTAGAACCTTCTATTGGCCCTAGGTTAATAGCCACTTCTCAAGAAAACTATTTTTCATCTTAACATAATTATTCTATGAGCGACCCCACTAGTGGGAAAAATGTTTATTGAAGATTTTATTTTAACTTCAGTTCATAAAAAACTGCTAGATTTGTGTTACCCAGAGCTGTACTTCAATATTTTTAATTTTTTCGGGCTAGATTTGCTCAAAATATCTAGAAGCCCAGTTACTGGAAGGAGTACAAGTGTAGACGTTTCTGAAATCCGCCCAAACTTATGCCAATTTTTCAAAAGTTTCGACAAAAAACGCAAAAGTCGCTTTAACGAAATGAAATGACAGAACTTCAGGTTTTTGTGTTACGCTTTTAATTTATGCCACCGGGTTTAGAAAATAAACTTCCGAACTGACGCAAATTTTGACTCATTTTATCACATTTTGTATGGCGTATTAGGAATTTTAGATTTCGTGTTCAATATTAAGTATATCTCATGTGCTGTAGTATCTGGTTATTCACTTAAGGGTTTTCTTATAGCCACAAAATAAGAAGGATCTAACTGAGCATGACAAACCGTCAAAACGGTAGATAAATTTGCTCAGAAAAGTGCCACACAGAAGAGATTCTGTTTCGTTTGGAATGTGTACAACGTGCCCCGTCATGTTGAAACCAAATATCCAACAGTCTAGTGTGGGTACCAAAAAATTATTGATCATGGCTCATTAGCGTTCACCATTGAACGTTGCTGTGTTACCACCATTGTTCAGAAAGAAAATATGAGCGTAGTAGTTGCTTCGTAAATATGGCGCATCAAACAGTTACTTTTCGCAGATTTAAAGATGTCTGGTGTATAAGTCGAGTTCTTATCGTTTCTTAGTAATTGGAATTTTGGTTGTTGACATGAATCGAAAAGTGGAAGTGCAACTTCGCAGTCATTATAAATTTCGATTAAAACTCATCAATGTCATCCCAAAAGTTTAATGCTGCGTTTATGGCGAAGAGTATTCGCGTCGCGCGACGCGATGCGATTCGCTGCTAGCGATCAATTACTCGCGTACATATGGAGGTGTCTATGGCGCAGCGATTTGGCGAAAAGCGAATTGAGCGACTGCAAGCGACTACGAGCGACGAAAAACTGCAATCAAAATATTTTGAATCAGTTTAGCGAATCTCTCGTTCGTCATGGACAAATTTATTGAACTTGTGCGCGGAAAGCAATGTTTGTAGAATTTACGTAATTCCGATTGCCACAACAAAATAATTATTCGAAATTCTTGGGCGGCAGTGGAAAAAGAATGCAGTTTGGAAATTTTTCAGGTAATTGTTGAACAGGAATGAAACTAGGCGAAATCGGTCTGCCATAAACACTGAATCGCTTGCGATTTCGCGAACAGCATCGTTATTATAAGCCGAACTGCTTGTCTTCCGTGTCTTAGCCCAGTTTGTGATGCGTATCGCCAGTCCATTTGAATCAAGGAATAAGACGTGGAATGGCTTATAGAGTAGGCGTTGTACGATTGGATTGGAATGTAATGGTATTTAAAAACCACCAACGAAGTACATGACTTTTTTCTCGTTTTTGAGAGGTGTATTCACTTTTCTATGCAATAAATGTAAAATTTCTTGAGCTTCCTCAAAAAGCTTAAATGTCAAGTCATTACTGACTTTGACCATAACATGTAAAAAAAAGACACATCGGATAGTGGCCTTTGCGCAATCTAGTATTCAAGCATTGATTTCGTCCATAATTCATTGATGTATTGCTTAGAGTCACGTCTCTTTTCAGATTCGTTATAGTTGAAAGCTCTCTTCAAATTGATTTACTGTAACTATTGCGCTTTCTTTTAAAAATACTACCAGAATCGAAGGAACAGGGGCACATATATATATGTATGAGTCAACCACTTGAAAAAAAAACATTTTTTCCAAAAATTCAGGATGCGGCTCCTAATTGCAAGATGTACTTGAGTTTCAAATAAATAGTCAGCATTGTCACACCCACTTCTTTGGATGGGGTGTACAGATGAGAAATAAAGTATCTTCTTTACTGCCCGTCCCCGATGGTTTATACGCTATCTGTTGGTATGTTTAAGGAAAGTGAAAATATTTGCATGTGCTTTTTTTATGTTTCATTATTAGGATCGACGATATTAACTTTAAGGTAGTAAGTGACATGGGATTCTGAAAACAACATCCCAGCAGAAGTATTGTAAATCGGGGAATAACTCTTGCCAATCACCGTTTCTGAGCGCTGAGAAGGCAATTGAGTACTAAAGCCTTATCCCGAACAACTAAGGAGATTCTATACCAGATGCTTATCCTCCCAGTCCTACTTTATGGCGGTGAAGCATGAAGCATGGACTCTATCAAAAGCGGATGAAAATATCCGCGGTCGTTTCAAGAGAAAACTGTGAACTCTTCGTTAAATATTCGGTCCTGTCTCGTTGAAGGGCATTGGAGAAGCAGATTCAAGTTAGTGAGTTGAGTGAGTTAGTGAGTTGTACAGCGACATCGACGTAGTTAAAAAATTGCCCTTCAGTAACTTAAGCACCGGCCGGCCTGCATAACCGTTGAATCTAACCCCGAGGGACAGAGGACGATCTCTCCTAATGTAACGCGCACAAGTAGAAGGGGACCTCAGCCAACTTGGAGTGCCCATCTGGAGGCAGTTAGCTAAGGACCTGCAGTTAGCAACCTGGAGTAGATTGTTGTTTGCGGCCCAGGTTCACCCCGAACTTTAGTAAGTATACTAACTCAGTTACCGAATTTTATCTTATATTCTATATATTCCAGGTGTGCTTACTGACTGTACTATCGAAATTAAAACAATCTGTGCGTTTGCATCAAACAGAAGTTCCTATATGGAAAATGGTTGGGATCAATCCAAAATCCCGAAAATCTACAATCCCGAAAGGTCACAATCCCGAAAAAAAAATCCCGGGATTTTGGGTTTTCGGGATTATGTTTTTCGAGATTCTGTCAGACTCCCCATGGAAAACGTATCAAAAATAGCGTATTATTTCCAATAAACACGTCATTACTCCTCATAGACTCATAACATCCCTAAAGTATTCGTGCGCTCTGTAATTATTTTACGACTATGTATATTCAGCCCAGTAGCCCACATTATTATAGACAACCCGTACGGAAAAAATAACAGTTCTCCTGCACTAAAATCATTTACAATGGCCCTCTCTCTCTCTCTCTTCTTTACGAAAGCAACATGATTTTCTATTTTACGTAACGAACACACCCCCATTTATCCGACCAAAAATTTTCTTTTGAATAGGTAATCATATTAACACCAATAAAAAAAAGAACACAATAGCTATTTACGATTTTTAATGAAATATAAAATTTTTAAAAGGCACTTAATCCCCAACAAGAGACAAAAAGCACACAAATTATACAAATTACACAGCCAACACGATAAATATTGCGTATACGCCACAGCGCACGCCCCTTTCATACGTACATTCATTGGCATTTAATTGCGGAACATTTTGGCTCTCTTTTAATACTTCATTTAATACCTCACCATTTGGGCCATTAATTAAATTAATACCCCCAAACTAAATCACTTAAAAAAATAAATCCACGACGACTCGCACATTCATCATAATTTCCCAGAGTCAAAACCCATTTAAAGTGGCACGAGTTCCGTTGACCAGAAAACGTCATCCAGAATTCGTCAGCCATTTACTTCAAATATATAAACAAAGTCAACAATGACAGTGACGATGCCGGGCGAAAATTAATTGCCCATCAAATAGGTTGGGCCCAATCAATCTTCATGCCAATGAATTGATCATCAGAGCCGCATTAAAATTTCATACGCTCCAATTGAAGTTGCGTTTAATGTCCATTTCCTGTCATAATAATAAGCCAGGCGCCTACTGCTACCGCTACTGTACTCACCCACATGGTAAAGTCATAGCCCCAGGGCAGGAACATCACACCTGTATTGTACTTTTCTACGTGAGTCAGATAGAAATTCAGAAACACATTCCAGATGACGAAAAACATCCGTGTGGGCGGCAAATCGATTGTCCCGAACAATGAGAACATATAGATGGGAATCAGTACCGAAGAGTATGAGTCGAGTCCGTGGTCAAAGAGCTCCCCGAGTGGTCCGCTGGTTCCGGTGCGGCGTGCTTGCTTCCCGTCGATGCCATCTGGATAAAAGCAAAAGAGACTATGTTAGTGCCAGTGGATCATCATCCGGAGAAATCAGTGGCAAAAGCAATAAAATATATTTTTTTTTTTTTTTGCATTATTTATGAATATCCATGTGTGAGCCATCCGCGCCCACGTGGTCGCGGTTGAATCATCGTGATAACTTTCGTGGTTCGTGTGTGGTACAACAACTCACCTAGTGTGTAAGCCAGGAATATATTAATCGCCGCAACCAACCACACCCACCGTGGCACTGTGTTCTCGGCATGGTTGGCCGCCGTGAAATCCCAGTCGTAAAATGCAATTAAAATGAAATTGACCACTGTCAGAAGGAAGCCGGTGAATGTTATGAGATTCGGTGCCAGCCATTTGGGAAAGTACTGCAATAATAATAATAATTAATGCTTTCCTTCTTGTCTTTTATTTTTGGACTTTGTGCGGCCCGCATTGACTCACCTGAACACATTTGTTCCAGAAGGGATGCATTATGTAGACACTGAGGTAGCTGGTGTCAATGCTATTGTACTGGAAAGAAAAATCATAAAAAATATTTAAAATATAAAACATTTTAAGGGAAAACCCGTGGGGAATTCATAATCATTTTAACATAAAACTAGCTTGAACAGCCTACACAGAGCTCATCTTAACATCGGTCTCTGCAATTGCATAGATGCTTCAATCAAGAGTTGTATATTCAACGCAAGGATATGAAACCATCCGGAGAAGGGTCTGCAGAGGAACCCCCAAGGCGTAGTTTTGTCTCTTTTTATGTAGCTCCTGGCTCCTTATAGTGGATGAGATCTTGATAATACGGAAGGAAAACGGCTTAAACGCGGCGGCCTATGCAAACGATGTGGTCATCCTGGTTTCGGGAAAACTTCGTACAGTCCTAAGTGAAAGACTTAATCTCGCACTACAACTAGTGGATAAATGGGTAGGTAGCAAAGGGCTGGGTGTCGACCCCTCAAAGACGGAGGTAGATCTTTTCACTAAGACGAGATCAATTCCTACCTTCATACCCCCAAATATCGGAGGTATTGAACTAAGTCTCCCAAGTTTAGCCCGATACCTGGACGTAATCCTAGATTCCAAACTAAATTGGAAGGTTAACATTGCCGAAAGCATCAAAATTCAAGCTTTCTATTCCTGCAAAAAGGCATTCAGTAATACGTGGGGCTTCAAACCAGGTGTGGTTTGCTGGATATACAGGGCGGTTGTAAGACCCATTCTCACATATTTTTCACTAGTATGGTGGATGCTACTTGAGAAACTCACCAAAATCCAGAAGGCAGCGTGTATCGGAGTCATGGGATCAATGAGAACAGCACCATGTAGCAGTCTGGCGGCCAAAACCGCTGTAAGACTGAGAGAAGGCCAATTGCAGTCATCCAGCCTTAACGGCCTCCATTCTCGATAGGAGACTACCAGTAGATTGACAAGCACTTTTTTGACCTGATTTCTGAGACGAATCCCACTACAGCACTACACTACAGGTGCTAAGAACCAAAAACCTGGAAAAACACGACCTGTATGGTCTCTTTTCTTAGAATTTTAGGTCTGGAGAAAATCTTAAAGCTTACTCGACATTTCTTTGAATCGTAAGCGTCTTCCGACTTCCCACCCCATCCCATTCACAGAACATCTTTTACCTTATTTTTTTTTCTAGTGGAGAATACAGCAATGAAGGTCTACGGGACTAGGCTTAGCCTCATCCTGCACGAAGATCCAACCATGCCAGAGTTAATAAGAGAAAGTTGTGTGAAAAATAATGTTAGCCTAGAGTGATGGCCTAATGCACGGTCTTTGAGGCAGTACAGGTAAAAGTTTGGTTAATTTTGAAACCTATTTTCAGAATATATTAATCTTTACAGTACGAACCTTAAAGACTGCTGTCAGGTATTCAGAAAATAAATGAATTTTTGAAGTTTCCTTATAGGCCCCATACACGATACGATAAGTCTGACAGACATTGAAGTTCGTCCAACCGATCCCATCGTGTGTGGCGTTATTGGATGGTCTGTCAGACGGTCTGTCCGACGGTCGGATGGATATGTTTGATATTTTGAGCCGGTGCCAAGTTGTCGTCCGACTGATTGTATTGTGTGTGGTAAAATCTGTCCAACCGTCGTATAGTGTGTGGCAAAGTAAAGCACGGTCGGATGGACAAATCGTATCGTGTATGGGCCCTATTAAGCAGGAGTCTCTAGCAGCTTGCTCAGATCAATATTTTCAAAAACCATAGTGTCAACAATTTATACTAACGTCAGCTGAATTATTCTTTTTGTGTTGCAAAAAAAGACGAAGAACTCATTATAACAGTTTCAACCATTTCGTTTTCACTCGCGTGACGTCATGAAATTTAAAAAAAAAAAGAAATTGTTTCGCATTCGTTGCTTTAATCACTTTTTTATTCAAATATCGACACACAACTAGTGGTAGCCTTTATTAAATAAACAAATGCATGCACAAAGAGCAAAAATAATAATTTCCCCCGGTATTGTTTACTGCTTTGTATTTCACCATGTCAAACTCATTAAACGCTTTAATACGCATTAGTTTCTCAATCAAGCCATTAGTAACCCATCAATATAAGGTGTCCTAAAATATATATGTACACACGCTCGTAGATAATTTAAAAAAAAGTTTTCAAAAAATATGCAGTTTTTCTTATTTTATTTCATGAATAAATATCAGCACAAACAAATAAACAAGAGGTCAGCAAAGTGTTGAAAGTGGAGGCAAATATAGAATGTTACAGGGCTTCCCAGATTTACTCCATATTTGTATGAAAAAGCCAACAAAAATAATATGAATCATGGAATTGATAAGGTCCAGTGGTTAGGTGAATTTAATTAGTTTGAGAAAACAGCATTTCAGGACTATTTGTCATTGAAATTAACGTAAACAAATAACGAAGGCTTATAGTGGTTCTTTCTACAAGTACTCGTGAAAAATCGGGCATATTTAACGGTGTAGATCTAAAAATGATCCATTTACATGATTTTTCTAAAATATTAAGACAATATACATATGTACATATATCGTACTCAAAATACGAATTTTGACTAGCTGAAGTAACTAAAGTTCAGGCAATATCGGTGCGGGTTTACTACAGTCAGTCAATCATGAAAAATTACTCATAGTACCATCTCTTATTTGTTTCTTGCACTATTCTAACGACGGTCTTATTGACGCGTAGGGAATTGAATTATACGTTTGAATATGATGTCATCTGAAATTTGAAAAATGTTGAGTTACAAGAGTATTGCATTATTAGTGCGACATGTATATTTTATTATACAGTCATGGGTCCCTTTTCATCTCTCTTCCACGATCTTAGCCTGAGAGACTCTATGGATTTCTCCACAGTTTTTCTCTGCTGCTGCTCCGCAAGATAAGACGCACTTAAATCGTTTGTGCAATAAACTCAAGGAAACGTTAAGGGAATTCAAAAATAAAAAGATTTCTTCCTACCTTGAAGGACTGACTGCGGAACGAGATACAAACTACTCGCTTTGGAAAGTTATGAAGGGTCTTAAAAAACCTCAAATGCAAGCATCACCAATAAAGAAAAATAATGAGGAATGGGCTAAAACCGATCAAGAAAAAGCTGGTTTTTGTCTTGCACTTAAAACAAACATTTAAACCATTCAGCGGGCAAACAGCTATCGAAAATATAAATGTATTACCGATGTCATCCGACAATTTTAAAATTAAGAGTGTAACGTTGTTTGAACTCAAAGAAGAAATAAAAAATTTAAAAATTAACAAAGCTCCTGGCTATGATCTAATAATTCTAACAATTCTCAAAGAATTGCGCAAAAAAGCATTAGTGAAGTTCCTTTACCTAATAAATGCAGCATTTAGATTGCAATATGTACCAAGACAGTGGAAGATTGCTGAAGTCATTATGATTCTTAAACCGGGGAAGATACCTACTGATAAAAAATCATATAGACGAATATCACTACTGCCGGTAATTTCAAAAGTATTCCAGAGAATACTACAGCCCATCTTAGAAGAAAAACGCCTTATACCGGATCATCAATTCGGATTTAGACGTCAACATTCTACGATAGACCAAGTTCATAGAATAACAGACATAATCGAAAAGGCGATGGAGGAAAAAAAAGTCTGTTCGAGTGTATTTCTTGATGTCTCTCAAGCCTTTGACAAGGTATGGCATCAAGGCCTAGAATACAAGTTACAGTAAGTTCTTCCCGACAAATTATGCAAGGTTCTGAAATCTTACCTTTCAGATCGATTATGGGTAACATAATCAAAATCAAAAAAGAGAATAATATACCCATCCTAGAAAATTCTGTTATAATCCCGTATGCAAACGAAGCAAAATACTTGGGAAACTAAAGTGGAAGACACATATAAAAAAGAAAAAGCAAGAGCTCGAAAACAAATACAGACAAATGTATTGGCTACTTGGAAAGCAGTCCAAACAAAATAGTGAAAACAAGCTGCTTTTATATAAGCAAGTGCTAAAACTGGTTTGGACTTATGGCATACAACTTTGGGGTTGTACCAAGAGAACCAATACAGGCATTATACAGACATTCGAAGATAAGGTGCTAAGAGGAATTGTTAATGCACCGTGGTATATAAGATATTCCGATATCCACAAAGACCTTGGAATACAAACAGTTAGAGACGAAATAAAAAAATTCGCCCGAAAGCACCAACGGAGAATACAGAATCACCGTAACAACGCCGTCCTACAGATTTTGGACGATAGAAATATAGTGCGTCGACTATAGAGGACGAAACCGTCCGATTTGGCACACTAAAGATTAACCCCATGCAACTTGAGATATATACAGGATTTTCGCTGGGAAATCCCTGTACAAAGAGAAAATACCACGAAAGATATCTACTGAATAAGTTTGTTCTTAGTTGTAGTATTAAAAACCCTCCTCGTGATCTCGTGATGAAACGATTGATGGCAGTCGCATGAGTAAAAGGGGTTGGGGTGGTGGGTGGTTTTAGTCGGTAAAAATCCGGCATGCTGTTGGAACCGGTCCTTCAGTATCTTTAGAAGATTTCCACCTTCCGGTCGCAAAGCAAAAAAAAAAAAATTAGTTTAACAAAAATCTGGTTCATCTTCCGGGTTTCTACCCAGTGGCGTCCCAAGACCTCCCTTCTTCCGTTAGCTCATGCCGGATATTGACTCTCTATATGTGCCGCCGACTTCGATTTCCTCCAGGAATAGTTCACAGGTGTCATCCACCAGAAGACCCATCTTCTTTAGATGACACCCGAAATTTCCATGACCTGTAGAAAACACTGCCATCCATTTCAGTGCTCTTCGCTCCAAGCTTAGAACTTCTCTATGAGTGGAGTCAGTGGGCATTTTAATAGACATTTTAACCTGCCTACATCCTTGCACAGTTGACTACCTTCTCTGGTGTTCCGTCGCAAGCCCAGTTGTTAATTACTTGCTCCACAAGAGAACTCCGAGGTTAACTCTTCCTTTGCTAGAGAGTCCGCCTTTTCATTGCCCTCAGTCCCTACGTGCCCTCTCACCCAGAGCAGCGTCATCTCATTACGAGATAAGCACTCATTAATTTTATGAACACATTCCATTGCCAGGGATGCATTTATATCTGTTTGCTCCATGCGTCCAGTGCTAATATTAATATTTTTACCAATAACTTGACCTCCTATCAGGTGATCCAACGCAGGCAACAGAGCAATCATCTCGGCTTGATAGACTGAGGTATATTTCCCAAGACTAATATGACGGGCTAGTTCTAGTTCTTCTGAAAGATGCCTGCCCCCGCTCTGCCATCCAGGACCCATCCGTAAAGATGATTATATCACCAATTTTCCGGAGTTGTTTCATCCTCGATAATAGTTTTGTGATACCCTCCGGTAACACGCACTCTCTTTATTCCGTCCATGACCATATTCAACTCCAGGATTTCAGGATTTTTCTATGTCCATAGGTGGTACTGCGCCAGTGCCAGTAATAGTTGGCATAACAGACCATATGTGGTCCAAAGTCTTGCTTTGAAGGAATCTACAGTTTAAAGACAGAATCCAAAAAATAGAAAATATGTTGCAGTGCGTGGACATGAACAAAGCAGGTGCAAGGCCCGCATTGTTTAGTGTGAAGAAAAGCTTCTACGACGAATTATATGGGCTTTACAACAGCATCGATCTGACTAAAAAGGTAAGAATCCAAGATGACTAGAATATTTGGAGTGAAAGATCACCAAACCACCGCCTTAACTAGCATATCAGCAATTTCCGACGAGACTACGCAATCCCACTGTAGGTGACCGCACAGTTGGACTGCCCTCTTAACTAACTTAGTGTGCACAACTGGAGCCAACTTAGAACACCACTTCCAGTTTGAGTTAGCTGATAAGGTTTTGAGCCCTGATCCCACAGAAATGCAGTGCAACGTGGACATGAACATGAACCCTGACAAAGCGAAAAGTTCTGGGGAATATATTGCTACGACTCCTTCCTTCTGGCCCAGACTATTGATCTGGCATGACCATAATGTTAGGTCTTAACGCACATACTCCTGCAAATATAGGGAACGTAGTTGCTTCATAAGACCTACATGACTGATTTATATTTTCTTCAAAAAGAAGTGGAGCATTAATTTTTTCTCCTTATCAACTTATGTTACCTAGTAACAGCACATGAGAACAGTCTGTTCATCATTCACAATTTTCAATAATAAATTCTTCTAAGTACGCACATACATGTAGTATCTGCGAACAAGATTAAATGAATCTATCACACAGTTTATGAAATCCTCACAATGCGAATGTGCAAATGCAATTACTTATCAGCTATTGAGCAACCTCATAAACACATAAATGTAACACCCAATTTCTGACCCAGTTTATATGTTCCACAAACACTATCCCCAATATTACCACTTGCAACATTCGGCCAACACGTGAATACATACGTTCAACATACTCGTTCCCACTTCAATCGACTACACCCTTCAAATGTTATCTTGACGCTCTTCAAAGATCGTTTAGTTGCAGTAGCATAACACTAAATCCTCCTTGTGTTTACGCACACTTGCAAATGCTAAGAGCAATCTACAAACACATAATCAATTAGTTGATATGTTTTCGACCACCCCCCACATGCGAAACGCGTAGAGAGGGTAAATAATCACGCCACCCTTCTGCTACGTCCATCGTGTTCTGCATTGCGACGTCAAAAGTGAGTACTAAAACCGATTTGATTACTTCCCTTGATGAAGCAGGGGAGGTGTACGAGGGGGTGGACCGCGTGTGAGATAAGACGGTGCGATTGAGGAGTCATTGACCAAGCTTACTGAGCAAAAGAAGATTGTGATTTAGGTGCGTCAAATTGGGAAATTTGATAGTGTGGCCATTGTCCCGATCTGACAGTATTTTGACAGAGGTGCGTTAAAATTTTCACATCGCGATGAGTAAGCAAAAAGAATAAAATTGCCAACATGTTGAGTATTTTTATTGGATTTTTAATGACCCTGGTGGAGGAAAACTTTTTAATAGGTCTGTTAGGAAAGTTGGAAAGTTTGGTTTCTTAGAACGTTAGTGGCATCGTCGTAGTTCTTTGCAGGGAGGAACTCGCGTGGAACGTATGAATTATTTATTGAAAAGTTTTCTCTGTTATTCTCATAGTAAATGGCCAACTTCCTGACTACACGGATGTTAACTATTGGCAAACAATAAACTATACAAATACCCTTAGGATTATGGTTTCTAAGCACTTCCATAAAGTCGGCCGATCATTAAACATTTACAGTAGGCAACCATTGATTTTTTTTGCAAGACGGTACTTAATGTGGCCTATATTAGGGAGTAGGTCCACCTCTTACAATTTACATCTCTGTGTTACGACCTAGAACTGTTAGCTACCTTAACTGTTAGCTAATGTACACAGCATGAGCATGGCTTTCTTTTAAATAAAGATGACCTTCTTGTAAACTTGTAGAATTGGAGGAAAGAAGTAAATTTGAAATGGTCTCTGGAAGAAACATTGTGAAGTTGTGGTAGCCAAAGCAACACGAGGTGTACGATATAATATTCATTTCAGACAAAACTTGGTGATGCAATGGAGCAGTGAAGTCGAGAAGTAGCAACTCAAACAAAATGCCATGGAGTACTACACGGATATATAATATCCACAGGAACTGATTCACGTGCACACGGGCCCAGAATCAAGTGCTCGGAGGTCATGGGAGTATACCCTGGTATTTTTCAAGCAGAGGTCCGGAAGGCCAAAGATACGCTTAATTTAACCTCGCGGACAGCACATCACGATACCATTGGATAGCCAGGCCACTACGTAAAGCTCTAAATCAGGTTTACACTGGTCTCCCAAGATAAACCGTCTGAGTGAGAATAACAAAGTCACCCTCTATTAGGTACCAGGTCACGTACAAATAACGGTAAATGAAGCAGCTGACAATCTAACAAGATCCTGATACTCCGACTCATAAACGAAATTGGACTGGAAGTGGTGTTCTAAGTCCAGTATCTCATCAACTAGAGGTCAAAATCGGGAGAGCACAACAGATCTATAAGATCGCAGTGCGCTCACAAGCCTAAAATCAGTTAAAGCGAGACTTAAAAAGTGTCCTCTGGTGGAATTAAGTAAGCAGAAAAAGCTAAAAGAATAAAAAATGTCCAAACTGCACAATGGGAAAAGTGAAGTAGGAATTAATCATGTGTCCCAATGCTAAAACAATGCATAAGCATGAAAAAATCGGAAAAATAATTCCTGAAGCACCTGCTTAGATTGCCACCGGTTTCACCTCTTTTTCTCCTCCGCCTAGTGTTTCACCTCAACTAAATACCATCGCCTCTCAAATTGTACACCCCTAACTTTGGAGTACGAAAAGATGAGTTAAAAAGGGATTACGACTTACGTGAAGGCTAGATGAAAGAAGTCAGTTTGAATTCTTGAATTGTTACTGGAGGAGATGAAACTCGGGTTCATTATTATGAGCCTGAGCAGGAGCCCAACTGCAAAGGCATCAGTCTTCTTAACATCGCATATAAGATCTTTTCTGCCGCATTGTGTAAACGCCTAAGGCCCTTTGTCAACAACCTGATCGGTTTATATCGCTGTGGTTCAAGGCCAGGAAAGACCCCAGTCGATGAAGTAGTCACACTACGTCAGATCTTCGAAAAATCCCAAGCAATTAACCCCCACCTTTTCATCAATCGATAACAGCATCTATAGAGACGAGCTACATATGCAGAGCAATGTCCAATTTTGACGATCAAACGTCCCTGCAACGGGCACTTGATGTCTGGGTGAATGTTTTGGAGGGAAATGGGTATCGAATCAGTCCAAAAAAGACAGAGTACCTGTACTGCCCATTCTTTAATCCACTCCGACCTAGTCCAGACATTTATTTGAATGGAAAAGTTATTCCCAAGTGCGAAAAGCTCAAGTATCTGGGAACATTAATCATCGCCTAAGCATAGGGTGGATGAAGTGACAGGAACACTCTTTTATCTTCTGTAACCAAAAAATGCCTCCTAAGCTGAAAGTAAGGCTTTACACCGGCGCTCACATACGGTTTGTAATGCTCAACAATGTAAAAAAAAGTATGAGAACAAATTAACCGCAGCTGAGATGAAGATGCTCCACATGACAGCAGGAGTAACAAAGCTTGATCGAATTAGAAGTTCGAAGATCCGAGGAAGCCTTCACGTCAAAGAACCCATCTCGAAAAAATTGGAACACGACCATGTATGGCCATGTTCAAAGGAGGGATCCTACGAACCCTGTGAAAAAAGCAATGTAATGTATACAAGCGCGGAAGAGAAGCAGGACAAAAAACTCCTCGTTCACACAAATGCAAAAACAGCAGCATTTAATTGGCCTCAGTGACGAAGTGATCCGAAACCGGGAGGCCTACAGATATTGAGGTCGAATCGGCTAAGCCCACAGGCAAAGGGTTATGATCCCTATAATCCTGATCATAACCTCGCCGAAATGAGGGTAAAAATAAGTTCAAATCTCTGTGGAGAACAACCGGCGAAACGCACACGAAAATCGACTCACTACACGAAATATTTCCATGCAAAAAAATTTATTATTTTTAGCTTTTTTTCTATTCCTAGTCTAAGCTGCCGATTAGAAGAGCCGCTGATTCGAATTACAACGCACTATCCTATTCCATTCAAATCTTTCGAATTCAATAATAAAAATAATCTTAATTCTCCAACAACTGTAAAATTGTTACAATTTGATTTTCAGTCTTAAATATTTTCGTTTTATCTACGATTTCAAATAGAACCTTATCAACTAAAAAGTTCCAATTATTGATTTAAAAAATCTCATATCGTAGAAACAGTGCTGTATACAGCAAATAAACATCGCTGATAAACCTCGCTGAAATCAGTTGCAAATATTGGCTGCATAACCACCAATTTCATAATGATAAGCAAACACACGCTCATACTTCCCTTATCATCGTCATTTTTAATCCGATAAAGCAGTTTCCCTTGAATAAGATAAAATTCCCCCTGCCCTGATAGGTCTTTAATATTTACTTAAGCCCCTACCACGAAAAATTATGACCGCCTAACTATACCATGGGAAACCACCCCTGCTGCCTTTTAAATAGGCCACAGAAACTTTTCTAGCACAGAACATAACCTCCTCCCCTTGTGGCTTGTGAATTAACATGTGCCATCGATTAAACAGTTGTCTAGCCGCCCATAATTGCTTCCCATAGATTGTTGTAAACTATCACTTCCTGAATACTATGCGTTTACACTAAATCCCTCCAACAAGTGCAAATGTCAAGTTTAATTGCCATCGAACTAACACGTTCGATGCAGATATACTCGTACTATCAGCAGATAATGGCAAGTCCTCTCCGACCCTTATCAGTGTAAAATGAAAAATACGTATAATCAGCTCATAGCATGCAAACGAGTAGAACACCCCCCTCAACGTAGGCTCATGTTAATAATTAAATTACTGAGCCAAGCAACACGCAAAGGCTCTACACTACAACTCACCTTGTAACGGTCGAAGCCCTTCAAGTGGGCTTCGGTCAGATATTTCACTCCAAACATTCTCCTGGTCGCGTGGCCACCCTCTATGCTTTAACCTAGTTTCTAGCGATCCACTGGTGTGGGAAGAAAAACACATGCACTTGCACTTGGCACTACTTTTCAATAAGTAACACTACCTATTATCCACTTAGAGATACGTCAGATCAATGCCAGCCTGTCCGGTATCCACAGACTGACACCCAAACTTCTAACCGCACCGTAACTCACTGAGGTACGATTATTTTTTTTTTTTCACTTGTCTCGACACGCAGTTGTATATTTTTCAGAAATTGATAAAAATTCAAAAGGAATTGAAATCGTGACACTTTTTTATCTCATGGATAATAAAAAAAATTGACTAGTCAAATCCCGATTCTGACACGTGCTATTTTTAGTCCTACGTACTCGAACGCTTGCGATAAGATTGTATGAGGAGACGACAGAAAGTCCCCGAATCTTCGGGTACGGCCCGGGTATGGGTACTTTTCGTCACACAGTGCACGGTTTTTGATAAATTTTTGACTCGATTGTTGGTCTTATCTGTAATTTAGAACTGCGAAAGAGGGGGAGTAGTAGCACGAAAAAGTGAAGGAGAATAAGAAGGAGAGCAGCTGGTGTAGAACGTCTAGAACGTCTGTCGGTCGGTAGCACACTAAGTAAGCAAGCACGCAAGCAGTGCAGTGGAATGAAGTTTTTTTTTTCCTGGCGGTGTTGCTCAACACTTGGGTTTTGAACTGAGCGCTGGAAGAGAATTTAATGTGGTGTTCCAGTTGTTCAGCTGTGTTGTTGTTGGTGGTCCCAGTGGTTGTGATTGTTATGTGGTTTGCCTAATTTAATTAATAATGCTAAACATTAAATTCCAAAGAGAATTATTGATTCGATGTTTGGGGCGCAGAGCTGATAGCGAAGATGGTGTTTAATCGTTTGCCAGGCGAAGGCGGGGTATACGACATGATGCTTTAATCGGTTTTCTTTCGTTGCGAGAGGGGATTGTTTTTTTTTTTTTGTTTTAACTATTCATTGTTGTTGTTAGCCTATAAATATTGAAGACCTTTATTGTATGGCTGAAATTAATTATTTTATTCGAGGAGTTTTCTCTTAGGGGTAGCATTGGGGTTGAACAATTGATAACCGTCACCCATCTCCAGCTTTTGCTTAGTGTCGGGAAAGGGTTTCGCATTACCATTCCAAGACTAGGAACACATTACAAGATTGTTGGCAACATGACGCCATGGTGGGAGCACTACGATAGGTATGACGCACTGAGCGAACTCAGACCCTTGGAAACAGTACTACGATCAACGGGCCTAAAGATTTCCCTGCGTCCACGAAGGATCGGAATTAGTATATCGAAAGTCAACAGCCATATAGCAAGAAATTATGCTACTGGTCAGCATTGTCTTCGAAAAGATATTTATAAAACGGATATCACGGTCCCCACGTTTCCCACGTTCCATCCACCGCGCGCTATCACGCATAAAATTCTTTCGGCCATCCTTTTCTTTTTCATCTTTGCTGCTTTTTTGGCCTCGATTCCAGAATAAATATTTCCTACGAGTAGCTGACTAATCCAACTCAGCCAGTGCTTCATTCCGATGAAGTTAAATATCTGGGAGCCATCTTGTATAACAAACTGGTCTCTGGTCAAAACAAGTTAAATCGTAAACTATCAAAGCACTCTAGGCCTTCTGGTAGTGCAAAGGTGCTTTTGGGAAGACACGAAAAGGGTCCTTTGCACTCAAGGTGCAGTTTAACGTCTTTAATAGTACATGTGCATATGAGCTCAAGATCTCACTGAATACGAAGCATGGAGAGGTGAACTTCTACCTGACGCAAATGTTTACTGGTCATGGATGTTTCAAAGCCTACCTCGACAAATTTGAACAAGACGACAACCCTTATCGTCCAACGTGCACGTATGTTGTCGAGGATGCGAAACACATCATGTTTGACTGTGGACGATATCACGAAGAACGTAACTTGCTGACGAACAGACTGGGTATGACCCACCAACGAACATCACTAGGCACATGCTGAGCACGCAAGAAACCTGGGAAGCAGTAAGCGATACAGTGGCTACCAAAAGAACAATGAAGGCAGGAGCGACAGCGAAACAGCGAAATGCTTGGCGACAGTGTCGCAAGGACCAGGGGTAGTTGGGGTGATGGGTTTAGTGGCGTGGAAAGAATACAGAATACAGAACAAACCTGCCAAGTCCAGAGAATCTCGCAAGTCACATGACGACATCGGAAGGGAGTGGATGGAGATCTGCTTATCATAGTTACGAAGAGTAGAAGCCCTAAGAAGAGGCCAAGAGGTGGCCTCGGCCACAAGAGCATAATTGCTCTCTTCACCAGCCCCGTGAAGTAATACTTAATGGCAGTCCCGCGGGGAGATTGGTTGATGAGTGCAGAGGTGTGGTTTACTACGTAGAAGTCAGGAACCGGAGAATAACCCACGAATCGTCCATGCTAGTAGCACAAGCTACTGGTATCCATTGGTGCAAAACATAAAAAAATGTTCAAAGAAAGTTCGAGCTTATCCTCTGCGCATCCAATCCAAAAAACTTCTTCTGTACCCCAAAAAATAACTCGCTGTATCCACCTCTTTCATTACTATCCTTCTAAAGGCTCATCTCTTTTAAACGAGGGCTCTCCGCTCCATTTTAGCTGATTAAACTTCTCCACCAGTTGCCAATTGAGTTTCGTGTAACCGGTTGCCAAACGCGAAATTTATGTTCTCCTTAACCTAGGTACAAAAATTTGTAATCCCCACTGTATCAGTACTGGAAATACAACACCTTATCCTGCAGCTTTAAAGAAAAAAAAGAAGTAAAAATCAAGCTTAATACGACTTCAAGTGTCTTTATCCTTTCAACATCCATATCAGGAAAGTACGCCTTCATTGGAGCCAAATTCTCTCCTGGATTTCCGCCATCTTTTCTTTTACGGAGAAGTTCGATCTTAGAAATGATTATTTTCTTATGTGGGAGACAGACTGCTGGTATTGATACCATGGTATAGTGAATACTATAACCCCTAACAGACTGCACTTCGTAGTATACGTAGACTTTTGCGTTACGTGGTATACTTTGACATTTGTGTTGCGCCTCCTCCAGCTCCTTACACATTTTTTGCAACACTCCAATATTGCGTCTTGCTCCTCGTAGCTCGCCGATATAATTCCTCTAAACTTCTCTTACCTCATTGTTTCCAATGCAGATAAAATTGTGCTCCTTGATCCATTTTCAAAACATTTTTCGCTGTGATTGCTTGCTTTTGAATTATCAAAGAAGCTATGAAGAACCACCAACAGAAAGAAAGTGGCGCTGCAAGCAATTAGATGGTGGTATACCACCAAAAATTTGCGAATCTCAATACTAGGTTCAATTCATGGTATACTAGGTTTTAACGTGGTATTGCAGTGACAGACATGTAGTATAGAACGTGGTATTGCTATACCATGGTATCAATACCAGCAGTCTGTCTCCCACATTAGTCTGCTGATCATAGAAATTTGCCTCATAATTGAGGGATTTTTTTCCCTTTGCCTTGTAACCGTCCTATACTTCAGGTTTAACACAGCTCTTGTCAACTGATTCCATGTGGAAGGTATACAGATGCCACCACATACTGCCACATGGTTTGTCTGCATAACTGCCTAAGAAAGAGTATACTTTACCGTCCACAAGACATAACTCGCTCCTCAGATTTCACGTAGTATATGGGGTGAAGCTTTCTGGCAGTCCTATGATCTTGTCCTGATAGATTCTTGTAGCACAATAATATTAATAGAATCTTTTTCCAGGTAAGTTGCGCTTCTGACCCAAACTAAGTATCAAGTAGTCAAAAGCTAAATGTAAAAACTGCAACACATCAAAAACATGTAAAAATGTGCAAAAAATAGAGAAAAATTCTTTGAATGTCCTGCAAACCTAATTCGTTTGGTGACTTTCCACCTTTTTTTTAGTCCGCCTTTAGTCAATGGGGCCCAACGCCAGGGACCTCTCCTCGTCGCTAAATACTTTATAATACACGAGTACATTCTAAGCATTCTTCGCCTTAATTAAAATGCTGAAGTATTTCACGTATACTATTCCACTACTACAAAGAGAATCGTTTTTTGCACATTATCATCGTCCAGACTTAGGTAATCCGTAGAGCATCTAGCTACCCGTAGTCAAATAATCACCAAGCCACAGAAGCTTGTTTGAAGAACTCTCGCAAACTAAGCTTTCTAATCCTCCAATTAAAAGCAGTCACTGGGCATACACTGGCCAGAGCTTCATCGGAACTCCACGCGGCTACCGAGCAAATTTATTTGAATAAATGAAAAATGTGGCTCTGTCTCGTGTCGAATACGCTACCATATGCCCATTGCTACAACCACATGGCAAACGTATAAAAGAAGCGAACTTTGCTTTTTTTTTATAAAAAATCTCGAAATTTGCACGAATCCTATTCCTTCTCTCGCTCCCATGCCATTCACAGTCGCATGGTAAATTAGATCCTTGAAATATAGTCGTTCCATATTTTTCCTTGTTCTCTGGCACCCGTTCGCTACTCGAGCATCATCACCCTTAAATCCGTGGCAGAACGGGTGGCTGTTTTCCTTTCTTTTTTTTGACTGCTTACTTTTTGCCACTCTACGTCCAGTTGCAAGGGAACCACTGTGGGACATAAAGACTGGAGAGCTCATGCGGCGGATGAATTGGTAAGAAAGTGCAGCAGCGCAATATAAATGGTATTTCTGGTTCCGCACTTTAGTAGCAAATGCTGTTTCACATCATAAATCTCGTTAGTTCCACGATCTTAGTATATATCTGCATAAGGTTCCGATTCGCTGGTGGTGATGGTGATGGTGAAGGTAGCTTTTTTTTGGCAAGGATTTCAGGCTTGATGAATGGGAACAAAAGGAAGAACAAGAGAATAATGTTTTGATGAATCTCCTCTTTGGCCACAAGGGATGTTGCAATGGTAATGAAAAATAGGCATTTAAAAACCAGCCCTGCACAGACATAGAGATACTAATTTAGGTTCAATTAAGTGGATTGAGATGGGCAGAACCAGGAGCAGAATTATGAGCGTGTTTTTTTTGGATTTCCTATTTGATTTATGAATGTTAAATGTGGAAGTCAAAGATTGTAGGTTGTCATCGGACCACGGGTCTATTTACCTGTAGAACAACACTCTGGAGATCTGCAAAGAATCCTGGATTTTAGAATCACAGAATTTTCCTTATGTTCATACCTAAGAGTGTCTATGAAACAATAAAAAAGGCGAAATGACCCAGATTACTTACAACAACCGACTGGCAAACCCCTTCTTACCGGCCATGCAAACTCTCCCTACTGCAGTTATGGCGGTGCTTCTGGTCTTATGGTTAGAAAACGCACGATCTTTGGGATAATAAATTAGGAAATGGAAACGGAAAGTGGGCGCCGTAGCCCAGTGGCTAGTGCGTTGGAATACTGAGCGGGAGGTTCGACGTTCGAGTCCCAGAAGCCTTTTGGATATGGGGGACCTACAGTTGGTCCCTTCCATGTGTGTAAAAAAAAAATAAAACACACACAACATGAATGGCCGCGAGAAGTGCTGGGCCCTGGACCACATGCGCTCTGTTGCGCCAAGTATTTGTATTTTGGAAAGGGATATGCATTGGATTTCAGGAATGTGATGCGCCTCTAAAAAGCGCCCCTTCTAACAATTCCTAGGGATCAACGTGTCAGGAAAATCTAATTTTCTTACGATGCTCAGCAAGGCAAAGTAGAGAAAAGAATCTTGAACAACAAATTCTGTAGCATCACAAGGACTTACACATAATGGACTTATGGCCTGTGGACTTATGACTCTGCACCTGGAGCCAGATATCTGCAAAGAGAGTGAAGACGGTATTCTTTCTCGCTAGTTTCTCTGCAGATACGGCAGAAGGTACATTTGGCAGATGCCAAGCTTCGATGAATTGTAATTATAGCTACCATTCTTGACACCTGGACCAGGAATTGCGGGCTCACGGTAAACCCCCAGAAAACCGAGCTCGTATTATTCACAAATAAAAGAAAGTTACGACAGTTTAGTACGCCATCTGTCGGAGGCACCCCGCTTAAGATCTCCGACAGCGCAAAGTACCTAGGGCTTGTATTAGACAAGAAACTAAACTGGAGAATGAACATTAATGAAAGGATTAAAAAAAGCAACTATAGCCTTCTATTCATGCAGCAGAATCTTTGGGAAAACCTGGGGTCCCTCTCCTTAAATAGTTCTCTGGATGTATAAGGCTATAATAAGACCCATACTGACATACGGCAGTCTTGTATGGTGGCCGGCGGTGAACAAAGACACTAACCTAATGGCCGTCTCGAAGATTCAAAGACTAGCGTGTATCGGGACCACCAGTGCGATGAGGACAACTCCAACCACCGGACTTGAGGCTATTCTCAACCTGCTCCCGCTAGATATCTTCATCAAGACATCTGCAGCTATAAGCACCATCAGAATCAGCCAGCCAGGAACATGGACGTCAAATGCAATAGGGCATAGGACTATCCTTCGGAAGTATATTGGCCATGTACCCATTACGGACTACATCACGCCATACTTAGACTTTAATAAACCTTTCTCAAGGGCCTATCCTAGCAGGGAGGAGTGGTTAAGAGGTCTGATACCAAACGCGCGATCCATTGCCATATATACAGACGGATCTAAAATGGACACTGGCGTAGGGTCAGGCATCCTCTCCGAGTCGCTAGGAATATCGAAATCAATACGCCTCCCAGACCACAGCAGAGTTTTCCAAGCGGAGGTCTTGGCAGCGACAACAGCCGCCCGTAAGTCTGCAGTCAGGGCAATACCACAAGAGGGTATCACCTTCTTTATTGACAGCCAGGCAGCTATAAAAGCAATAACTGCCACAGAAATTAAATCTAAACTTGTGAAGTGCTGTCGAGAAGAGCTTAGGGTTCTTGGAACACAGCACAAGATATCGCTCTGCTGGGTCCCTGGACATGAGTGTTCTGCAGCCGTTTCAGGACAAACAGAACCACTCGTGAACATCCCGCTTTGCGCACTTAAGCTTGAATTAGGGAAAATAGCCATACAGGAGGCGAACACCAGATGGACCTCCTTGGATTCCTGTGTTATCACAAGGAAACTATGGCCATCCTTCGATAAAGGCAGAACCGAGAGACAGGAAATCCCTTTCCATCCTCGTTGGGGTTATCACGGGGCATAACTCTCTACGGTATCATTTGAAAAAACTACGTCTGACGGAAGAAGAACTCTGCAGAGGTTGCGGTGACGAGGGAGCTTTTGAGGACACAACCCACTTCCTATGTGACTGCCCTGGCCCCCAACACAGCAGGAACCGATTCCTAGGGAGCTACTTCTTCCAAGACCTAGATGAACTCGCCAGCACGCCATCAGACAAGATAATGAAATTTATCAAGTCCTCAGGATGGTTTGCATGCAAAGACTCGCGTCAATAATCATCGGAGCAAATTAGCATCGGTATCGGGTTTCAATGGGCAAGGGACATCCTTTCCCCCAAAGGGCACCACAATGGGTCAGCATTGACCTGAGTGTGACGGGGAGTCTCTCTCCTCGCCAACCCACATACCTTACCTAACCTAACCTACCATTCTGGCAATATCTGGTCTGGATCTGTCTTTTCTAAGGACTACAGTTCGATAAGATTATAGCTGTGACTAAGGAACTCCTTATTAGGTTCCTCAACTGGTCTTGAATGAACAAAAATTTGTTGCAATACTTTCCTAGGCATTAGACAGATGGTGTTTCTCAGAAGTGAATGCCTTTGGTGAAGATCAAAATTTTATCAATTTCTTTCCTTTCTGTCTTTTTTTTGCACGCCTGTATGAAGTGATTTAATTGTTCTCTTGAAACGAGTTCCGGGTCAACGAAACATAAACCACGTGAGTAGTGATACCAGTTGATTAAAATACTAAATAGTCGGTCTAGCAACTGTATTTGGAGGGAAACAAATTAATCAATGAATAAGTATTGTTTTACAAATGTTTTTAACTCAGATAATGTTTACTCAAAAACATTGAATGCAGTATTCTGGTTAATTATAGAAATAAATATTTTTATAGAAAAAAGCGCGATAATCGATTGGAAGCTGTTGTCCTATTTACTTACTGATAAGGCCATGAAATATGTAGATTGTAAGTATTGAATTCTGTTTCGTTTTGTGAATTTGGTACGAGTTTTCTTCGATATAGCGGTCCATATGTTACTACAACTTTGGTCAACACCTTACCTTATGCATGTACGTATGTGACTGATAGACAATCAGATGAAAACCTAAAAATGTCAAATATCATAAAACTCTGTTAGCCGATTCTAGGAAGAACTTACAAAAGGCCGAATCTGTCTGCCCGAAAAATTTCATGGACGTTGCACCTTTCTGAACATGGAGCGACCCTTCAGTAGTACTAGAAATTTAAACAACGCGCCTCCGGAGGTATAGTACAAGGCTACGATTAGTACCTTTATTAAATTTATTACCCCATTATTTGCAACCGAATCAGAAACGTCGATCTGGAGTGTAGAAAGTAGGAAGGGCAAGACTTCTTTAGGGGACTCACAACACTTTCCTACTCTGGATACCAAAAGTTGACATTCACCCTTATTCCGTGTGGCGTTTAAGTGGCGTTTTATAGGCGTTTCGTCAAAAAAAAAACGCCATATTCGAATTACGTGTGGCGTTTTTGTGTCGATGAACGCCATTTGACGTTCATTAAACGCCTTTTGGCGTTAAATGCCTTGTGGAACTCATTGTTTGACGACAAATGTCATGTTTTCTCTTTCACTCTTATTCCGCGAGGCGTTAAACGCCATTAAAAACGACGGTTTTTGGCGTTCAGAAAATACTGAATCCAACGGATTAGATTTTGTTTTTATGTTTCTTCGTATGTGAATGAGATGCTTTTTTTGCATGTTTTCTTCTTCGTCGCTACTCTAAACCATTGCAATACTATTCATTTTGTTTCCCAACTTATATTTTCACGACTTTGTTTTGAATAATTTGAAATTTATCTACTACAGACGTAAATCAGCTGTTGCAATGACAGTGGATCGCATGTGGAATGTAAATATACTTCCGACGGAGGCGTTTTTTGGCGATCGTTTTTGGAATAACACTTGAAAAATGAAACGCCTCAAAAAACGACAAATGGCGTCTTAGAAAAACGCCACACGGAATAAGGGTGATTATTTTCAAATCAGTGGAACCCAATTTACAATTATCGACGATTACAATGCAGTTTTCGAGATAAGATATCAGACCGTTCATTAGATTGGTGGAACCCAATGGGTTCAAATGTAGAGCTTTCATTGATGGCCTTGCCTCTAAGTGCAACTGAGTAGATGAGGCGGAAACCTATGCTGGATGCACTGATCTTTGATTAACCGAGCGAAATGTTCCTTGTTCGACAACGATAGTTGAATCAAAGTATTTTTGGATTCGGCTTAAAAACAACTTTGGAAACAGAAAGAAAGACCTAATTATGTCTATTCTTTTCGCATCCTACTAATCTACATACCTCTATTTGGCTTGATGAAGCTTATGTTTCTTATCCTTTGGTGAAGCGTTTATCCTTATAAGTTCTTGTACAATGTTTTCCGATACACAGCTTGGAAAAGATCGGGAAAATATCATCAAACCCCAATGCTTTATCCTTTTTAGAGCCTTGATTGCTATTTGTTGTTCCTATAAATTTGGATAATTCAAGACGATAGCTATGTGCTCCTTACATATTCAGATCTGAATGTCATCCAAATTCATTATTAGATTTACTCGGCGTTTTTTAAAACTACCACTTGCTTCATGCTCCTGTCAACTCTTCTAGTCTCATATACTTACAAGCTTTCTCGGCTTGTGACGAAAGGGCTTTGATCCGCATGGCTCTGCAAAGCGACTCATCATTGTAGTTCCTTCCTTTTCATTTGTCATGGAACGCCAGCTCAACTGAGGTGACTACAATTTAAGATTTGAATGATGTATGCTCTTGGGTCCATTGCAAGGCCTCTGCGAATAACTGTGAGCCTATGATGCCATCAGCAAGACTACCAACTTAGTGGCTACTACGAAGGTGCTGAGGCTGTCGTGCATTCGTGCTACCAGTGCAATGAGAACTACAGCCACAGTAGCACTGGAGGCTATCTTAAACCTGCTTTCGCTGGATATCTTCGTGCAAGCTTCAAAGTCAAACAGGCAGCTGGAGACCGAATACAATAGGTCACTCTATGATCCTGGAAAAATATCTAGGCAATTTACCTACTACGGACTACACAATACCGTACCTAAATTTGAATACCACATTCCCGAACTGAGAGGAATGGAAAAACGGTCAGCTACTTGACTCGGAATCCATCTCTATCTAAACAGACGGATCAAAGATGGTCATAGGCGTAGGATGATGTATTCTTTCCAAAACACTGGGCATAACCAAATCAGTTCGCCTTCCGAAGCACAGCAGTGTTTCCAAGCAGAGGTCCTAGCAATAACAATAGCCGCCCGTGAGACAGCGTTGAGGGCAATACATCAAGAAGGTATCACCGTTTTCATCGACAGCCAGGCAGCAATAAAAGTGATTACTGCAACTAAAATCAATTCCAAGCTTGTGAAGTGTTGTCGAGAAAAACTAAAGGTTCTTGGAACACAGCACAAAGTTACGCTTTGTTGGGTCCGTGAACATAGAAGCATACCAGGTAAAGCGATGGCGGATGAATTGGCTAGAAGAGGCTCGGTGTCTCGACCGGATTAAATAGACTTATCAGTGAACATCGCGCCTTCCATACTAAAGCTTGAAGCAGGGGTCAAGGCCTTATGGGAGGCAAACAACAGGTGGTCTTCCCTGGACACTTGTACAAACGCAAGAAGTATTTGACCTTACTTCGACAGAACGAGGATCGACAGGCTTAAGGCAAAAGGATAGGAGATAGGAGGATTACGAAAAAACTGCGACGAACGGATGAAGAACTCTATCGAGGATGTGGAGATGAAGATGTTAGTGAGGACACAACCCACTGTTACCAGCAGATCAGTTAACGACATTTTTAACAATGTCAAATCAACTGTATTGTTTACTAGTTCATCTGGGTATGGCGTGATGAGTTACTTCAACCTCGCCTGCATCACCTATGATGAGGTGTCTCTCCTATATACCGGCAAGGCGTTTAGTAATCATTTCGACTCCCTTAGCAAAATAATTCTTAAACAGTTGACAATCATAAAGGCCTCGAAGCGTTTTGATATTACAGCTAAAATAGCGAAACATGCTATTAAGCTATCATCCAATAGTGATTATGTGCCTATTAAATGTAAAAAGCAAAGCAAAAGACATCTATCTGGTTGTCCATCTCTAGCCTGTCTAATCTAAAGCAAGTCTTATAAACCATTGCCCCTCAGATGTAAGAAATTTAACGCTGCAGAAACTCCTAAAACACTCAAAGTCTTCATTACGAACACTGAAGCCGTGTTTCAGCTCTCTGTTGTTATTACCGCTTTGACAATAAAATCCCCCATAAATATGTAAGTAAATAGGTATTCGGTCATGAGCAACGCTTAAAAAAAGTTGTCCTCCTCATTTTCTGTCGTAGCAAAGTACTCTATGGTAACAATGATCCTTACTCTTCTCTGCAGTTTGCCCGACGAAAGTTTTGCACAATATCATGCTTTTGCATGCCGTTGCAGTTGTCACTGAATCCAATCTTCTCGCTTAGTCCCAAGAAGTCGAATCTGGAATCTTAAAGCTTCTACCCCAGCAATGACTATAATAGAATCTGCCTTGGTTAAGGTGTAATTTAGCACCTCGACTTAAAGGCTATCTGGCAAAGTAACTAACAAAAGTAATTTGTTCTTATTTATTTAAATTTCGATGGCAACTTAACATACATAGCTCAGACGTTAATAATAAATACAAAACGAAAATGAAAACACAACTTAAACTAAAAACTACATAAACAATTTTCTTTAAGTAATGAGCGCTTGAATTTCCATTAATTCAGCCACCTGGAGGTTTCAGTAGCTGTTAGTCCGACTTGTCGCAGCCGTGACAGCATTGGTCGGTAGATGTCAGAGGAAAACGGCAGGACGACACCTCGCTCCTGAATTTCACCTATAACACAAAAGGATGCGTCATGAATTGATTCTTATGAAATTTAACAAACTCACCATCCAAAATCATCTTCGCTGCAATAGCTGCAGGTGTTCCCACCGTCATTGCCATTGCTGAATGACCATTGGGCTGCCCGTAGACAACAAAGTTAATACCACGCTCCTCACGACGGCCATCGTTCCAACGAATAACAACTTCATGTCGCAGTATCACCAGATCTCTTTCGTTCTTTTCTGCAATCAAATTGAAATTATGTCCAGTCCTGCATACGGATACTAAAGGCAGTCTTACCAAATACCAGCCGCTTCGACAAATAATGACTCAGAGTATCCAACGGCGTATTTAACTTCACCACCGGTGTATCGGCCAACAGTCCTAAGCTCTCAATACCTTCGGCATCGCCCACCCGATCGATCAGCTTTTGCTTAAGATTCTCGTAGAAAATACTCGAGTCAGCCAGTCCTAGGAGATTTATAACTAACTGCCTCCAAGTCACCTCCGGTCCGCCAGGGTGTAGCATTGAATGCGGCTCCGGGTCAATGAGACCTAAGAGTTGCATTGGTTGAATGCACTCCGAGAAGCCTTTGTAGCGGATCGTTCCCCTTACCAAGGTGTGAATGTCCCTTCCCAGACCGTAGAGCTCTGAGTACTTCGTTGAATCTCGGTTGGGAAATCCCTCCAAAGCGAATCCTGGCAAGAAGTCCAAGCTCTTTGGTGCTGACATCAAATCGCCACCACCTGAGATCTCAACTATTTGTCCCTTATTCAGATACTTCGCCGCAGAGAGGGTATTTATGAGGACTCCCCTTGGAGACCAGGAGAACTTGTACCGCAGGGCGTTGTTTGAATGTTCTGGTGCTGGTAGTCCACCACAATAGCTGACGAAAGATTCAATAACACCTCCATGCTCCTGAACATCATGTATACACTCTAGGGCAAGTAAATGGTCAATACCGGGATCGAGACCAACTTCATTCATAATCGTAACGCCATTCTTCTTCGCCTCCTCATGAAGCTCCTTGATCTCGTCATTGAGGTAACTGGCAGTGACCATATGAGTTTTCTCATCAACACAGTACTTGGCGATTATTCCATGAAGGCTATATGGTAGGAGTGATATGACCACGTCAGCCTTTCCACAGAGCTCTTGAAGGTGTGCCGTGCTCTCGGTGACATTGATGTACAGACTCTCAACTCCGGGATAGATTTGAGCCAACCTATCCGATTCATCCTTTACCTGAGATGCCACAGTAATTGAGACGTCCTTCTCGCGGTGCAGCCATTCCACTAAAGGTGCCGATACCATTCCAGCTCCAAGGACAAGTACCCGTTTGTTATTTTCCCAACTGCCCTCGACCTTATGACGGGACTTCATTCTGAAAAAAAAAACAGCATTTAATTCGAGTTGCAGGACGATTCTTGTTGACCACTTACGAATTTCCATCTCTCAGCTCCTGAATGTACTCGTAATTCTCTGTCAGTTTTCCATTGCTGGCGATTACAGCCGAATAGATTGGGTATGAAAACTTTTCGTCCTCGAACGGTTTACTGGCATCACTTCTTATGATATCATTGACATACGGTTGCAGTAGCTCCCCAAAGAGATCTGTAGATTCTCGAGGTAACTGCGTTGGCATATTGTCGATGGAACACACCAGTACACCGGGTCCTTTAAAACTTTTCGTATCCTTATTTCTGTCGGCATCATACAAACAGAACGGAGTATCGATTGTCGTGCATTCGTTCATGAATTCAATAGAACCACCAGGATCGGCTGAGATATCACAAATAGCGAGCATACGATGCGGTAATGATGGTGAACCCTTACTGGTTGGTAGCCATGGGGTGTTAGCCGGCCGAAGTAGGCTTTTGGCATCCGGAATTGAGATTAGCTTCGGGCTTCCTACAGCCCAGTAGATTCCATTTATAATTACCGATGCATATGGAGCGATTTTTTTATTGAAGGTCGATATATAGCGCTCTGGATATTGGTCATACTCCTGCTGATCGAAACCTCCACCCTCGCGACGTTCCAAGTGATCCGATCGACTGACCTCGCAGCCGTAGAGTTTATTTTGACCTACAAAGAAAGTAGTAAATAATGTAGCATACTCGTAGGGGTATTCATTTTGTGATTAAAGATTTCAATGAAATTTTTTCAATTATCTTAAACTGTGGACGATGCCATGCACCATCGGAATGCATCATCGGAATGCACCATCGGTTAAATGGCCGCCATAATTTTGCAAACTTCGATTCTGAGGTAATTTTTGGCGACTTTTTGGCACATTTCTGGCAGCATTGCGGTCATAGTTTCACGGATGTTGGTTTTTCACTGAAGATTTTCTGCATAAACATGATCTTTAGCATGGTTCCACAGATCAGACGATTTTGGTGGCCAATTGATGTCACCAAATTTCGAAATTTAACGGCCGGCGAACTTTTCGTACAATAGAGCCAATTTGCTTGTGTTGTGTGGTACTAGGTACCATCATTTTGGAAGTGGCGCATTCTCCACTTTCAAAACAAAAACGGCCAGACCATGAAGCCAACCCACAGCGCGCACCAAACTTTCAGCCTTGGTTAGTGCAATGACCTGTCAATAATCACATTTGGATTCTCAGAACCCTAAATTCTGCAATTTCGTTTGTTTACGTAATCGTCGAGCAAAAATGGGCCTCATCGATGAAGGAGATTTTGTTCGAAAAATCGACGCAAACTTGTTGATTTCCCAACACCAAATCTGCGTGTGCTTTGCGGATTCTATGGTCAACAAGATTTAGTTAATGGACCTTAAAGGGATGAAAACACAAATCCAAGAGCAGAATACGTCAAGCGGAGCTTGACATGCATTGACAATTCCGAATCTTCGACCACTGGAGCACTCGCGGCAGGTATATGTCCAGTTGATCGAGCATAACGATGATCCACAGGCCTCACAACGTCACAGACACTACCGAATTCTTTGGATTTTATAGATGCCATAGGGCAGGGATTTGGAAACCCAATCTCTAAATGAATACCCTTTTACATTCAAATACGTATTTATAGAGATTTTGTATTTTTTTTTCAACTCGTAATACAAGCATCACCCCAAGTACAAAGCCTGTAGAGCAGTATTTATCTAAACTAAGGAGTCACGGGTAGAGAAAAACTATTAAAAAACCTTCTGAACATGGTTTTCAAACTTACAGAGTGACAGGTGTGCCTATGTCATGTGTCATAGAACATTAAACACTTAGCGAGTCTCAAGTGGTTCCATTCTGCTTAGCTTCGATTGTACAATTTACACGAAAATATGGCGAAATTGGACGAACAAAACGAGCGCACTAGCAAAATTGGAACCTTCAGTACATGCCCTCTACCGATATACTGGCGATTAAAGTACCAGAGAAGTACTCTTATCACATCTAAAGTCATAAATAAAGTTAAATAGAAATACAACTCTAGCAGAATCACATACAATGTTCTCGACACCGCAATACCTCAGGCGCCAAAGTCAGTCCCAAATATTTAAGGACTAAATTCTTACGCACAAATAGTGTAACGACTTAGAGTATGACGTTCCTGAGACAGAAGCAGGGTTGTGGTGTACATTATATAACCACTTGCCTAGTGCAAAGTGGCTTACTGTAGCCAAAGTAGGTCACGTGCAGAGTAAGTGATCGGCGGTTTTTTTACGTTTACATCCTTGCAATTGAAATAGTATGTATTGAACAAGATAATAAGTCCCTCCAGCTGTATGGGTCCTTAAAGCCCAATGGTCAGTGCCCACTCACAGACCAGACATACCTATTCACTAGCATATCTCCAGAAGCCTTGCAAAGTAGCTCGTTTGCTCTATTTTTGTACGAGGTGGACCATAGCACAGCTGTCTAGGCTGCTCTAATTTTATTAAGGATTCGATAAACAGGGTGAAAATATTTTTTCCTTGATTGCTTCGAACAAGGTTTAAAGCTTTTTTTCTGTGTTGTCCTCTTAGACTGAGGGAAAAACTATCAAGAGTTGAGTTCCTAGGTACTTATAGCAATCCCAACCATTCTTTGAATGTTTAGTCAGCCGAGTGCCTTAATAGCTACCTAACTCGCAGTGTGCTATGGGATTGTGTCATTGGAATCTAAGAATTTATCATATAAATTTTTATGGTCATTGGGACAATATTTTGTTTAAATGACACCGTGACAAACTAAAATTTTATATTCCACGTTTTGTATTTAAAAAAAGATCCACAAAGTCATTTCACGTATTGTATATCTGGACTCTGGACTTAATCACTTTCAATGAATTTTAACGATTATTTAAGGCTTAAGTCTCCAGAAACATTAAACAAACTTTGATGCGGTTCTTATCACAGCTAAAACTATTGTCCGCCTGCAATAATCTATTGTGTCTGCACTTGACACTTCACTGACAGCCATACTGACAGTCTATTGAAATGCCTAAAAGTCTCACTTATACGGATCATTGTAATGAATTCTACAGAACATTAGCAATGCTGATTCGACAAAGCAAAGACATAATTTTGCGATCAGTCTTGGATACGCCAACAGTTGGATGTTGCTTGATTAAAGATATTTTTATTACGCGGACTTTTTGTCCTTATACATACATACATATGTGGTCAAGTCCATTAGGAGAATGTTTTGAGACCACAGTTCGGGTGCTTTATATATGATTATCCCAACCAACCATTGCACAATTTAGAAATTTTTAGAATCATTTGTACCGCATGTCTTTTCTTTTATGTGTGTGCTAACGCTCTGGTAGATGGGTCATAATTTCAAGAGCGATGAAGGCAGTACGAAAGCTTTACCAATGGATGAAGGATAAGTTTTTTTTAGGTATATACATATATGGCCATAGGCTTTACTGACCTCTCCTTCAGACAAGCCAAATCTGAGCGAACAAAGATGCGAAGATATGTGGAATATATTAAGTTAAGGGTAAGGCTATTGTATGTACCCTAATTCCCTTCATATTCTGGTAGACGTATTTTACATTCAAATGGTTTGCAAAATGTAAGAGCTTGTTATTGTTTTCACAACAAAAGAGTATTTGGGTCGATGTATTTGATGTTTATTATGTGTCTTTGGTTCCCTTTTTCCCCTTTAGATGCACCGGCCCATCTGACATGCTCCGAAACGCCTACTTTACGAAAATTAAAGCAAGATGTTACGGTAGCTTACCGGGACACAATGCAGTGCGTCCCCAGATAATCGTATAAGAAATACATATACATATGTATGTACTCTTCAATAGTTTCACTGCAAAGTACAAGGCTGAATTCCACAACGCAGTACTGCAAAGTCAAGCGTTCGCAAACGTCCATACATTACGTTGATGCAATGTATACCGTTTCGAAACGCATTGTGAATTTGCAGCGTATCATGAACTGATGTGATGCAAATGTCGTTTGCCATTTTATTGATTTTTATTCCGCCAAAATGGAAGTTTTTGCACTTTGTAGCATTTGCATTATTATTATTTTTTTGTCATTATAGATTCTTTATTTTTTAATTCAGGTCGTTCCAAAACCTTGAAGATTGCAACGCATCGTCAAAGCATCGCATAACGAAAGCATCATAACATCGCACCGCGCGACGGCGGAGATGCATTCACGATGCGCAATATTTTGACGTTTTGGAACTCAACCCGAACTTCAATTCGTAAAGCAGTCAGTGGTAAATACAATGCAAACATAGTGCGGTAGCCCAATTTTGAAAATTATATTTTTTTTTTCAAGGACCTAGAACCGTGTCCTCATGTAGCAATACTGGACCTTACTCTCGCATGTATTTGACAAACATCCAAGAGCCGTAGCCGTCCTGAAAAGCCACTTTATTTCGCCTTACGGATATGGCTTCTAAGGTCTCTGCCATTCGTGTAAAAAATACGTACAACACGCACACCTGTCATAAGCTCATATGGGCTACTGTGTCGAATATTTATATTTTTTGATTTCCCCCATATAAACAGTTTTTATCTCGCATTCTGACATTGTCACAAAACAAACAAACCATCTGCCCACCGCATACAATTCCATAAAAACCAGGCTATAAAAAAATCGACAATCCGTTCAATATTTAACTTACTTCCATGTTCAGCGACTTTCCTCAGCATCTCTGGTGGCACATACTCAATGGGTAACTCCTGAAAGACTTCCTGTGCTCCTTGCGATACATTACCCGATCCCGTAAACACAAATGTCAACGGACCAATTGACCGAGGCATCATTCCCAATGCAATCTCATACCCACAATCCCGAATTGCCTGCCTTGCCATCGACGAATTCCTATAATTGTGTGCCGGCCCAATATGCATAAACGGAGTATGATGACCCAAAGCTAGTAATCTTAATCCAACGCCATGCAATATATTAACCATTCCAGCGATGCCAGCATATTTCCCAAACGCCACCTGGCGTGATCCCTTTTCATCGATAATCCGCTCATAATCGATAAGCCTTATTTTCTACAAAGGAATTTATTCAATAAAGGGATTATCACCCACAGCCGATCAAAACTCAAAACTTACCTTCTCCAGGACCGCATCCAGCAGTGGCATATTCGACTCCTGTGCCTTAATCGTATGTGAGAAAAAGCAGTAGGTTTTCCCTGGAATCAGAGCTTCGATAGGAACCTGTTTCACGCCAAAAATCACGGACGCCTCACTAATGTCCTCTTGGATGACAGCACCGGAGCTTAAGTACGCCTGATTCGAAAGAGACAACGACAAAAATTTAATTTCGAATCCTGCAAGAGAATGACAGTACATATCGCACACACGTTGTGCATTTACAAATATAACGCCGCGCCGCGCCGTAAGCCGTATCATGCTCGTGTTTAAAGCTTTTTTTAATGCAAATCCTGTTTTTTTTTTTGCTCTGCTCTGCAATGCAGTAATTTGATAAAACCCGATTCTTTATGGATTAAGCTTTTAATTGTGCTCTTTACGATGAGCTGGCTGTAGCAGCATTATAAAATTCTGTTGTGATGCACTGGGTGCACTTTTAATTAATATTTCTGATTATCAAATGGTCCTGCCGACGGATATGAGCATTTTTATTGATACGCTCAAAGAAAAAAAAATGAAATCCTGACAGTACAGCATTAAAACCGAAGATTAAAAATCACAAAAAAACAGTTAAGTTGGTTCTTTAGTTCCAAGTATGAATATAACTCATGAATGGAAGAAAGGTTGGATGAAGGTCGAAGGAACTCAATAATCCCTTTATTGCTGGTAAAACAGTTCCTTGTGGAAGACTTGAATATATTGCAATAGCACTCAATATGAGCAAGGATTCGAATGGGTTATTATCTTGCAATTGATATTGATGAACATTTGGGTTAAGTAGAAGTTCAACTGCGCTGTGAGGGAGTGTGTTCGCAGGACGCTCTGTAAATTTCTACTTAATAGTTCGGTTGTTTTTCTTTTTAGTTAAACATGTATTTATAGGGGATAAATATGTGTGATTTGCATCCCAAAATTAAGATATCCTGTGCTCTGAGACAGCTTCATTATAGGGCACAGCAGGTTCATGATCGCAATGAAGGCGCTCGAAAAGGAGGGTTACGATAAACATAGATGCAATCTTTCCAGCATATCATCTGTACACGTGTTGGTTGAGGACCTGATTCACTCTAGGTAAAAGTAGGAAAATATTTAAGGACACCTAGAGTTTAAATTACAAAAAAGTAAAAAGAAATAATTGACAACAGCATCAAGATTCTAGAATCATTCAAAGAGAGGCTCCCAGTGTAGTTTAGGATGGGATCGGATAAAATTTAGGGACATCGGTAGAGTTTTTTTTTTACAAAAGTTTCAGGAGCACAACAAATTATTTCAAAACAAAAGCTTGTCTGAATTTAACCAGTCGACTGCGTTCTTCACTCTCACATCTAAATAAAGGAGAAGAAGGAGAAGGAATGAAGTACAGACGTCCAAAGCAAAATTTATCAGTGGGATATTCCGTTTACCCCTTATAGCAGATGGTTATTAAGATTAGGTGAAGCACTCAAACAGGATGATCATATCCACAATTCAATCTTGATCCTGGAGCGCTTATTCTTTAATTCTAACATCTCTAGGGTGGATCCTCAGAGTTCGGCAGACAATTCACGAAGTTCGATGTCGAAATCAAAACATTACGAGATTCTGATGTAACTTTTTAAACTCAGTGTTTAAATGGCTAACTGAATAGGTGGTTGGAAATTGGACTTGTAAAGGTTTCATTCAAGCTACAGGCAGAGAAATCTCATTTGGATAATGATTTCGATTAAAGGATAATAGTCTCACATCCCTCCTTTGCAAGTGTATCGGAGATTTCATTTCCTACGACATAGCTATGGCCTAGTACCCATATATAGTTGACCCTATTCCATTTGGAAAGTTTTTCTCAGTCTATTCTTACATTCTCATCAATCTTTGAGTAAATTGTGGGAGTCTCAGGTTCCTTCAGTGTAGTCTGAATGTTCGGACAAGCTAATCCTTCTACCAAACCATTTTTTATCGATTATCCAGTGGGCTATTCCGAGTATGGCAAACACTTCAAAATACAAATAATTACAAATATTTAGCGCAAACGTAAGGAGCCCAAGGCGTAACGTTTCGCGACCATTTGTATTGTGCATGTTACATATATTTCTTCGCCCAAATGGAAGCAACCTACAGTTTAAGGCCATATCTGAAAGGCGAATTAAGAAACTTTACTCTCGGACATCCGCGAGAGGTGGGATTTGAAAAAAACTAACTCCACGGCGCCCACATGGCAAAGATATATTTCTGGAAGATAGTCGGTATTTCCAGACTGCAGAAGAATTTGGTCTTCTTATCCAAAAACCAGTGCAATAGTGGTACAAAATCCGTCAGTATAGAAGACATTCGTGATATCCTTAAGGAATTCATTTGGATCTCCATTTAGGATGAGGCCCAGGTTCACCCCTCACTATAGCATTAAGAATGCATATTATGTGTGGTGAATAAAATGATTTATTTTTAAATGTATTAATTGCCTTTAATTACATCCATACAATTCAGAAAAGTAATACTCGGTTTCACACCTTTTATTGGTTTCAGAGGTTTTATAATTAAGCACATGTTGATCGATTCAATGTACGGATTCGTTGTACTTTAGTCACACGTTTAACACAGTTAATTAAATTTAAAATTACTGCAGCGTCAAATCATTTTGAAACATTGAGTACTTACTAGCTGGCTTTGCACTTTTAAATTAAGAGTCATGAACTACAAGTATATGTACATCCTCGTATATAGTACTGTGTATGTTTGTATTCAGGCCAATCAACTGTGTACAGTATTTCCACGCAAACATATCTTATCATCATTATTCATCATGCTTAGTCACAATAAGCAAAATTCCCATTTTACCCTCGCACGTGCTCAAAGTTGTTTTCGTTCAATAAATTTAATATGATCACTAGGCGGCTTGGATGCGAGTTATCATGTTCTTATCACTTGGAATGCGGAACCCTTGACCCTGGCAACGTCAGCTCTTCTAATAGAGTGAACATATTTTTTTTGTATCTGACTTTTGATTTCGAATATCTGTTTTTGGAGCAATGCTGTGCAGTAAGTCAGTCAAATATGCTTGATGCGTCATTTGAAATTCATGGCATGGAAAATTTTCAATTGGGCCTTCTAGTGACCTTATCATGGTTTAGCCAAAAACAAAATCCAAAATTAGTACTAAACCGAGACTGAACAAAATTATCTGCAATGGGCTTTTATAGCGTCTAACAAAATATTTAGTGAGGCAGATAAGGAACGAGTACAGTGAATGACAACCATTTATGTGAATAAATATTGACATTAAGCAAGCAGGACATGAGGTGTTGGATTAATCTTGAAGTGTTGCATAGCAGCTGGAGATTCAAGGTGTGACGGTATCTAAAAGAGCTTAATCTTTGAAATCCTAAGCAACTTGAACCTAATATTTTAAGGCAAATCTTAGTGGCTCCGAAAATCCAAGGAAAATAGGGGAATAACCTCTTTATCCACAATGAGTGACAGTTTGGTGCGGGTTTTGGCCTGGATGGCGGTGGTATTGGGCCACATTTTGTGGAAAATAATGCTGGTGCGACCGTTTCAGTGAATGAATTCCGTTACCGAACAATGTTGACTGACTTTTCTCCCGAAATCACAAAAAAGTGTGACTCATATGAACCTACCTAAACAACATGAATTAACCACATTCTTTGCGATAGGATGCTGAATTTAACTGCTTCCGTTGTAAGAGGAGAACTTCAGTGGAATGAAATCCCCTGAACTGATAGATCTACAAGGGCTGTTCAAACGTGGTAAAAGGAACCCCAACGAACTCACAGATCTTGCCACAGCTTCTGAACAACAATACCGATTACATCAAGTTTTCGAAGGAATCAAAATAGATTGGGAACAAAATAAGAGGGCTAATCACTGAATCTGATAACAGACACTTACTTCTATGGGTGTATGTCTGTCCCTTATGTACATAATTCCCACGGAAAACTCTAATTAGCAAGAAAAGTTGAAGTGGTTTGTAAACGATTTCAAGCCATTCAAATCAGCGGCACTGGAACAGCACCAAGAACCTCAGACCAACCAACATTATATTCTTTATGCTTAATGCATTCAAATGACTCAATATCGTAAAGCTTATTCTATAATCCACCGAAGAATATCTTCTAATCAATAAATTTACCTTGGTGGTATTTATTTACATAACGTACACACAAATTAAGTCGATTGTCAGCGCCTTAGGTCGACTAAGAATTTGTGAACTCATCTACGGCCTTTTTTTAACTTATACAGCAAGGAGTTAGGAAGTAGAATAATAAATGTTTACTATGGACGCAGATCTGCGAAGATCACACCTCTTACTGTGTATTCAAATTTAAGGCGAACTTCTCCTAGAAATTGAAACTAATAACTAGAGATGCCACGAATAGTGATTTTGCCGAATACCGAATACCGATTATTCAGCGACACTTAATCGATTTTGCGGGTGACATGTTCCGACCTGCATTATTGAAGTGTATGCAGTAAAGGCCCTTTCACAGCTCAGCGACCAGAGAATGTGCGAACTGCGAACAAACCATTTTTAGTACATTTAAAGCCGCGCAATTGACAACTTTACTATTCCAAAAGAACAGAGCTTAATTTATCTATCAATTAATATAAAAAAAGTTAACTTTTAACTAGTTTCTGCTAAGAAATTAACAATTCGCGGATTTCTCCGCGAATAGGCGAATACTTCTTGCGAATTGTCAAATTTTATTCACATTCCACAGATATAGAATCCACATTCGCGCTACCAAAATATTCGCGAGAGTTTAACCTCACAATTCCTTTGTACATACAATGAATGACAAGAGAAATTCGCAGATTGTTGCGACTAAAAAAAGGGGCTGTGAATGAAATGTCAAAATTTGCGAATATTCGCTCGCTCGCATTCGCAGTTCGCTGAGCTGTGAAAGGGCCTTAACAATGCAGATGATGTCGATACCTCAATATCAGACATTACAACCTCTTGCCGACATCCTCAAGTTTGCTCCCAACACACTAAATTCTCTGCTCTATTCGCCCGAAACTAAGAGTAACAACTTGTGTTTACAATCAATCTTTATGTGCTAGTCTTACACTTCGATTGTTGAATACTTATCAGCTTAAGCCTTTACAGCGTTTTTCAGGTCAAAATATCGCTGTTCATCAAACCCCGGGAGAGAAATAAGTGAATTTCGGACTAAATATAAAGCTAACGAAACAATGTAAAACTTCCCAGACTTCAATGCAAAATTTAGAACAATTTGGCAATGGTGTAGTGGTAGCGTCATCGTTTGTCGAGCTGATAGTTCACAGTTCAATCCCTGATGTCAGTAAGCATTATATGATAAGAGGCAGTCCGAGCAATTGAGAGAGCTTATGACAACACTACTGCGAAGGCATAACGCTGGCAGTAGATTTGTCATATGGCTGGAGAAATTGTTCGCTCTGTTGATAATTGATATGCTTATGACATCAGGTGGACTGCGAAAACAATACTGTGAATCAGAAGCGAAGCCAAAAAAATAATGACAACAAATCTCTCCAGTTATCTGGACACCACCCTGGAGCTAATGTGAAACCTAACGCATCTGAGTTTCAAACCACTGCACCAATCTCTTTCTCTCTTTCTATCTACATTTTCGACGCCCGCACCGTGTGAATAACATGTAAAAGGGTATTCATAACCCCTTGAGCGCGTGCAAATTATAAAAAAAAAAAAAAAAAAACTAGTTTCCAAATTGGCTTTACAGGAGACATATATGTACTTTATTAATATCAACTGCAAGTCCAAGTCAAAATCAAATTAACCGTATCGCCACCAACTACAGATTAAAGATAAAATGAAAAATGCTTCCAACTTTAAGTCAAACCTTTTATCTATGTTCTCGTATGTTAATCTGTTCTTTTCTTTTTAAACATAAGTCAGCACTATGTAACACGTATTGTTTACCTACTGTCAAGTAAACAAAAACAACAATCTTCGACGAAACATTAAAGCCAAATCAAGATTAATTGCATCGGATAACCATGATAATATTATTTTTCTGCTTTTCCTAGCAACACTAAACTGGTGTCTTGTAGTTCAGTCGCAATTTTTTTGTTTTTTTGTTTCTAGATTAGAACTCTAATCAGGCAGAATTATTTTGGTAATGTCATGGGCAAAAATGGGTGAGAGGAGTATTTACACGGTTTAGCAAAGAATTTCCAGATTTCTATGACGAAAAGAGGGCTCGTGTCGTGTTATAAAAATACGCTCTAAGTACATAGATACTTTATTGAATGGGAGGAATTCAGTAATTTTAGGGCCGATGAGATGAGCTCTGAAGGAGTGTTTGTTTTGTTAATTTGTAGAATGAAAAGGAGTACGATGTGATGTGGAGAATGTGAGATTTTTATTCTTTAAAATTTATTGAGACATGCTTAAGCTGACCAGAATCAGAATCAGATTTTTTTTATAATGCACGCGCATCAAAGGGTGACCACCCTTATATTGTCAAAACAGAGTACGGGCAATGGAGAAATTAGGAGGAGTTGAAAGGAGACACCGATGCACATTAGTTTTAATTGTTTCCAGGTTATAATGAGAAGGGAAATAGAATTTCGCAAAGCATTTCATATCCGTGCTGTTCGGCTTTCCTTGAGCCTCTGTATTTCATAGTAGACAATCTAGACATTCAGCAGCGTTGCTGGCGAGGTCGACTATGTAGTCATTTTAAAGTAAGTTGTCATTGATACCAAGAATACCTAGTCCTCCGGTTTCGCCGGTGCAAGTGCCATTCTTTGATAATGGCTGGGTGTTTAAATTTTACTCAAGCAAAAGTGAAGAAGAGAACATTGAGTTATCGAATTCTTAAATTCTACTCCTATCAGCCAAGGAGTGTATAGGAGTGGAGAAGAAAACTATAAACCCCACTTACTATTTCTCAATCTCTATCGAATGCCTTAGAATTATCAAGAGCAATAATGTCACTTTCACCAAAGTTGTGAAGGGACTGGTTTCACTTTTCGGTAACATCCGATCGCCAGGGGACCTTTTGCTGTGAAAACCGTACTGCCGGTCATTAAAGAGTTTCTGTAATTCAAGATATTTCATAAGCTGAGGGCTTATCAGTGTTTCCAAAACATGCGGGACCAAAAGGACCAAACCATTTGCTGGGTCCCTTTTCGTGTCCTTTCTACCACTCATCTTAGTCAGAGCTATCCTCTGTATATCGATTCTTCGTGTTAACGCAAGCATTTGCTTAAAAGTTATCTAGCCGATTCCCTGGTTTTCCGGGCAAGATCTCTCTTCTTCTACTAGCTAAGGTTGAACATTGTCACAGCATATCTGTCGCCATCTTTCTGTCGTCCAAACATAGTCTGCAAGTATCATCTTTCAAAAGACCCGTCTTCTCCTGTTGATATCTGAAGTTGGCATGTAGTGTGATTAACGCTACTAACCATTTTAGTGTTCTTTACTCGATGCGTAAAATTTCAATTTAATTTTGACCTGTCTACACCCATACATTGTTGTTCCAAAGTGGCCCATTTCTCGATCAGATCTTTCTCAACAGAAAGATTCCCTGACTGATTCCCGCTTGACGAGTTGATCCGTTTCTTAATTTCATTCGATCCCGAAGTGGCCTTTCACCCAAGCCAGTGTCAATTCGTCTTAATTTGCACATTAATTGAGTTTCTGCAAACAATCCAAGCCCAGCGAAGTGTTAATGCCTAAGTGCCTGATCACTGCCTGATTGTCCAGTGCTATTATCATATTCTTCTCTATTATTTAACATTAATGTATTGGTTATTTAGTGAGATACAAAGGGAGCTATTTTATTTGGATATAGAAATGCTGAAAGGTAGGCGGAATGGCTGGCCAAATACCAATCATCCTCTACAGAGGCGAACGTTACAATGTTTCATGACTAGTTTTACCATCCCTCCCATATTCAGGAAGAGGAAAGTATTCTTTGCTGCTTCAGCAATGCCTTTGATGTCAAAAAAAATACAGCAATGTGGCGGCAAGTCATGAGGTTAGTTTTATATCAGGACTCGCTTTAAAGTCCACCAGATTTTAGTACCGACATAAGAAAAACATAAAATGTACTAATCTGAATGCCAACAGAGCAGATGACACCGACTATCAAGGACGTCTTGGACAGAAAAACATTTCAAAAGAGTAGCAGGAGCAACTACTAACCTCGGATAAACACCTAAAATCAAACGTTTAGGGGCGGAAGGTTACTCGAGGTTTATTCAGAAATCGAAATCATTCATGTAAGTATATTTACATATATCCGTACATGCACATGAACTAAGAGAAAATCACGTAAGATGATCGTAGGAACCCCCTGCTTAGATGAATTAATTAATACCGACGATAGTACAAAAAAAGGATTCTAACAATGAAGTGAATCCAAGTGTAAAAGTTATAGACACATAAAGATCTAGGAAGAAGACATAACCTCAAGAAAAATTGGATCCTAGACGTAGGGAAGCTTCTTAATTACCTTTTTCGGCATCGAACTATATTCATGCAGAAAATATAACACGAACAATACGAATGGTTGCAAAAAGCTGTTCAAAAGCTGTCAAATGTGCAACATACCCGAGTAGTGAGCGAATATGTTAATTACTTATTAAAACACTCACCTGCATAGGATAAGCTCTTCTATTCGATGGCTGAACAATAACTTTTACTCCTTGCTTTACTAATTTCTGAACATACGACGGTCCAAATGGTGCACGCCGTTCCCACACTGACTGATCCTCTCGGCGAATGGCGATTACTTTTCCTTGCTGAGTAAAAAAAAAGTTTTTTTCTTTTAATTTTCCCAAAAACAACTTAAAATAAATATTAATTCTTTTTTCCTAAGAGTTTTACTGTCCTGCAAAAACAATTTTTTTTTTTTTTAGAAGCAAAAAATAAATTACATGTCGCCATCTGTTGAAAGACACTCGCACTAGATCCTTTACGGAAGTGACTTTCGTTCCGTTTCCTTGTTGCAATATACGCATCATTCTGTTGCCCGTTTTGCGAAAATACTGTTATCAGTTTATTTTTTCTTCTCTTTGAATTTAATTCTATTTCGCACTTGTAAAATTATAAACGCCACTGTTAAATTTAAACGACTTAGCTCTCCCGACGTTCCGAGATAAAATGCGGGAATGATCCCTCCAACCGACACAGACCGATCACTCTGGTATGCTTTTTCGGACGTGATAAGATTATCTTCTGTTAAAAAAAAATAAAAAATCGTAGGAGGATAGAACGGGCAAGGGAAAGGATTCCACACTGATAATAATACTCTCGGATGTATATGATAAGCCCCATTGGAGGTAATCACTTGATGTGCTACATTATGAGAACCATTAGATTTTTTAATCGATCGAATGAATGATTTTCTAAAGTACGAGTATTCTTAATGGCATCGTTGCGGCTTATCAGAGCTTCATTCCGTCAGCGTCAAGTGATTTATATTGGTGGAATTATGAATTTATTTGCGCTTTAGGTCCTTATCACTTGTTTTTCCATGAAGTACCTGCTAAAGATTTGTTAGCTTCGATAAGAACTTGATATGAACTAAGGAAATCCCCTCTTCAGTGGTATGGAAGGGGGTGTGTACTTAATTCGTGGCAAATTTATTTATGGCCTGATTCACTTGACGTAGTTGTTAAGTCAGCAGGGGGCCTCGTTATCATTTCAACTTATAAACACATAAATCGTTAGAAATAGAAAAATGATAATACATAAAAAAAAAAATAGAAAAAATAGATTAATTAAAACGAAGAGCGTGATATGATGATGAAGAACATTTCAGAGATGCTTCTTAATACTCAAGGATTTTATGGTTTTTGTGTGGCGGTGGGATTAATAATGCATTAATTATAGGATTTGTATATTTCAAAAAGAATTTTGCAAGGTGGGCGAGATCCATAGTCGATAGAGTTCAGTTGAGGTACTATGGTTGCAGACGGTGTAGATAATCAAAAAAGTTAAGGAGAACTCTCAGACAGTACCTATTGAATGGTAAACGATGTCATAAATCAATAGATTGCTTTATCTTTACAAGAAGAACAATTAGTTTCTCTAACGTATACCCACTCCGTTCTCTGCCTTTTACTTAATATCCATAATCTTACGGTATCTGTGTAAAAAGCAAAAACAAATCCAACTCAAACGCTAAATAGCGTAGTATAACAGCACAGCACACTCTGTGTCAAATAAATTTTATTTTTTTTTTCTACTCAAAAAATTCAAATTTTACATCTGAAAAAGACTTCAACAGAATGACATCTCTCTATATACATATGTATGAATGTAGATTAGAAGTTGCAATGAAGTTTGTCAATCAGATTTTCAACTACACTCTTCAGAACTCGTCTATGACCACGAAAAACCTTTACTCTATAAAAGTCGCAACAGGTTCCGCAATTATACTTACAAAAATGTCATGGCTCAGAAAAGCGTAAATACAAAACTTTTGTAGTAAATCAAGTATGAACACTTGGCCCCTAATCCTTGGGTTCGCTTCTGCATTATCTATTTCTTAGCCTGGAAATAATCTGTCATGGGACCTTACCTATTTCTAAAATGGTTCGCTAACCAAAAATTCCCTTTCATCAAATGGATTACTTCAACAGAATGCCCCTACAAAACGCACGGACATACAAGTATGCGTGTGGTATGGTATGGCACCATAAGAACCGAATAAAGTAGTCCCTTGCATACCCATTGGTCCCAGAGTTTCCCCAGCACCTGAAGGTATGTTATCTACTTGTTTTGAATAATTTTAGGGAAAGTTTAAGATTTATGTTGCCTACCCAAATGTTTCCTGAGGTATGCCATCGGGTATTGTCATTGTCAACAGGATATAGGAACAGTGGTTTCACTTTCGAACAAAAACGTTCATAATTACTTGCTCACAGAAAAACAACCAAAATGAATTGGTTTTAGAGTAATTTCGGATTGCTGATTCTGAGTCCGCAATCCGTTTTGCTGTATCACGTCACGAACGATACGATTTTTTCTATTTTATACTTGAACTACAAAATAACTGTAAAGTACAGTATATAAAAAAAGTAAATATTCCGCTGTGAGAAAAAAGCAAGTAGATATTTTATTTAGTGCACGCACAGTCTTTCCACCAAAAAAAAAACAAAAGACTTCAAACAGTTTTTTTCAAATCTTATTTATTTTAACAAATTTCAAATCTTTACGTTAAATAACAGAAAAAAAACAATGTAAGTATTAAATTTCAAGTAATTTTTTGTGTTCCAACGATCAGAATTCAAAAGATCTGTGCTGCAAACTTTTCGCGACATTTTTCTTTAATGATTCTGATTAAAAAGTTTAAAGTTTTAATTTGTAGCCCCGGTAGTCTCTTTAGATAATTCTCCTACTAATAGCAGAGCATGATTAATTTTATCCGCATCATGTATCAATGTATCAATACTTTGTGAACTGAACTAGCGAGATTGTACCACTTAAAAATCAGTCTGGCTGTTTCCAATGCGATTTTTTTTTTCATTTTTTGGCTAATTATGTCGTAGTCAGTGATGAGAATTGGTGACATCGTTCGATAATGGTCTTATCGATTCCGCTAATCTCAGAACAAATGATAAGATGGCATTATTTCAGATGATGTGTAAAAGTTCACTAAATTCCGTAACAACACATACTGATTTTTGGTTAACTTTGCTTCGGTGACTTTTTCTGGACTTGGTTGTAATAAAAATGACATAAACTTTGAAAATACGGACTTACGGAAATTATCTGCAGCAGGAACTGCATAAATAGGGTAAAGGAGAAAATTGCCAGAAATCAGTTTTTGGAAGAAAGTACAAGAAAATATTATAAAGTACTATTGGTGAATTGAATAGTCTGACGACTTTCGTATTATCAGCTTTTCAGGTACCTATGCATTTACTTTGAATATTTTGAAGATACAATTTAATCACATGTATTTTAGATTATTGAAAACGATAAGTTAGAAAACCTACTTATTTGAAAAATTAAGAGCGTGGAGTATTAATAAAAGTAGTCCAAGCGTTTCCAAATTCGACTCCGGTGCTAGCCAAAGCCGTATCGTTAAAATTCGTATTTAAATCGAAATGTTCTATCTGCGAAAAAGACGACTCAAAATATCTAGGGGTGGATTGGAATGCTATTTTACAGATTGATGCAAAAGAACAAATAATCCCCACACAGGAGCAATTAGAGAGCAATTAGAAAAATGAAAATAACATGAACTCGAACAATATGGCTAACCCACTAAATAAAGAGGCAATATCAGTCAAAGTACCACAGGTCAATGATCTAGCTACTAGATATTTTGCTTCTTGAAAATAATACAAAAAATGAACAGAATCTGTGAAAATTGTGCTGAGGAAATGTCAAAAGATGAACAAAATGTTGGTCTTACAGATGTATTAATAAAATTAAGAGTATGAGAGTCTTACGACCGTCTGAAAAATAATTTCAAGTATGCCGTCTTCCAAAAACTGCCTTTGCATCCAATATTTAGATACATTTTTTAATAAATAGTAATACTGCTCTACTTCTAAATGGGTTCTTACATCATAAAAATATAAGGCCGAAAAATAAAATAAAAAAATTGCAAAATATAAATAAACACGACATGGTTTCCTACAATTTTTATGATTATTCGGAGGTTGCGAGATCGGGGTCGACACCCTCGTCCACGTCCACGTTCATGTCCTAGCCCAGTTATTTTATTTTACTATTACATTTAAAGATTCAAAACTTCCTTTAAGGATTTGAGTTCGAAGCATTTTTCGTTTCTTTATTTCTTCTATAAATAATGATACTTTCTTTTAATATTTTGAATAGATAACTGGAAAACATAGTAAAAATTAAAACAAAATATATATATGTGTGTCTTTATAAAAAAGTAATGACAATGATTACAAAATGGAAAACAATTTCACTGTTTTATTTAATTTTTCTACGTTTTTCAATGCAGGTAATCGGCTTGAATTTAAATAGTTCTACATCTAAAATATTATATTTATATGCATTTTTAATATATTTATAATCACTTTTTTATGGTAAACGATTAGGATCTTGCAAGAAATAATAATGAATGGAATAGGGATGATTGGATTTTTTCGTTTTTAATTTGCATTCGGCGCAAAGTACATATACACACACTAATTATTTGGTTAATAATTGTACAATACCAATTCAAGAATAATAATAACAACATATAGATCCGAAAAGTGGCACACAACAGCAATTACAGTGCTGGTGTCTCAGGCAGCAATGATGCAAAGAACGACACCACAAATGTTCGAACGAACGCTATTAGCGATGTAGCACTTGGTTCAGCTTCGGGTGGTGTAACTGAACTGGTAAGGGTGTCTGAAACAGGAGCCGGAGTTGCAGTAGCATCTCCTCCAGCACGATCAGCGACTGGAGGACGATTAAGTGGATCTTGCTCCTGTGCTGCCGCGGCATTCTCCGCTGGGGCGTTGTTGTCATTAATATTTTGGTTATTGTTGATATTCCTGTTGTTGGCTTGCACTGCCCTTCGCGTTTGGAAGAATCCAATGTGATACCTACAATAGAAATAGAACATTTTTTTTTATCTAAACTTTTTTTAAAATATTATATGTAACCTACAAATAAATCCCCACAGCAATTAAAGCCACAACGAGGCACCTAAGTGGCGATGAGTAAAAATAGACAAGCGTTAGCAACGCCACAAGACGAGTGATTGAGTAGAAACTATCCAACCAGTCGCGGTTGTCCTGCTCTTCTTGAACAATGTTCGGAAAGCGAGGTTGTGGTTGTTCCACATTCTCGGCTGGTGCCGGCGCAGGTGCTGGTGGAACTGCCGTAGCAGGTGTCGCAACAGTTGGTTGCGGCTGTGCCGCTGTTGGTATCACAGGTACAACCCTAGGAGCAAAACTGGCCGCTGCAGCGCGACTAGTACTCGGACCATCCAATTCAACTGTCGGTACACTAGTAGCTGATGTTGCACTATTTGCCGTCGTAACCTGTGGAGCTGGGATATTCTGTGGCATATACTGCGGATGGGGTATGAACATGGGTATGCTCGGTGCGTGTGGCGGCATTTGAGCTGTATTTAGCGTCGCATTAGCCCTGCAAAGAAAAACATATTTTCTTTTCAAAGCTCTTAGACTAAATCCAATCGAACTCACATTCTAAGACACTGATCCATGTAATTGGAATAGACTTGCTGCACCCAATTGTATATGGCAGCCTGTTGCTGTGAAATCATATCGTTGCTGATTTGACCGGGAAAGCTGAATTGCATCACATTGGGATAACCGAAGCCGCTATTTGGGAAATTGGTAGGACACCCAGTGGCCGCTGCCGCTGCCGCAGCTGCTGAACTGGTCATTTGTGGAATGGTAAAGGGATTCATGATATTTGGTATTTGTTGTGGCACTTGAGTTGTGGTTGCGGTCGGTGTTACTGTAGCGGTAGAAGGTGACGAAACATTACGATGACGGAGGCCATCGCTGGAGCTTGCTGACATTGGTGGTGCTGTTTGCTTCTCTTGCTTTTGAGCTTGTTGCTGCTGCTGCTCCTGGGGTATTTTGGGCTTTGTAGCACTCATCTTTGGTGTGTACACTAAATGGAATATGTGATTTTCGGTTTCAACATCTTTGTAGCTTCGAAGGATGTCTTTGAGTATTAGTTCGTCGCTAAGTAATTGCCCTGAGTATATAAGTTTTTGCTCTGGAACCGCCTGAAATAGAGATGATTTTTTATTTAAAAACATATTGCCTTAGCTGCAGTATTCAACACCATTCATTAAAAATAAATAAAACAATTTAGACCAAAATGACGAGCGGCGGTTTCTCTATTCTAAAAAAAAAAGGGTATGGCTGTGACGGCTTAGAAGCGTCCTAACACAGAGCACGAGCTTAGACTGCTTACTGCGAGTAGTCAGCTGCAAAATCTCAGTTCGACAACGATCAGAACCGTCTGAAATTTGAAAACATTTCCATTACAAAGAATATTCTTCCATAATATCCGCGATAGTTTTAATCGTCTCACTAAACAGTCGCAGTACATTTAAGTTTGTGGAATGAAGGGATACCTCGTTCACCAATTTTAATTCGGGTTATGATACGATTCTTAAGCATTAGAGCTGTTTCTGCAATTCAGCGTAAGAGTACCATTCGCCGGCAAGTAAGATTGTTTTAGTCCACATCGAAAAATTAGCTGAACATTTTCCTAAGTCTACTGTGGAACTAATACTGCGTCCACTTACGACAAAGATTATAACTGGGCTTCGCTTAGAATTGAACTTCAAGGTTGACTTCATAACATTAATTTAAATGTCAATTTAAAAGAATACAAGTATAATTTACATCACCTTATAAACGCTTATGTGGAATAGTTTTTTTGATGAGTCTCATATGCCTTCGTTCTAATGTGACATTTTGCCCATCTGTGCATATATGTATGTACATATGATAGGGACAAACAAAAGGTTAAAAAAGTAAATAACTTCTGTTGATGGCATCAAGCTATGTTACAGAAATTTAATTACTTTGGATAGGCAAGCAGCATACTGAACCATCATGATTTCTTCCACTAGTAAATCATGAACCTGAAATATTGATACATACCTATATTGAGCCACGACGGCGCTTCGACAATAAGAATGGTTATAGATTATTATATTAGATTATACATACATTGGTTTTGGCGTCTATACCTTAGAAAGCAGATTTAGGAATACCTGAATGCCATTGGGTTTCAAAAACAATTTCTTTGCACAACAAATCATCATACAGTGGTAGAACATGCTGAGAAGAACATAAAACTGCATAATTTAATATTTTTGACATTTGATTTACAAGACTGTGTCAAATTATGACAAAATAGTTCTTGGTATGCGAAATCAAACGAATGCTTTGAATGCTGTGCAAGTCTACTTGCCTAAAAGCCAATTTCTTTACATGCTATTCTAAAGCACGTTTAATAAAAAAGTGTAGTAGACTTTCACCAGTACAAAAGATGGTGGATACACTTTTGTCGAATAATCTTCATCTTTAAAATGAAAGCATCCCAATCTCAAGAGTATCTAGAGAATAATTAACACAGTAGCGGGAAAATAACCGTACATACCATACGGACTTCAGATTCAGATTTCCATTGAATAGAAAATATTGTTCTATGAGTTGTTTCGCGAATGTGTTATTATAAGTTGATTTAAATTGTATATTTTTTCCCAGTATAGAATTGCTTTAAGCAATAAATATTATTTTTTTGCACAAGCAATCTCAAAGAAAAAATATCTTGTTAAAAAGGCACGAAGTAAACGATCTGGTTGAAGAAATCCAGCAAAATAACGTGATTGAGCCATCAGCATGTCCAACGAATTTCAATAGTGGTGCTAATGGAAAGCGACATGATAACGAAGTCACGATTTGGTGTTTCTATCTAAGTTTAACTATGGTATGAAGATGAATAACTACCAGATACTCAAAATCTATATCACCAAAACGGTTTTACCGACCAAATTTGCAGAATTGATATATATGAAGGCCATGGACGGGAAAAGATTGTAGTGTAAGCGATGCAACTGGCGCAACAGCGACTTATAAGATCAGGTTTCAACTCAAGTGAGTTTTCATGATCTATGATCTAGGATCTACTATTTTATTTTTGTACTCTGATCGATTAACCAGATAAATCCTGCGTAACGATTGGACAAGTATGAACTAAGAAACATCTGGTGGGCTTCGCAGAAGTGGGAGAAGAGGAACATTAAAAGTTACTTTAACATTAAACTAAATTTCCTTCAAAAAAGGACTTGCTTAAAATAAAGTTAAAAAAAAAACACGTTAGGAAGCAACCAACAACCTAGGATATGGATGACCCTACTGTTGATGACCCTTCCAAAAGAAGCAACAAAACGAACTTTGCATTGGCACATGGATTGTTCAGACCTTTATTGGACCGCGTGCAGCCTAACAATTAGCAGAGGCACTAGACTGCTACAAAGCAGATGCTACAGCCATCCAAAAAGTGCGATGGAATAAGCTGGGTAAAAGGAGGATGAAAAACTGTGACACATACTACATTCCCTAGTACTGAAACGAAAGCTGTCAAAATGGGTAAGCGATAAATGAGGGCAAAACAAAATATGTATTGTATATGTCGTCAATAAGAAAAGGCACTTTCTGGATGGCTGTAGCATCTGCTTTGTAGCAGTTAGTAAGACTTTGTTTACCTTGGGCCTGCTATATATTCTGACAACATCTCAGCAGCAATAAAACGAAGAATAACACTTGCCAATTGTTGTTTCTTTGGGCTGAGAAGGCAATTGAGCAGTAAGGCCCTATCCGAAACAACTAAGGAGATTCTATACGAGAGCCCTACTACCCCAGTCTTGCTTTATGGAGCTGAACCATGGACGCTGACAAAAGCGATGAAGATATTCGCGGTCGTTTCGAGGGAAAAATTATTCGTAAAATATGTAGTTAGTCCTAATGCTCCGACCTACAGAGTCTTCGAATCTAACCCTGACGGACAACTCAATAGAGGACGACTTCGCCTAATGTGACCCGCACAAGTAAAATGAGACCTTAACCAACTTGGAGTACGCAACGCGTCACCGTAGTAAGTAAATAATACGATCCACATGGAAATAATATTTTGAAGACTAGGCTCAACTGCAATATTCTGGTATTTTTAAATACATATAACAATAGGTGTATTGTAAAGGCTCCTTATCGGCCCTATGCCCTATGTTCAGTGAAATGTCTAAAAAAAAATACTTCAAAAGTAAGGTACCTAGGAACACTCATGAGTCGCCTCTTAATTTCGTCGTTCGAATTGTAGTAATAAGCTGAATGTTGATTTGAAAAAAAAAAAGAACATACATATGTACACATATACGAGTATAACGTACACAACACGAGTAGCGGTAGCAAGCTTAGTCTAGGCCGTGTTTGCGCTAAATAAATACATACATACATACTCGTACTAAAGATGCATATGTGTATATTCATTTTAGTGTTATAATATTTAATTTAATAAGGTAATTTAAGTACCTAAATTTAAGCAAGAATTTACTTTGAATGGCTTGCATTTAGTTTGCTTTATATGTACTCAGTTTGTTTTCATTTCTTTGAATTTAATAACTTTCATATCCACGTCATTTGTCTTCAACCACTAATCATCAAAACTAATTACATTGCCAACAAACCTATATTTACTCAGTTGATAATGAATTAAAAAAGAACACCAATTAAACTGGACTCCTAGAGTTGGCATCGACCATAGTAGGTATGCCCTCTTTAATTCAGTGACGAAAGAGAAAAAAAAAATCAATGAATGCAGCTCATACCATGAAGGTCAACTAAAAAAAATATATTTCCACTGCTTTAGAGAAAACTTCATGAGGACTGCTGAACTAGACAAAAAGTTCGAACAATTCTAATTCTAGACAGCGGACGACCGATAAGATAACGCAGCTCGACGAGATAGGCAGATTCTCATTGGTAATTTTGTTATTTTTCTACGTTTCTATACGTAGATATGTGATGCAATGTGGCAGAGATCACTTACCGGATTAGAAGGATACACTTGCGTCAGGTGGGCTTTTAACTTGCGGATTGTCCATGTAGCCTCGCTATGGATAATTAGATCCTCGAACTGTTGATTCGCTGACTTCACAATCAGCCGAACATCCGCCAGGGGTGGTGAAGATGTTGGGGATGCGTGCCCTTCCATTGCACGAATTGAATTTCTCCCACCAATGACTGCTAAGGAAATCTGCAACTTTTTTTGGAATCTTCAACAATCACTAGAAAATTTACATAAAGCGCAGTCTTTTTGGGGCCACGAAAAATTTTCACTTTTGGAGCTTTCTTTTTTTCTTCTTTCCTTTTTCTATCTGCTATTAATTGTGAAAAATGCAATCAACACACAACTCGTACACCGTCGACGCAAAGGCAATTTGTTATTGACTTCTCATGAACTTCCTTTTCAATTTTTATCTCGACTATCTCTCGAATTTCGTCGTAGAAAATGAAGAGAACTTTTTTATTTTATTTTTCTTTATTTGTCGATGACATTTGTGTGAAATAGGTAGTTGTGTAAAGTGTCATTTCAATTTAGAAATGGTTTTGGTAAAGGGAGAGAGGGGCACTTGTTTTGACAGCAATATTTTGGATTTGTACGTTTCTTATTGGTCGAAGCAAAGTGAGTGAAAGAGACAAGCGAATGGAACGCAGATTAGAAATGTTCGTGGTGTTATAAAATGACGTGTTTTGTTTTTTTTTTATTTTATTGATAATTTGCTAGGTGTTGAATAGGCGGGTGGGCATGATATAATAGAAATAATGTGAAAATTACGGGATACTTCGAAGCCATCTGTTGAGCAGTGCCGGTAGCTGGTGAAAAACAACAGGGCCTTACAAACTGTGAGATTGTCAAGGTTTTATTTTCAAATATTTTACGTGCATTCGGTTAGAATTGGAGATTTGAAAAGAAATCTTTGTTAGCAAAGGAAGAGAAAAAGAAGAACTAAGTATGGACTTGGAGACAATTTCATTAACCTAGAACGTGTGTGTAAAACTGTAATCATTGTGATTAAACTATTTAAGCTGAATGTGGCGTTGTTTAAAATGTAGTCTAGCTATAAGGTCACCAATTGTTTCTTGTGATATTACATACCCCGTACACACGCAGTATTGAAAGGTCGAGTCGAAACTGAGTTGAAATTTCGACCTGGGTACTTGCACTCACCGAATCGAAAGATTGAGTCGAAATTTCGATTGAATGCGAGTTGAACTGTCAGATTAACATTACCGCCATTCATTGATTTTTTAGCTGTGTTAGTGTTTATGACCTGCACACCATCCTGTCACCAACCAAACACTAATAAAACAAACTAGTTTTACCTCCCTACAAAAGAAAAAAAACCCACACTACGACTATCTGTCAGTTCGACTCGTCGACCCAGGTACTTTGGCATATTTTAGACTCAACTCAGCTCAAATAGTGGAGTCGAGTCAACTCGGTTTCGACTTGACCTGGGTACATATGAATTTCGATCCGGTTTTAAACTATTTTCAATCCTGCATGTGTACGTAATAACAATGACCTAAATTGTTTCGGGTATATAAGACGGTAATGCAAAATTTTATGTATGCTACTCCGCACTATGATTTAAACTTTAGATTTCCCTCTCCGCTAGGCATTATATCATGTTCAAAAATAAAAAACAATATTGGTAATATTTGCAAACTGTTCTAGATTGATTGCGATTGTGCAAAACCTATGTAAAAATATATTATAATTAGGTCGGTTCCTTTACTTGCAAATCAAAAAATACGTGAAAGAGAAAGGATGTGAGGGAGTAAAATATTCTCTCCTTAGACAAGATTTAATTATCCTTAATTTCTTAATTTCTTGTAATTTTCATTATTGTGAAATTAAATATAATTTTCTGTGAAAAAAGAGAAAATGGTAAATATCGTAACATTGTGGCGGTTGTCCATGGGTCAGAAGAGTGTTGCCCAACTGCAGTCGGATAAAGGTCTGAATCATATTTTTTGAGGCATCATTCGAGTAAAGAGATGCCGTGCTATCAAGGTTAACCAAGAGTGATGTATGTTTCTTGCCAAATATTTTTAGTCTATCTTGTGTATAAACTCTGAATTGGATTTCGTTTCCCTTTTGTTAAAAGCAACATGGAGGAAAACTCTTGGTTTCCCTTTATTCCGAGTTTCCCAGGGATCTACAGGAGTTTAACCTTTCCATGATTTTTGGTCAATGTATCCCGAAGGATTATAAATAATAATAGTCGACGCATTGTCGCTGTTTATTATGGCAGTCAGGGTGGAGAGGCAACATTAGCCTCCTCTGCTGAAGACAAGGAATCAAAAGCGGGAACCAATTCTTTGGAAATTCTCATCGACAAAGGCATAGGAAACACCGGAAATTTTTTTATATTTATTTATAACATTACTTTTTGAGACTATAGCTAATTACATTGGTGAGTTTTGAAAAAGGGATCCCAGGGTATGTTTATTTTTGACATAAGTATTAATTTTTGCGCTACCATTACGGAATAGAATTTGATAAAAATAAATAAATACTCTTTAATTTCTCAGTAAATGAAACTACGCCCTTACAGAAGCTATTAGCTAATAATAAGCACTGTAGAAGAATTTTCAAGACACCCTGCTTCGACCTTTCGGTTCAGCTGTCAACAATAGAATTTTGACATTTAAAAGAAACGTTCTTTATAACTACGCGTAGTAATTTACACAATTTCGCAATTGTAATTTGTTTATTAAATAGAAATTAAAACTTATTTTTTGTAAAGCTTGTGTTGCATTTTAGATATAAAAAAGCCAACATGGCACTCAGTCCTCCTTCTCCAATAGACGTGACGGTAAGCGTCCTAACAATATTTTCTCAGAACGCCGGTTTTTATTTGCCACATTCTTCATATTACAGGATATTCAATTTAAAGTCCATGATAGATTTACCGTTTTCAATGCTGGCCACCAATTACGAAGTTCTGTTAACCTTCTTGCCACAGCTAGCAACTATGGACTCATGTTTGTGGGCAACCCCAATGAGGCCGAGCTTAAAGGTAGGTGAAAAAACTTTATCTCTGATGTATTAACCTTTGACGTTTCATCTCGTAGTAATTCTGCTAAAGGATCTAGTTGACTGCAAAGCTAGTGGCCGCGGTCTTCATGCGCGACAAGTCCAGCTTCCTAATCTTCCCAATTGTATCGCAGTCAGTAGCGATGGTTCGATGTTGGCGGTGAATTATACCCAAAACGGATGTGGATTCGTTGCTATCTATAGTGTTCCCAGCTTTACAACAGCTGTAAGTGTTTTATTTATCTATATAGACTTGAGAAAGTAAACGATTTTCTTGCAGAACATAAAATCCCTTCACAACATCCGTCTACCTGGCGATGAGAACATAATGGCCTTACAACTTCTATGGAATCCGGTGATATCGGGAAGTCTTGCGGTTGTAATGAGTAATGGAGCACTGGGGATGTACGATTTTAAAAATAATTCATATGAATTCCACACGTTGGACAGCAAGGAACAAATCAATTGCGGTTCGTGGAGTCCTAAGGGCAAACAAATTGTTTTGGGTTTTCCCAATGGAAAACTTGCACAATATAAACCCGACTTGAAGCTGGCAAGAACCATCCCTTGTCCACCAAACATTCACCCCGGTCCATTCGACACTATATCGATTCAGTGGTTGTCGACTTTCCAATTTGCTGTGGTCTTTCTGCAGCAAGGTGATGAAGCGACACCAGCTCTGTACATAGTTCATGCTCCAAAAGCTGGTAATCCTACATACACCAACTACTATGACATTTGTTATAGTTGCGCAGGACCCAGATCTCAGCAAGTGAATTTGATGCACATACAGCCATGGAATTTACTGCTCGTCACATCCGCAAATGGTGTTGAAGTAGGAATTCTTGGCACTAAGGAAGCGACAGAAGCACCAACATGGGTTCAATACACATTGCTTGATGAAGCACGCATTGAAATGCCCCTAACTGAAGACAAAGACGAGACCTACCCAATTGGATTTGCGCTGGACACCTCGTGTAGTCATCAATTGACAATAGCAGAGCAAAAGATGCCAGTGATGCCGATGATTCACACTTTGTCAACGCATGGGCAACTGGTGGCGTTTAACTTTTTGAATCTACAACCAAATACGCCAGATATTTGTTCACCGCCCGCTCCTCCTTCGGATACATCAGGAAGATCGCAATTTAAGCCTGTCAGTGAAATGCTGAATCAGAGGAAATCGGAGATAACAATTTCAGCAACGACATTGCCTTTAACTGTTGTCAGTCAGTCGGCTCCTGTAGAGCTGTCATTTGCACCTTTGGGATCTATGTCGACACCAGCCTTGGTAAGTTTCGTTATAATTCGTGCTTTAAATCCAAAAAAGTTCTAACTTTGGCGAATAGATTATTTTCAAAATCGATATCCAGCTATGTATGACAGACCCAAGTCGATCCTGTGATCGTATTCGCATGTGCTCTTTAACGAATGGTTTATAATGATGATCAATGGTTGATGGTGATTTTTCCTACTATTCTGCAACCACGATACAAAACCATTTATTTTCAAAGTTTTTGTAGAGATTTTGTAATGCACGGGGATTGATTTGAATTTTTCAACTTGATTGGTGTGCAATATGTTTCGTGGGTTTAATTTTAATACCAGCATTTCTTTTTTCTAAAAGGAAAAACCTAAGGCAATTTTTGGATCTGCCATTACACAAACCACGACTGGTTCAAATATGTTTGGAGCTCCAGGGACTGGATTTGGCTTCAATCCACCGCCAGTAGTATCTGTTGTATCAGGCGCACCATCATTATTCAAAAACAGTGTGCCTGTAAAGACCACACCATCATCAGCTGGATTTGGTGGTAATTAATAATAAAGAAACATCAGTATAAATATTCTGATATTGCTTTTGCACTTAACAGAAGTAAAAAAACAAGCCGACCAAATAGCACCAACAAACGTCGTAAATCCTGATAAATCAAAACCATTGTATACGGTGTCAGCCACTTTCACTCCTCCCTCAGTTGTAATGCCTTCACAAACAGCAGGAAATCAAGCAGCACAACAATTGGGAAAATTATCTTCAATTAATGCAAACGAGGTGGATGATATAGTAAATGAGATGATTGCGTTGCAAATAGCGTCATTCGATTTGGAATTAAAGAAAATACGTAACCAGTCGAAGGGATTGTTGGATAATGTAAGTTTAATGTTTCATCGCCTTGAAGAATCTTAAGACTTAATATACTGATATTAGATTGGAAGCACTGATGAAATGAAAACGTACACGAAGCGTTTGAATGACCTTCAGGAAATTGTCGATCAGGCGAATGAAAGAGAGTTTGAGTCGGATTTACAAAGTCTACGAAATTTACTAAATGAATCGTATGCTATGGTGGCCGAATGTCGCAGTAAACTGAATATGTACAACAATCCAGAGTGAGCTTTACCACGTTCAAAAACACTTCGAAATGACTTGTTATTATTCAATTTTTTTTTTTTTTTTTTTTTTTGTAGTATCGCAAAACTAACGAGTGCCTCAAATTATAATCCAATTAATCGTCGGCAATTGGCCAAGCTCAATAGCTATCTTGCCAATAATCAGGCACAGTTACAAATCATCCACAACCAAATTGATGCCCAGTGGTCGGGTTTTCAGGATCTAGTAAGGAGAAATTCTCGAACACAGATGCATACTCCTTGCCTCGAGGGAGTCTACCAACGCATGACAAAATTAAAAGACATGGTTGCTCGCGAACGAAACAAACTCAACTATATAAAATCTAAGTTGAAAGAGAAGGGACTCCTGTATAATCAACTGCAGAACGCCTCAAAGCCAGAAGTGTAATTAACCTAATATTTTATTAACATTACAAGAATATACGCATATATACATACATATATGCATATATGTATATATATAAATTTTGTTACATCTGTTTATTTCTCTAGGACAATGGAATCGCTAACAGACACTATTCTATCGATGAGTTTGGCGCCTGCAATAGAAGAGACCCGTTCTAAGTTGACCAAAGAAAAGTTGAATACAATACGGGAATTGATTCGCAATCGAAAAATCGCCATCATCAAGCCGCAACGTCCCGATCGTGTAGGTCTCAAGTCAGAAGTTATTCTAGAGACAAAACTTAAGAGCGACCGTAAGATACGTGATGGTGCTGCTACAAATATGGATAAAATGGAACAGGAACGTATCAGAACCGAACAACAAAGAGTGCTCACAAAGCCTACAGCAACGAAAGCCGTAGCAGTAAACATGACAACTATATCTCAGCCAAACGCTCCGACAAACTTTGGATTTGGTGACAAAAGCCCATTTGTAAAACCAAATCTAGGAAAAGCTGAAGACTACAAAAAAGACCAACAACAACAACAACCACCCATAGTAAAACCTGTAGCATCAACTGCAGCGCCAATGTTTCTTAAGGCCACACCATCGACAACAGCTACTACATCTGCTTTCTCTGGATATGGAGTTGCTGCTAACCCTAATGCTACCTTCACAGGTTTCTCGATTACACCCACAACTTTGCCAGCATTTACAGGTTTTGGAACTAACTCATCACTCACATTTGGTGCTCCAAAGCCACTGATTCCAAATCAATCAGCAAAAGAACCTTTCAATGTTGATAATGCCTTAAAGGAACCGACAGCACCAGCGCCGGCAACCTTTGCACCTAAGCAAATGCCTCTCGATTCTAAGGCTTTTACAACATCGAGTTTCTCGTCGCCGTTCACTGTTGTTGCACCATCGAAAACAGCAGAGCCGACGGATAAAGAAAATAAAATGCCTGACAATCAACCTTTCATACCTGTTGGAGGGAAGTCGGAAGTCTTCGGTCCGGTATCTAGTTCATCACCGGCGATAGGTTTTGGATCAGTAAGTGTATCTACGAGTGCATCGAGTGGATTCTCATTTGGGGGTGCAAGTGTTCCAGCATTGACTCAGGCAAAGACGACTACAGTAGCTTCACCGCCATTTACCTTCTCATTTAGTTCAGCATTGAATAATGGAACTGATACATCGACTACGGCTTCGAAGCCATTGTTTAGTGGCTTTGCAAAAACAACATCAACACCAACTCCAACTAAGCCAGAAACAACACCAGATGTCTCTGTGACTCAAGCAAAACCGGATAGTCCTGAGTCTAATAGTGATTCAACTGGGTGAGTCTGTAATGTAGGACTTATGTACATTATGCAAACTGCTTAAGGAGAGCCACCTCTGGCGAATCTCTGATGTTTATATCTCTACTCCTATTTTCTAGATTTGCTAAAACAGATCACTTTTCTTTCATTCTCTTATACTCAAAGGTTTCGATTTTTTTTTCTAAATTTAGTTTTGTTTGCATAATAGGAAGAAATATGCTGCTAAGAAATCTGCACTTTTCTATCTAACTAATCTTGAAATACCTTTCTTTAAGCCTTATTGTCTTGTCTTATGATTTCTCTTTTTGACAGATTTACGTTCAACTCTCTAAACCTTGGTACATTGGGTCTGCCATCAACCCCAAATCTATCTCCCACTCCTTCAGTTTCAACAATGGACTCTAGTAGTATCTCATCTGCTACCACTATTAAAACAACGTCTGTATCGGATCCAACCGATGCGCTTTTTGATGGCTTAAATATTTGTAAGCCCACATCCACAGAAAATGGTAAGGCAAAGATACATTTACACTGTTGAAGTTTTCAAATATTCCTTTAAATATTGTAGGTGCTTTCAAACCATCATTTGGGGGAGGCAATCTTTTCGGGGCGGCTTCATTTACAACTGACGCAGCTACAGACACAAAAGCGATTTTTGGAAGTATTCCCGCGAGTAAGGAATCATCTGGACCAACTGAATTTGCTAGCGATATTGATTCTACTAAATCAGTATTTGAATCCACTGGCCCCTCTATACCAGCTATATCTACTGCGTCAAGTACTGCTCCTACAACATTTGCATCAGCGCCTTCAGTTTTCGCACCAAAAACAACTCAATCATTCACTTTTGGAAGCCCATCAGGCACTACGACGCCAGGTTCGATTGTCACAGGACAAGTGACGTCAAGTACGACTGCACCGTCGGTGTTTTCTACTCCTTCAACAACGACGTCAATTTTTGGTGCAGCTGTTGCAACTACAACTACAGCTGCACCTACAACATCAGCTGGAGCTTCATTTTTCGGTGGAACTGGCCTTGGTTTCGGTACACTAACCTCCCAAGCAACTCCATCAATTTTTGGAGCTGCAGTTACATCAGCTACTTCCGCACCATCGGCTGTGATTTCTCCTTTTGCAACGCCTATAGCAACTACATCAGTGCCGCCAGTTGTCACACCATTTGGAGCGGCAGTTACTACATCTTCCAGCTCTATGTTCGCCTCAGCACCAACAACAACCCCCGCCGTCTCTACCGGTTCAGGCAACATATTTGGTGGTATTCCCAAGCCTGACCCATCTGTTTTTGGACAATCTGAGGGTAATGTTTTCGGTACGGCCAACATTGATAATTCAGCCTCTGGAGGAAGTCTTTTCGGAGGGCAAACTTCTGCTTTTGGTGTCCAACCAAATGCGAACACTGGTGGCTCTATATTTGGAGGGTCTACCACAGGCACTACACAAATCGCTAGCCCATTTGGACCCCCAGCTAACAATTCTAACAGCGGTGGAAATATTTTTGGTAGCCCCACTCCTAGCTCTGCACCTAATGTGTTTGGAACACCCACTAACTCCACCGCTACTTCTGGTGGATCGATTTTTGACCAATCTTCAGGAGGTGGTCAATCAGGTGGGTCACTCTTCGGTGGAGCTACAGCACAACCAAGTTTTGGCACCCCTAGTAGCCCTTTCGGAGCCAATGCTGCTTCTGGTGGTTCCATATTTGGTGGATCTGCTTCCTCAACTACTCCAAAGCCATCAGCCTTTGGCTCTCCAACTCCGGCTCCATCAGCCTTTGGATCTACCAACACCGGTGGATTTGGTTTATTCTCGCAAACACAAGGCTTTGGATCACCTACACAGTCAGGTACCAATACTAGCGGGGGATCGTTTGCTCAAGGGGGCTCATCGATAACACAGACAGGATTTGGGTCTCCAACATCAGGCACGGCTTTCGCGAAACCTGTTTTTGGCGCTGCACCTGCGTTTGGTGGCGCACCGGCGTTCGGGTCGCCTCCAAGTTTTGGTGCTGCACCCACATTTGGCAGTCCTAAAGGTTTTGGATCCTTTGCAGCACCAGCCGCAACTGGAGGAGCGTTTACTTCACCCACATTTGAAAGATTGGGTTCGTCTGATGCAGGATTGTCGTTTGGGAATTTGGCACAAAATACCAATGCCAATCAACAGAAGCCAGCTTTTGGCGGGTAGGACACTTTCAATTTAAATATTGGTGACTTTGACCATGTAACGGTTCTGTTTTCTTTCTTGCAGATCTTCCTTCATGAGCTACAGGTCTTAAAAATGAACGTATTGGAATGCATATAAATGCTGGTTTATTTTTTTGTCCAGACAATGTTTTGCAAAATAAAATTAATTATGTAACTAGTTTAGTAACGTATTCCATTTTATTTTATTTTTGAAAGAAAAACTGCAGTGAAAAATTTTAGAAGATAATAATTTAGACAATCTCCTAATTTCATACATCTACTTTAGTTTTAGCTAAGGTTCGAGAAATAACAAACCTATTACACCCATGACATTAATCGATAAGGCAACAAAAATGTGTGACAAAATATGCTTATTTGTGGGTCAACAGAAAAACGATGAATCGGGAGTAATTAGTACTTAATCATAAAGGAATGGAAAAGATTTGGTTAGAAGGAAAAAAGAGGCATGGGGATTGAGAAGATATATTAGAAACAAAAGTATTGGAAATCTTTGGAAAGAAGTGGTTTCTTAGAATTTTTTTATTTCGGGATTTTTAATGATTTTTCCCACCTCTCGCGAATGTCTGACAAACGTCCGAGAGTAATAACTGTCATGAGAAAGCTTCTCAATATGCCTTTCGGATATAGCTCTAAACTGTAGGTCCCTTCCATTTGTGTGAAAAACATAGCACGCACAACATGAATGGTCGCGAGAAGCTAGGCCCTGGACCACATACGTCCGTTGCGCTAAGTATTTGTATTTTTTTTTGATTATTTGTGTTTTTTTTTTTTTCTTTCTAAAGTCTAGTATCTTGTTCACGTTGAATTTGAGCTCCAGCTCTTTTCAGCTAGGCAGGGCTAACTCTGAGGCCCAAGAAGAGAACCAGTGGTCCAGTTGAGAATGACTGCTAAACATGATTGTCTACACCATCACCTATTTAATATTGGGATAAAACCGAATGCGAACTGCCCACTCTGCAACGACACCAACGCGGACCAACAACACCTCCTCACCTGCCCGAACCTCAACCAGCAACACCAACAAGAAAAACAACTCAACAGCGCTATACTGAGATGGCTGAAGGAAAATGGAAGAAAACCCAACCCTGCCATTGGAAACAAACAAACAGATTCAACCAAGGAGCATAACGTGTAGGACCGAAGGATAGTGCACTCCGGCCCAGAAGGTGGAACGTTGGTCGCAAACGACGTGACAAAAACTTGAAGCATATGACAAGATGTTGTTAGCTAAAGATGTTTATTGGTTAAAGCTCATGTCTACCCCGGAATGTAGTGCGTTAAAAGTAAGGTAGTTCATTGTATTCTAATTGTGACTTATCGGCTTCTAGTAGCGTTTCTCAACGTAATATTTAATTGTCGTGTCGATGGGATTTCAATAAACTTTATCTTACCTTGGTAATGTTCATCTTCTGGAAATGTCGGCATTTTTGGAAATACATACTTATAAAATTTTCTTTTCCAAAATTTGGTTGATCCACCACTTTTCGTTAAACGTTGGCGGCACGTGTCTTAAGCCTCAGTCAATGTACAGGCTTCAAAAAAGAGTTCATATTTTGAACCATGTGAAACATTCTCTCCTTTCCTTACTTAAATAGTAATAGGCCTGTTCCCGCACTTTCTGCACTAAAATTCGCAGATATTCAATTTTCAAGGAGTGGGGATGAAAATCTCTCACTGAGAGGTACAAACCAAAAAGTACGGGAACGCGTTGAAAAACAAAAGCTGCCCACTTTTAAAACGTCAAAAACATGTTGCTTGAAAAAAAATTTCAGTTGGATATTTGTATTTTCTGCTCTGTTCGCAGTTCTATGTACCTACATGATGTTTTTTTCCCCAAATAAAGGATTTTAAAATTGAATTAATTAAATAACGAAGGTAATCTTCCATGTTTTTCTAAAATATATTAATTTTTGCCAATGAAAAAAAGACTACAACAATAAAATTGACAGATTTCGGTGATTTGACAGATCTCATAAATCTACCCACAGAAATTTCTTGGGCTAAAATTCGCAGCATGGAGAAATTTCTTACTCTCGTGAGCTCTCCCTTCTGCGAAAAACTACGAAATTTTGCCGTACGGGAACAGGATTTCGTAGTTTTTCGATTGATTTCCGTTGTTTCGGACAGGTACGGGAACAGACCTAATGTATTAAAACGAAATGTTCATGTTTAAAATATTTTTTTTTTTTGTTTTTTATTCATTCTTGTTCTTTGTAAATTACAAGTAAAATGTTTCTTCTCTTTTCTTTTCCATTTTTTCTAGTTGCACTCGTGCCTACGTTAATTTTATTCACTTTTGTCATTTTTAAATACTTTTATTTGTTTTTCTTTTAATAGTAAAATTTCGTTTTATTTAGTCGAATAGCTTGTTAGTTTTTTAGATTTTTGGTAATTTTTTCTTGTTAAAGTACAAAAAATGCTAAATTTTGTTTCATTTTATTTTAAGTGTTTTGTGTAAGATTTGAATTTGGTTAAACTTTTAGTTTGATTCTTCTCGTGTTTCTTTTTAAAATGTTAATTATTCATTCTGATAAAGATATTATATTCTTATAAAAAAGAAAAAAAATATTGTGTAAATGAATAGATTTTAAAAGCATTAAATGGAATGAGCAACAAATTTCAAAATTCTGTCTCTCGTTTTAGAAAATAACTGCATGTTCTGCATCTGCATTACGAGTATGCATACAATTTATTGAAAGGAAGCAATTTATTGTAAATAAAACCTCTTGTTACCAAAAAATCACAAATAAAAAAAATATTAACTTTCGCAATGGAAACAAGATTTTGTTTTTCTCTTTTTCTATATAAAAATACATTTTTTTTTTTGTTAATTGCAATTGGTTAACTCTTCTTCTTTTATAAAGTATGTATTATACAAACAAATAAAACATATACATATTTATATATAATCGAAGCTTTGGATTATAACTTATTTTTACGAAAACTGGTTAAGAAAAATAAAAATGTTTCCTCGGGTGTTTTAACTTTAAGTGTATGTACAAAGAATAGTTAAATAAATAAAAAAAAATATAATTAATAAAATACAAATTAAATTCGTTCTGTAGAATCCTTCAATTTTCACGCGCCACTTTTCGCTTCTTTAGTTTAGAGTTTGAACTTCTACAAGCCTATGTCTACTAGGATAATCTCTATGAATTTGACAACCGTTTGTTGTGTTTTACTTGTTAAAATTTATCGCCTACACTAAGTGCTGGAGAGAACCTCGCAGTAGTTCACTAAAAAAAAAAAAGAATAATAATAAGAAATAATTTTTTTTTAAGACCTAGAAAGCTTGACTCTCTTCTTAACGCGTTTGGTCGCCTCTAGTAGATGATGTAAAATCACGAGAGAATGGCTACACTCCGCCGTGGGCCACCCTGGCTAATATTATCCATCGAGGACCATTTTTTGATGCCGTTCTTTAAAGCCTCGGCAGTTACCTTGTCCTGCATTACCCGCGACATTGCTTCGAGCTTTTGTGCGCGTTCTTTGGACAGTGGCTCTGTGGGAAATGAGAGATCATTGGCTTCCGCCAGGGTTCGCAAGTCGAAGTAGTACTTGGCGTAGACCGATGACGGCACGTTTATATTGAACTGAAGAAGTTCCAAGAACTGTCGCTCCAACTCGTTCATATCTTCTACAGTTATATCCTTTAAAATTTGGCAGTAATCTACATTCCAGACGGCTTGATCATCCCACACCTTACTGGCGAGCAGAATCGCCCCCAAAACCATTCGCTTCCAGTTGCAGGGGCCAATATCTAACTCAGCGTAGGTGAGTAATCTCTCCAAGTAGACTAGGGTGATTATAGCGCACTCTGCAGTCAGTTGGGCCGCATTGAATAGCGTTCGCACAAACTTGTATATTTGCCTGTGCTCGGGATTGTGAATGTCGTAGTCCTCTGGGACTATATCGTGAGTAAGTGGATGCAATTTCTCATCGAATATGTCCAACCTTCGGTCTGTGCCCCGATTCTTGATGTGGTAATAAATGGCTAGGGAAACGCACTTCACTGTGTTCTTTAGATTGGGTTGCGATACGGTACTATCGTCCAAGTATATTGTCGAACATGATGAACTCTTTTTCAATCCACCTCCAATGCTTCCCTGCTGTTGAGCAATTTGATGCTGTGATCGTTTTCGTGTTATACCTCCATTCTCCACTTTGGATCGTTCCAAGAACATTGTAGCTGCCATTGGATCCACCGATGGATCCAAATCTCCTTCCAGAGCTTCTCTCTCTGATATATGCTGAAGGTTGTTCGTGAATTGTTCGCCTTCGGGCTGACGCTCTTCGTATACCGGAGGAACTTCTTTTATTTTCCTCTCGGGTTGTGGACTCGAATATGCACAGCAAGAATTTTTGTTACCCATCTTGTCTTTGTGTTGTGGATTTACCTCAGTCTCGTTTATGTCTTTTTTCAAGTTTCTTACGTAAGGATTCGTGAAGATATAAGATAGGGAAAACGCTTTTGTCTTTAGATTCTTCTTGCGACTGACTAGTAAATTATTGGTAGAAAAAAAAAAAAAATATGTATATTCGTGCGTGTAGGTATAAGTTCCAAATTGCAAGTGTTTCCGTTTCTATAAATGACTTGTGTACTTTAAGGTAAGGAATTCAGTTCCGGCGGTGATCATTAGCGTAAATGATAAAAAATAGATTGCTTATCTATAGAAATTGTATTTTGATGATCTCGTACGTTTTGTTGGCTTATTTGGCACTTCTTCGACATGGCCGTTTGAGGAATTCGCTACTGGATAGCTTTTAGTTTATCATATCATGGTTGATTACATCTGGGTTGTGTCTGTCTGTTTGTTGGTCGTTTCGAGAAAAAGGTAGAGAAATGTCATAAAAGCTTATGCTTCAGATTAGACCTGAAATGGAAGAAAATAACGGTCAATGGTATTCAAAAAGGAAAGCGTATGTAAGGCAAGATTAAAGAAAAAAACCGAATAACTAGAGTAAGGTCACCCTACTCTCTTTGGTAAATCTGCGAAGAGGGTATTCAGAATACTAGCTCTTTGTTTAGAGACATTGTTGGCAAGAGCTGGGAAGGCTACGTATATAGTTGGGATTTTAGTTATTTTGCTTGTTTTCAATCTCGCTTAAATTAAGCACGTTTGAAGGTGGCATTCAATTTGTCTGTAAAGACTTTAAAGCCGATTGAACCAGCGGCGAAATCGTGTCTTTCGTGAACGGATGATTATTCGTACGAATGAAAATTTCGTGATGTCCACACTACGAACGGATTGGGTTGACGGCATATGATCGCTCACAGAACATAATTTCCTAAAATAAGTCTTTCATTGAAAGAACCATTTCTTTACTCTCCTGTTGGAATAGTTTGAATAGAGAAGGGAGTCTTTCAGAAAGCTCGCCAATAAGGCTGCGTTTCATATTGACAGCTGCGGTTATGCAATCTGCAATCTTTTTAGAGACACCAATCTGTTAAAGTATTTATGTCACTTGCACTTGGCTGCGCTTATTAAATTCAGCATAGGTTACTATCAACATGCTGTGAGGCAATTCAAATTTAACTTGAATGTCCGTGAGTCTAAGCACTTAATTTAGAGCTGCTTAGGTGGGTGGGTCTGTGTTGATTACAGGGAGACTACAAATTTCAGGATGAATAATAGGTAAGCTAATAATTATAGTAGAGATGGGCTTATGTATGTACATACGTTAGCCACAATGCCTCGCTCTTTCTCATTCACGACTTTCAAACTGCCGCAATGAGTGTTGAATGAGATACCAAGTTAAGCTCCATGGTTACAGTTCAGTGACCGATAAAAATCCTCACAATTTGTGTAATTTCCGTGCAAGTCCTGCAATACTGACCAAGTACTGAGTACTGGGCGAAAGCGAGGGTAATTACCAGTTTAGACGTGGAAAGGTGAATTCTGTTTATAACTTAACATCTCTTGATTCATTGGTCGAGTTAAGAGGCACCGCAATGAAACTAGGAAATATTATTTTCTTTAGGTCTAGGTACGACTACAAAACGACTCATCGGAGCACATAAACAATACTTAACGAAATTTGATTCCAAAAAATTATAATCACTTTTAAAGCTGCTACACTTTCAAAGGAAAAATCACCGCAAAACAAAAATTTAGCTGGTAGACGGCCTCACAAATGATTAATTATTCACATTACGGCGAAATTCAAACGTTGTCTTTAATTATTATCATACACATCACACAAAACACAAAATTATTGATCACCCGCAAGCCAAACCTTATTGCAGTACTCTAGTCCACTGGAGACACAAAATGCGAGTTGCGAGTCAGAAGCAAAGTAGAAAAATTCACAAGGCAAACAGCAGATTTATCGAAATTTAGAACAAATAATTGCTTTACTTAGGGTTAGATAATGTGAATCAACAACAGGGCGACGAGAGATGATAATTAATACTCCGCGCACGGCTCGACGAAGGCCGACCACGACCTTACGGGTGTTGCAAGTTCTCTCGATACTATAAGATAGCTATTGATGTCGCATCTACAATCCACTTGGATACAACAAACATTCTTTTTTAAACTCTTCTTTCTGTTTCATCCGTTAGAGTAGGGCGCAATAGAAAAAAAAGACTTAGTTGCATTTGCATGAATAATTAAAGCCGAGGGAAAATCGGTTCAAAATCGAGGTCACAGCAAGAGGAATGGTTCAGCCCACATCAGAGGCGCACATCAATTGAATTAAATCTTAATTTAGATGCAACCAGAAAGAGAGACCTATGGGTGGGTGGGTGCAGGATGTGGAACTTCACAGAACTTTAGTTCATTGCCACTGGTGCAGTATTCCACCAAAAAAAAAGGAAGACATAAACCAAAAAACATCCTCTTATCAGAGAAATTTTGCACGGAGTCGGAGTAAGGAAAAAAAGTTATCAAAGTCAGCATCAGCAATAGTTATCTTCGGCACGGGAACAAAGTCTATAAAAGCACACCGCAACCACGCCGGTTGTTAATTGAAAGGAATTTATTTTTTTTTTTAATTCTTTTTCTATACGGAATATCTGCACAAGACGAGAAAAAAAAAATATTTCAATCACTCACCGACGACTGATTCATGTTAATGATTTTTTTTTTGTAGGGTTGGGAGCACAGAATTTTTCAAATAAAATTAAAATTTAAGATTCCGACACGAGTATGAAGGAATTTTTATGTGAAAACGAATTCGCGTTGGTTAGAGGTAAGAGCGAGTTGTATTTAAACAAATAAAATCAGTGAAAATTTGTGAGAAAACTTGAAAACTTTTGCGAAAAATCTACACCGAAGCTGCATGCACAACAAAGCAGATGACAGCCATTTTAGTGAGATTTTGGTTCGTACTGTATAAGATTGTGTTGAAATGGTTTGTGCATAGAATTTATGGTGAGTGTGGCTAAGTTGATTGAGTATTGAATGCTAGGAAGTCGTAGTTGATCACTTAAGAGCCGAACAGAATGCGTATCTGTGTCTGTGTCTTGTAGCGCTGTAAAACCTCTGCGGCTCGTCGTGTGGTTAAAGCAAACACAATGAAAGCGACTGTCACATTTGTATCTTGTGTGTTTACTTCTTGGAAATATAGTTAATTAGTGATCAAAAGTGTTTTTTAGTTGTGAAAATGGACGAGCAGGAAGAAATAGCTTTCATTATGTGTGTTCTGCACATGTGTTATTTAGCAATTAAATTAAGGAAAATGAGGAAACGCAGATGGTGGGTTCGCCCCCTTTATGAGCAAAGGAAAGTAAGAGGATTCTTTGAGACCACTTTCAAACACCTCAAAGAGCGCGACGAGGACCTTTTTTTAAAGCAACAAGAATGCACTCATCAACTGTAAACAATGAAAACAAAACAAACGGAAACAAAATTTAGAAATACTTTTTTTTTACATGTTATCCCAAATTCGTCGGATATCTCCTTCCATTTTTTATTTTTTTTTGTTTTAATTTTTGTAATCAGGATTGGATAAATTCCAAAGAGTTTCATTCAATCGTACAGCTTCAATAAATTTTTCGACTTCCATTTCCACAACAACAACAGCTTTAGTGTACAAATTCTTAAACGTCAATCTTGTAGCTACGCTTGTAGTTGAACAAAATCCAACTTCGCGATACACGACACAGACGCAGACACACATTGTGTTGCGGCTTACGGCTTTCCATACATTTAATAGTGTGACAGCTTGCGACTCAGACACAGATACGCATTCTGTTCGGCTCTTAAGAGGAATTGCTGCCAGCTAAGGCTACTTTCCACATTAGAAAAAGTCATGCAACAACCACGACAGGAATGTGCGATTTTTTCATTTGAAGTGTTTACTTGCATTTGTTTGAAATTCGCCTGTAATCATTCTCACAATCAGATTAAATGTGAGTTAAAAGACATTTTTAGCGAGTTCAAGTAGCGTTGAGATAAACATATTTAATATTTACTATTTGTAGGTAAATTAAATGGTATTCTACAAAACTTGACAATCATGGGGTGTCAAATGACTAAGAGAGACCCTGAGAAAATATTGAAATAACAAGGCTGGTCAATGCCATAGTGAGCAACTATACTGAAGGATACAATTTTTTTGTTGTGCCTATATGCGAGTATGGTATGATTTGAGAGCGTTAGGATTCTCTTCGACTCTTAGGATTGCAATCTCCCTGCAACTTTGACGAGAATGTACAAAATCGACATCTTGGGACCAATTGTAATAAAATGGTTGGGTTCGGTTGAGTACTAATTGCCGATAAGAAATACATGGAACCCTTTAAGCTAGATTTCAGAACACAGTATTATAATGCAGTGCCACTTTCTGACAGAAACATCTATCAAAAATGAAAAAGATAACTTAACAGTTTGACCGCAATGATACGAACGAGCTGAATTTTTGTGCGACGCTAACGGTCTTGCTATCAGAAGCAAAACAGTATGAGCATACGATCAGTTGGGTTTTAACAAATAGGCAGCAAACATACATTCGCGATTAGCAACCGTTGAAGGGTCAGAAATAGGCGCGAAGCGGCATAACAATGGTAAGTGATCACGATTTTATTACAGCTTATACATACACATACAAACATACTACAGCCGTTTAAAACAGTGACACCAAAATGCTTTACATTCAAAGGACATTCTTAGTCTTGTTGACGCCCAATACCTCAGAAAGGATAAAAGAACTTAAGTAAGGCGTAAGTTGGAGACAAGTCGCAACTTTCCTAGAAGTGATACCGACATTGTAGTATTTGAAAAAACACATTTATTCACCATGTTCGATGAACCAGGTCAAATCAGTTGTTACCGAAAAAATTTCACTTGAGCAAAGTCTAAAGAGTAAGACAATATAACGTTGCTTAAACTTTAGTACTATACACTAGGAAATAAATACGAACACTAAGAAGTATAGTGAGTGTCTTGAGATTTTTGTCATTTATCATTTAATATAGAACGGAGAACATGGAAAATGCAATTGATAGATATTCTCTCAGTAAACCTCCTCCTGGAGTTGCTAAGGCACTTGAGGTAAGTATTCGCAAATATTACTTGCGAAATAAGAGTTCTTCCACAGATGAACAAAAAAAAAAAAAAACAAGCAGATTTGTACTACATCGTTAAAATTTCTTTTTAGACTGTTGATGAATGGTCGTATGATATTTTTGCTCTGGGGGATGCAACCAAGAATAAACCGCTCAAATATCTAGCGTCTTATCTTTTCAACCGTTACGGAATCATTGAGAAGTTTAAAATATCTGTCACTACTCTGGAAACATTCCTAAATTGCATCGAAGAGGGATATTGCCGCTTCCGTAATCCATATCACAACAACTTGCATGCGGCCGATGTCACTCAAACGATTCACTTTATGCTCTGTCAGACGGGCCTCAAGGATTTTTTCACAGATCTAGAAATTTTTGCTATTTTTTTGGCAACTATAATACATGACTACGATCACTCGGGCACTACGAATAATTTTCAAATAATAACTGGCTCAGAAAAGGCATTGATTTACAATGATCTCTCGGTGCAAGAGAATCATCACATTAGTGCGGCATTTTTCCTGCTGAAGGAGGATGCTTGCAATATTCTATTGAATTTGTCACGCGAGGAGTATCGTCAGCTAAGGGGTCTAATTGTCGATATGATCCTAAGTACGGACATGGACCGCCATTTTGAACTTATAAAAGATGTAAAATGCTCGATTCGAGACAAAAAGGTGGATAAAAAGAAAGTTATGGCCATTATGTTGCACGCTTGTGATATTTCAAATCCTTTTAAGGAGTGGAAGTTGCACTTTCGTTGGTCAAAATTGCTCTTTGAAGAGTTCCATATGCAGGGGGACAAGGAGCGAGAGTTAGGTCTACCAATAAGTTCGCTCTGTGATAGAAATAAAATAAATATGCCCGATTCACAACTTAAATTTATGAACTTCATATCTGAGCCCACTATGTCATTGTTTGGCGACTTGGTAGACTTTGTATTGGAACCGATTGCAGATCAGTCTAAGGGTGCCATAGACAGTATTGTCGAAAAAAGGATTTCGCATAGAAAGAAATTCCGGATATCAAGGCCATGGGCTGTGTACATAGCGCAGAATAAGAAGCACTGGAATGATCGGGCTGCCAAAGGTATTCAAAATCATATTTCTTTACATATTTTTTGCAATGGAATGAGAAATGTTTTTATTTCTCACTATCATCGCAAACAATTAGTGAGTTGATAAGGTTCTTGTATAGTGTGTCCTTGGTCCTTCTCGATAGGGCTTTTCACAATAGTTGTCCATTAAGGGCGTAGTAACGACTGGCGATTACTATTTTAAGTTAGATCTCCGCGCTGTCCGTTTATGTAAAATCCGTTTCACCTGTAGTTAGAGTGTTCTTTCTCTAGTGCGCTATTTTGAATCGAATAGATACTATTAAGTGTTAGGCATCTTCTTTTACTGATAGATTGGTTGGTTTAAGAGGGTGAGCTTGCCCTCTTCACTTCACTTGGGCCTTCAATGGACCCGATGTGTTACCCTCGTCTATTTAACTTTAAGTATTGGTTATGATGTGGGAATTGTATTGGGGGGGGGATGTACGTAGGTATTGGGATCATGGTATCCCAACTGCACTATGTCGTGTAGTGACCGGGCAGGCATCGTGAACGCATGCAAATTCTAATATGTTACCGATGCCTATCTTTCTGAGGTGTGTTACATCTGGTATCCCTGAGGACCCCAGCATCTTTTGTCTTAACCTCGCTGTTGTTGAACAGTGGCAGAGGTAGTGTTCTACATCTTCTTCCTCCTCCTCACAGTTGACCCAGATTGTTGTCTCAGATTGTCCGAGTCTGAACGAATGTTTGTTGACATTGATGTGGCCTGTTATGAGTCCCACGATCAGTCCCACCTGACTGACAGGTTAATATATACATAGTGTACATTCTTCATAATTCTGTTCCCAATATGGCGCATGGTTAAGACGCAGGAGTTCACGTCTGTGTCTCATAAACAGCACCTGCAGTGCGCTTTGCAGGGAAGTTGCATTATCTTCTCTTTCAGTAGGTTTTGATATATTGTAACAAGGACTCGCTTCCTATTGTCTGATGCCTAAAATTATAAACAAAAACATAATAAACTTGCATTAGTATTTTCCAGTTGAAGGGCAGCTCACACTAGAAAGTGGAGGAAGAAATTTAAGGAACCAATTAAATATTTTCAAAACATTAAAATATAAATAACAGTATTAATTATCTTCATAGGTATTCGGGATCTAAGGGCCTGAAGTGACTTATTGAAATAATTATTCGACAACAAAAACAGTGGGTTCCATATAAAAACAAATGATAAATGAATGCTTGGATAATTTTTAATTTTAAAAATATTAAATTCTAAAGAATGGCTATGTTTGCATATATATATAAGTTTTATTTATAAAATTGTCAGTTTACTAGTAAAAACTAAAGTTATTTGAATTTTTTTCTAATGTTACTACCATACTGTTTTGTTTTGCGTTGATTTTTACTTGCTACTTATTCACTATATTTTTTAGACTATTTGACCCAAGTAAGGGGTCTTTTCTATCTTTTTTCTTGCTTGCAATTGTATTAATCAGCGAGATGAACTGTAGATAGCTTCTTCTTAGAACCTGACCGGAGTGCTGAATCATAACAATAGTGCTGCCATGTAGGAAAAAAAATCAGTAGCGAAATAGGGTAGTAAAAAGGGGAACAGCGTAGAGAAAGCTCATGTTTTTATAAAAAAGAAAATATTTGAAAACATACGAGTATGTATAGTTATATATAAAAGAGTTGATCTGATTATGCAATCAATTTTTTCCGACAAAAGAAATGAAAACATTAGATACAAAATTGGACGAATATTTTAAGGAGTTTGTAGTCTTAGTTCTTAAATTCCTTATTTAGCCTATATGGGTGTTTTTTTTTTTTTTTTTTATATATAAGCAGTGATGTTGTTGTTGTTGTTTCCACGCAGCAAAAAGGATCTTTTTTGAGTAACTTTAAACTTCTTTATTAAGTAAGAGATATAAGGCAAAGTAAAGTAAAAAGTAAGAGTAAGAGTAAGAGTAAGTAAATAAATTATGTTCCTTCTCCATTACTGGCGGAAAAAGAATGTATTCGCAACGCCGGAGAGTGCGTTCAGCCCAGGAGTGTCCTTCGTTTTCCTCGGGATGTGTTCAGCTGTTCAGCTGTCTGCAACATACCTGCTCTTTTGATCCAATATATTAAGCAGAAATATTTGCCTTGTTCTATGTTTGCACTGCAGTATACAAATGGAATTAACCCATTGATGAGGGGCTACCATTTTTTGAGAACAAATAAGATCTACAATCAAATACCAAAGATGATGAAGTGCTTGTTGAATTCGTATCCGTTTTCAACATAATGTAACGTCAATGTAATTCGTTTAATTCAGTTACACAACATTTGGGATGTTGTTCTTTTTCATTCGTAGTATGTGATTGTCATGAAAAACACAATGTATGCAACAACGGTTTTTTCATTATTAACCTTTAAAAAATTATTTTAAGTACTTTTATATTTTTGCAACACCAATAGTTTAGCAAATATTCGAAGGCAGATTTGTGCATCTATCCCGACAATTGCTGCCCTGAGATTTCCCATAATCTACATTTCTGGCAGTGAAGGCAAAGAAAACTTGGTCTTGTGCTGCAAGCTGCCAGAGTCAGCAGTGTGAGTTCGATTTAGAGAGCAATACCACCGTTTCTTTTGCTGCAAGCTGATTTGCACCTTTAAGGGATAGTGTACTTGATATACTAGTAATTATTTTGTTTAGATATTTCTTCTTCTGGGCCCATATTAAAGTAAAACAATGTCATGCTTCTGATGTTTTCAAACCTATAGTTGTGTGGTCTGCAGATATAATATGAATAATATCACAGTCCACTTGTAGAAAATTTATTTTAAATTTATTCTCGTACAGTAGAATTGTCTAATTACCAGTGCTATTTCTAGCAGCATACCTAAGCAAATTTCACTCCACTATTTTCTTACGTATGTACATATGTATGTAGGCATTGAAACGTATACATTAATTACTAGACGAATCCCATGCTTTTAATCTGTCCTGTGTTAGTGGATTCCATTGCATTGTATCCCGCAGACCAGACGTTGTTTCGATCCATCTTTTTTCTCTTGAGACACTTTTATCTGAGATCTCTCCTATGATTTCTAAATTCTGATAAGGTTGTGGTATAGTTCCAGAACTTGAGTTGTAAAAACACGATAAACACTTCCCAAGTTTTCTAGTTTAGAAATAAATTATAAATGCATCAGAAAAGGTTTTTCGATTTAATTAAATTCCTTTCAGCACATTGTGTTCAGAAATTCAGTACAATTGATTTAGAGCCAGTGACATCACTTTTGTCCATCGACCATCGCTTTCAGTGCACCATTAAGGTACCGACACATTTTTAAAGTTCTTTAGCCTACGATTCCATAAAAAAACGCAGCTTTCTTTTGTTTTTTATATTTATTAATTCTTACATTAACTCCTAAATCATATTCCCATTTGTTTTTATTTCTTCTGTAATTTTAGTATTTTGTGAAAAGAACAAGAGTTTCATTTTTCTTTTGCTTAAGTTTAATAGAATATTTGTTTTTCCTTCGGTATTTAAGTTCTTGTCAATATTAATCAATAGTTATATAAATACTCTAACAAGACATAATAAAATATTAGCATTTGTTTTGCTTGTTTTCCTTTTTTTGTGTTCAAGTATTTACAGATTTAAATGAAAACATATGTAGAGGATTTGTTTTTAGTTGTTTCCTTGCAATTAAATAATAAACATGTTTATATGTGGTAAGAGTAGCTATATTCAAGTTTCTATGCTAATTTTTTTTTCTTGCTAATTTATTCACTAATTATTCCTTGTCAAATTCTACTACTTCAATCTTTCGCACTTAGGCCTCGAATTATATCTCTTTTCTCTAGGTTCTCTATATATGTATATATATTTTTTATTTTACATTATTTATCCTTTTATTAAACTAGTTTTAAATGATTGCTTCTTTCTTTTTGTCGTAGGTTAATAATAATATTCTCTTTAATAGTGTATTCTAAAATCGAAAAACAATAACATATTATAAACTACTTCATTTATATTTTTTTTCTTAAGGGGATATGGTTTTTTTTAAGTAAAATGTTTTTTTTTTTTTTTATACATTATTTGGGTTTAAGTTTTTCTTAATAAAATTGGATGGCAACTCCAAAAATCTTTTTTTATAGCAACAAAATAGGTTTCTGTATTAGTTTACAAAATTATTAATTTTTTTGGTTGTTTGTTGTAATTTGGATAAGAGAAAAAATTTATTTTTGTACTTTTAAGATTGTTAAGAGGGGGGAAAAAAATGCAAAAGGGAAGAGAGTGAGTAAGAGAGAGAGAGAGAGAGGGAGTGATAAAGATAGAAGGAAAGAGTAGAGCTAAAAGTTTAAACTTTTTAAGAGTATTGTTAAGTCTTATAAAATTTTTTTTTGTCATTTCATTTTTACAAAAACCTCCTGTACACTGCCAAATAAAAAAATTGTTTAATATGCTGATGTTTCTGCTGCTGCTGATGATGAAAGCGGTGCGTTCATTGTGTTGCATTCTCTTACACTTTAGAGTTTATTTATTTTTTTATTTTGTTAAGTATATAATTTTAGTAGGTTTTTTTTTTGTTTAATATATGTACGTTTTGCATTACAATCTACCTTAATAAAGCTATGATCCCAATTTCAGCTGATATAATGGTACCTTACTGCTAAGTGAATTTACCATTGCTCTTTTATTTTGGATGGTTTTTGGATGGTTTTGTGTAAATGTTTGCTTCTTGTTTGTAAATTATGTGTTTTAAAAAATGCTTTTGTTTTTTCATGTTAAAAATAGATTTAATTTAAATGCACTGCCTAGTAACTGCTAACATTTGAGCTCTAGTGTACATACTATTATGTTAACTATTTAAAATTTTGAAGAAACCTTTTTCAATGAGATTCTATGGTGTAAAGTAGCTCGTAATATTTGTTTTCTCGCTATCAATTAATTAAGTGGTCGAATTAAAATATAGAGGAAGGCAAAGCGTGCTTGTAATCAGCATGCTTGGATACTGAACAGTCCACTTTCCAATCCGGGTGTATAGGAAAAATAGGTTATATTGACTCATATTGACTCAATCAAAGCTTTAGACAAGCTAAATCGAAATTTTTGACAGTACAGACCATGTTAAATCTCATGCCTTGTAGAAAGATATCCTTTCAAGGCCTGTATATACGATACGATATGATTCTATACTACAGCGGTGTACCTCGACCAATAAGATCTATTGCAGGTGCCTAGTGATAAACCAGAAGATGGCTCTTGAGAAACCTCAATAAGGTTCTAGGTTGCATGTTCCAAGTGTGTTTTCTGAGCTCATTGGGGCCCTTGAAAGATTTTCCTTTTCGACTACATGACATTCATTTTGCGTTCCCCCAATCTGGCATTTATGTGTATCTGAGTTTTATTATATATATGTATGTATTTGGTGCATGAGTGGGCAGTCCCTGGTCAAGTGGCCTCATAAGTCTTCCTTTGTTGCGTTTGTTTAGTTTATTTTACAGTCTTTTAGAGTTGGGCCATTGCCTGCATTAATTTTGAATAGTCATTGTATATCCCAAAACAGTTTCGGGACCAACTAAGTGCGTCTGGCTACCTCAGTTTTTCAGACCCCAAGCTTGCCATAAAGGCGGTGGTACAAAAACATTTTCCTTGTCGTAATATTGCTCAGATGTGAGCTCCAGGCAAGCAAATTTTGACTACTTTGTCTCTAAATAGGTCATTAGGAACATTTTCTTGTTGGTAAAAGACACCAGAACAGTTTTGCCGAGATTAATGATCAGACCATGCTCCTGCAACGATTGAAGTTACATATGTATGATAAGTAGCATTCGTATAGCCTCTAAGATGATATACTTCACACTGTATATTCTTGCAGTTTTTATAACCAAAATTTAGATCTTTCATCCTCTGGTAGCTACTACAATTTTTTGCGAACCTCCGCACTCTAGTTTTATTTTTCTGCTTTGGAGCATGGTTCCGTCCCAATTTATGAAGGGGGGTGCAATACTTTTAATGATCCTAGCCTCTCTGATAGCGTCCTAGGAAGTCTTGTCGAAACCTCCGCATAGATGGAGGCACCTATTGCCGCTACATTTGTACCAATTTGCAGTGCTACACTGTGAGTGGTAGCCTCGTTGGACTGTAAATTTTCTAAATCATTTTAAGAAGAAGGAGCTAAAGTTAATATGATGGAAGGATTGAATCGATTGTTCCGCCTATTACAAAAGGTCTCCCGCAATATCTTCTCGGGTGAACTTACTAAATGTATGGTAACTGGTGAGTATCATTTAACTACGTATTAACGTATTAGTATTAACGTAAAAAATAATAACTTCACTACAGGGTCAGCAATATTCTCAAAATTTGTTTTGACTTCTTAAGATTCTTGATATATAAAAACAAATAAGAATGCAGTGAAAGGTAATTAAAAAAAAATAATTTCGTCCCGCGAAATTCTGAAATTTCAATCATCTTCGTGACTATTTGTTTTCTATTATAATTCTATTTAAAAATAAGAGTAAATTTAAAGAGCAATGGTAAAATCTTAAAAGACTGGTCCCTTAATCAGACATTTTGAAAAATTTTTCATCGAAACAAAACATAAGTTTACAATATATAAAAATAATTTCCTTGGAAAATTAGGAGACATCGATATAGTTTGTATATTTTTATATATATATTTTTCTTTTCATTTATTTTTATATATAAATAGTTTTGTTATTTATTTCTGTATGCACAAGTTTATAAGTTCTTTTTATGTATTTTTTTTTTGTTTTTTTTTTTAATTTTGAACTTTCTCTTTTATGGAAAAATAAATTCGGAAGCTATTTATTCGCTCCAAAATATACATATAACAGCATATTATTCATCTTCATTGTTAAATAGAGCGGTTTTTATTTAATGTGCGATTTGTTTTCTCTTGTTTGGAAATATTGAGATGTTTAGATACTACTGTAGGCTTTTGCTCACTGTTGAGTTTCTGTAGTAAAGAGTTTTATAAAAAAGAAATAATTGTGGCTGGATACTTAAATATATTTTAATTAATTTTTTTTTTCTAATTTTGTAAATTTATTTTGTGAAATGATTGCTTTTTTTGATAATAGTCTAGAAAAAAAGTACACTGCTCATAAAAAAAATTCTTGTAAAAATATGCATTTATGCTTCTGTATCTGGTTAAGTTGGGAATCGGAAAGAGAGCTAAAATTTTGTGTCATAATTAACGTTAATATTGATCGTGGTTACCGTAAAGCCATGATTGTTGCCTATGAGAAATCGTTCTTAACAAAAAATGTAACAAATGCATAGCGGAAGATCTTTTCATTTGCAAAGCACTTAGCAAGTAGCTGATTTAAGAATAAGTGTTGTCTATTTTTTGTAAAAGGAAAGGTAACGAGCTCCCAGCGTTAACTTACAGTGGCTTAGGGGCTTTTCTACATAATTTGTTCGCGACCGGCCTGTTGCCTAAATGGATAGGATACTAAAAACTTTTTACTTCGGACAACAGAACTGGATGCATGACCTACGTAAGTTCATTTGTTATACTACAAGTACTGATTTTGCACCGAAACCGCATCAAGAAAGAACCACGCACTGTATTTGGCTTAGCTTTGATTCTCAATAGAATATTAAAATAAATATTGACCTTCATTTGAAAATAAGAAGGCAAACAAATTTTCAGATATGCCAGGTTTGGTTTTTTATTCTTGATTTTCGTCATCATTGAGATTATTAAACACTTAGGGACAGGACTAGATGTATGAACTGGAAGATGAAATTATAGTGCAGGCAATATTTATGTACATACATACATATACGTATTCTCTGCCTCGATGACTCTGAACGAAGGTAGACTTTATTTAGTTAAATAATTTGAACAATATATGATAGGTAGTACAGATTTTGACACGGGAGTTGTTGCCCATGCAATATTTTACGCACGTACCCGAAAAGTTATTTATTACTTACTCTCACACGTTTGTCAGAGTTTTAAATTTTTTTGTGCCTTATGGGATTTGAACCTCAACCTTCAGCTAACTAGTATGGGTACTTAAATATATTTGATACTCTTGCATTTGGTCTGCGTTCCTAGCAAAGAACATGTTTCAGTTATTAATTTTGCCCGCCTTAACGTGTGTACGTGTGTAGAAAAATTATTTTCATATATGCGGACTAAACATGTGATTTGATCAAAATAATAGTCACTATGGCTGACTTCCTAAATTCAAACAAAATGCGCAGTATGAATACTTCGTATCGGCGATTAAAATACACGATGCTTTTATGTTACGTTGCGCAGACGGTTGTGTTTTGAATCATGACGTTTTGGACTGTATACGAAGCCGACAATTTGTTTTTTTTTTGTAAATTTGAAACAATTTCGATCAAATCAATAGCAGCTCAAATAATTAATAATTATTTTTCTAAACAATTATAGTACACGTGACAACCGAATATTCATGAAATATATGATAAAAATAAGACAAATGTTATTTGCATCGTACTAGTTCACGATGCGCTGTTTGCTTTTGTTTGCGCAGTATAATCGTTCACAATGTATTTCGGAACGTAATGCGTTGTCATAATTTTGAGTTTGCATTTAGGAATGTTTGCTGATTCACAATGCAGGCAGTACTGCATTTAGGAAAACACCCTATGCAAGTGGTTCATGTTGTTTAAAATACCTTCATACTTATAATATGAGTAAAAATTCAAATTTCTTTTACGAGCAGTATACTTCGTTACTAAAAATAAAGTTCGAAAAAACAGGATACACAATATAAAATTTATTATTCATTTTGAAAGGCACATAACTGATATGGAACGAAAGGACCTTCGCAAATGAGTGTAAATTTAAGGACAAAAAACGAGAACGGCAGTGATATTTTTTAATAAAATTTGTTATTCATGAAATAAATAAAATAAAACAAAAAATAAAAATTCATTTTATTTTTTATTTATAAAGAAAAAATAAAATTATTTTAAATTCGAACAAAAATATAGAAATCTATTACATAGATATTATATTTAAAAAAAAAACATTTGTAAGAAAGAGAATTGTGATAATAATTAGTATATTTTCATTTTGTTTGTGTTTTGTTAAAAAAAAATTACATGCCATTAATTTTTACAACAATTAAATTAAGATTATTATTGCCAATATTTAATTAATACATGTTTTCAAATATATTTTCTTATTTTTTTTTTTTATTTACAAAATTTTGTGAGTTAATTAAAAATAACAATAATGGTGTTTTTAGTTGTTCTTTTTTCTTGTTTTTAAATTAACAAATTCAAGAGAGATTTCAAGAATATGTATTCTTAAGATTTAAACTACATTTGTATGATATATTCTAAGAATTAAAAATAATAAAATAATGATGATACACAGTATAATAATGAATATAATATATTTTTAGTGTAAATTGTTGTTTTCTGTTTGTTGCAAAGTATATAACTATTATATTCTATACATAATACAAGCTAATTCGAAAGCACTAATCATCATTTGTTTTTGTGGGATTTCCACTGTCATCGCTTGAATTAGTTGGTATGGTTGCTTCTTCTGTGGCATCCTCGATTGCGGCGGCAGCAGCTCGAGCTTCAGCATCTGCAGAAGATGTGTGAGAAGAAGATGGAGATATTAAATAAAATTAATTTTATATTGACACGACATTTTAATTAAAATCTACTGTTCCATTGAACGGTGCGGTGTATGGGCAATCTCAGATGGTCCTTTGACACTTGGAACATGACTGATTTATGTTCCTTACAAAGTAGGGTACTCGTACATAGTTTCGATTGGAAACTATTTCGAAATATATTCAATCGAAGTGGTATTTTTATTCTTTGAGATACCGCTGGTTAAAAAAGAAACTATGACTCCAAAGCAGGGACTTTTATAAAATTTATTCTCAGTTAACCTTACAATGATTCATAATTAAAGGTTTGGTTTACCGGCTGGCAATAGACGAAGTATTAGTCATGGTACGCTAAATGAAGGAGCAACACTTTCATAACATATTTTCAATTTGTAATGATACATGCCCTTTCACAAATCTTAAACCAGACAATATTTTCATGAATGGGTTACACCGCCGAAATGTAAAATAAAAATCCGAATCTGAGAATCTGAAAAACCATCAGCTGGTACTGTCACGTATACGGAAGATCGTCGGAACATTCCGTCCGAAGAGCAAGCTCGAAAACAGGCAGACGAAAAAACAATTGGATTACTCAACTGCAAAAACAACAGCAAAATTTCGGCCTCAGCGAGGAGGTGATCCGAAATAGAGCGACTTGTAGAAGGACATTGAGGGCTGCAAACTTAGCCAACGCCACAAGCGGCGCAGTAGCAAGGCAGATACGTGGGAGAAATATGTAGCATAAGATGTACGTGTACGTACGCGTTATATATTTCAACTGTTAGTAAAAAACAAAAGAAGAGAAAATCTTTTCAAAAGCATCACAAATGGAAAAAGAAAATGGTTCTACACATTAGTTGGCGGCTACCCCAGAGATAATTCTACAAAAACGTCCATAAACCATGACTTAAGCTTCTGCAGACTATGATAAACTCAGAGTCGTGAGGTAAGCTAAAACTAGGCTTGGTTATAATTACCGGGACCTGAGTGTACTGAAAGAAATAATAGTTCTGGCCAACTATCCAGAAATAATTTTTGGAGATGTACACAGGCTCCAAGTTAAACAGATGGAACACTGAAAAGTACGTACGTATGTATTGTCTTGGAAAGAAACGAAGCCACAGACTTATAGAGCCATTCGTCCATTCCTTAACAAGATTAGCTTTTTTCAAGGCATTTCTTTTTTACCCTGCTTAGAGTCAGGACAAACCATGGAACACATACTAGATCTGTGGCAAATTTTGCATTAGGTCGTCCACTCTCCAAAAGGGAAAGTTGAACGTCTCATGCTTCAACTCCGCTTTTGCAGAGATTATGTTTAGGTTGACTAAAATCCTTGAAAAAAGGACTCAATCAGTGCAACGGGAAAATAAAGAACGCCATGTCTCTTTTATGTGTAAAAGCTCTGCAGTTCAATGCCCATCAATCCACCAGATGCAGTGGACACAGTTTGAGGTCAAATCGGCGGGCCCCATAGGTGGACAAGTAAGGATGCAGCAAAGAGAGAGGGTTATGATCCCTATAATCCTGATCAAACGGAAAGAAGAAAACCAGAGTGTTAGGCATGTATGATGCTGGTGGAAAATATTAGAAAGGAGAGTGAAAGTGAATTGAATGGCCTGTTCAATGGCAGCTCTTTTAGCGTTTAATATAGCTTTAACACACAAAGGAAACCGCATGTCTTTTAAACGTAAACTTTGAAGTAAAACCACTGGAATTAGGTAAGGACAAATGCGAGATGTAAATAGGAAGAAGCAGAATTAGAATTTTCGTTCTTTAAAGAAAATCTCTTCATTTCTCAATCTTTGAATTTTTAAAGTCTACCTCGCCCAAAGTTAATTGGAATATTTTCAAATTCCACAATCAAAATCGCTGAAATCAATAATTTTGATAAAAAAAAAAGATCAAAGGACCATCACTCCAAATAATTGGAAAAGCAAATAGGGAACAAAATGACACCTTCAACGTTAATTGGATGTTTTATGCAAATTCCTAGAGGCGCGGCAACATCCCTTTCGCCTTTCACCAACATCAAAGGTACACGCGCCAGCTAATTAGAATATCATTCTATAGAGACATGGAAATACCAACCCATCCCACCGATTACCTACCTTTAACAGCCTGCTCCTTCCAGATCTTCTTGTTCTCTGTGAGACAGGTAACCCATGGTTTCCGTATACGAAACTTCTGCTTCCCACCAGCTACACTAGGTGATACATCACCCGAATCGTTCTTTGATACCTCCACACCCTCACTGATTGCCTCGCATGATGACTTACTCACCACCGAACTAGTATTCCCATCGTCAATATTCGCATTGGCGTTCTTACACATTGGTGCAATCGGTGCCAATACATACTCCAACATATCGGCACACACCGACATACTGGGATCCACAATGAAATCGATAAAACCGATTTGTGACTCAGCCACCAAAGTATTATTCCTATCACACAGCGGACTAAATGGCAGACCCAGTTCTCGTTCCAGATCACCCTGCCTAAAGAATTCCTCCAGCAGCAACATCGTCCAGCGATGGTGCAGAGACCACCTCTTGGCAGGATGCGATATATCACAACAGTGCAAAACTAGCGCCAGCGCTTTTGATTTGTCCACCGTTGGCTCAGCCAAGGTGAGTAGATTTTTCATGTTCTTCAGTTGTTGGAAATGGAACGACATGTCTGTCGACAGGACCATGTCGATAATTAGAGTTCTTAGCTCGCGAAACTCTTCACGCGACAAATTCGACAGAATATTACAATCGTCCTCTTTGAGCACACGGAACGCCGCACTAATATGATGATTCTCCAATACCGCACGGTCATTGTAAATCAGAGCAGTCTCGGAACCCGACATCACGTGGAAATTATTCGTGGTACCCGTGTGTTCGAAGTCGTGTATTAAGGCAGCCAATAGTGTGGCGAAAATTTCCAGATCTGTCATCCAGTTCATGAGGCCCGTCTGACAGAGCATAAAGTGAATCGTTTGAGTGACATCGGCCGCATGCAAGTTGTTGTGATATGGATTACGGAAGCGGCAATATCCCTCTTCGATGCGATTCAGGAACGTTTCCAGAGTAGCGGGCGCTATTTTGAACTTATGAATGATTCCGTAACGATTGAGCAAATCATAACCCAAGTATTTGACCGGTTGGCCGTTGGCTGCCTCCGCTAAAGCGAAAACGTCAAAGGACCAATCATCAAGAGTCTGAAATGAAAAGATAAGAAAAAAAGGATTATTAATAGAACTACACCGTTTGAGTCCTATAAGTATGTATTTTGTAAAGCAAGTGGAACTTGTAGGGAAGATAAAGAGTAAATTGGTAAACCTTATTGAAAAGGAACTGGATTATCGAACGGTGTACTAGAAATGGACGATGAGAATGCAGCCGAATTGAAAGTATTATATCCTGCCTTTTTAATACTAGTATTAAGCGTAACGTAAGATATTTTTAAAACTTGTGTTATTCCTATAAACACAGCATTCGCTAACAAGATCTGATTTCAAGACCAAATTTAAAAATTTTTTGGCGAAAAATTTAAGTTCAAAAACGGTCGGGAATTGTTACAATGTTTTTTTAAATGTGTAATGCTTGAGGTTCCATTCACATATAACACAGCAAGAATAGCATTTCTAGGTGGATTCACATACGTACATATATCGTATTTAAATGAAGGCTGGGCCAATGCGTAGTTCACCAAGTGCTGAATGTCAAAAAATTGTTTCATATTCACATCTGTCATCTATTAACAAATTCAGTGATGGATGTGTATTCGGTGGCACAATGTGTTAAAATTTATCGAATGGCCATTTAAAAAAAATGCATATTGCGTATTAAGTGATTTGTTTTTCAAAGAAAATCATCTTCAGTGACGTTAATTAGTAAAATTATCACATTTGGGCCGATACCCAAGAGAGATTGTCGAGAAACCGATGCATCCTCAAAAAGTCACCGTTCGGATGATATGAAAACGGTGATATGTAGTTCCAATAAGACAGTGCCACATCCCACACAACCAATGCAACAATAACTTTAGTGCACGAGAAGTTCCCGGGATGCGAAACAGAGATGTCAATTGGCCACCGAGTTCGTGCGATTTGACACCCTTCGACTTTTTTCTTTGCGGTTACCTTAAAAGTAAGATCTATGCCAATAAGCCAGCAACAATTCAAAAGCGGAAGTGAGTATTTGACCAATATGTACGTGGGACGGAGCCTAATCAACAGACATTTTAGTTTTGATACCACCAAACTCATGTAACCTGGTTGTGTAAGGATATGTACGGTTGAGATGAGAGATGTATTAAACCCATCCTGTCGATTTCAGGAAGTTCAGGGATCCTTCTGTCAGATATCTCTTTCAGGTCGTCGAAGAAGGGTTTACCTAGAGTACATTGTCCCCATAGCCGGACAGCTACAAAAAAGTGAAGAAGAGATTCTTTCCCGTTAGTATCTCCGCAGCTACGGCAGCCCATGGCTACAATTCCGGCAATATCTGGTCTGGATCTGCCTAATAGCTCATTTGCTTTAGGTTTGCTATAGTTGGGCCATGTCTTTGTTGATAAAGCGCAGCTAGAAAACGTGTTCCAACCTAGTTTGGCCAGCTTCAAGAAGTGATAGTGCATGTTACCATTAACGACTCCTAATGGAACATTGACTCTTTCTGACAGTGGGCCGCTAAGGGCTGACCCTTGCCTAGCCAGATCGTCTGATCGCTCGTATTCCTCATAGCTACTGTGTCCTGGGACCCAGATGATGGTGATATTTGATTGAGCACCCAATTTGTTTAGCTTTCTCCGGCATTGCTTTACCAGTTTTGAGGATGTGATATCCTCAATGAATCAATGGCTTTGATAGCAGCTTGGCTATCAGTGACGATAGCAAGATTCCCGAGAAAGTGTTCAGTGATCGATAGGCCTAACGAATCGCGAGAAGCTACGCTTGAAAGACATTGGTTAAATTCGGTAGACGGAAAGATTTCGAGGTGCTCAGCTTGTCTGAGAAAACGCCTGCTCCACTCTACGGTCCTCTCTGGTTGGAAAAGTAGCAAAGAAACGTTTTCTGAACTCTAAAGTTGGGGTTTTATAATCAGTCGAAGACGCAACCAGGTTGTTTGGTACCCTCTCCAGGATTTTACTATAGCCGTAAGGCATAGCAGTCCAGCACCCAGATTTTCTGAGCCGGACTGCGCAACATAAAGTTGTATCTCTGATATGAAGTTCAAGAGAGAGCAACTGAAGAATCACAGTAAGAGCATCCGTTGGACAGGATCATAGAGCGCCTGGGTTTATACGCATGCTGCCCTTTGAACTTTTTTTAATCTGTCGATATTGTATTTCTTGCTTAGAGTTGGCCAACAGAAGATAGCTCCGTAGGTGAGAATTGGAGGTATAATGTCTGTGTACATCTAGAGATTCAGTCTTAGCTGAAGACCCCATTTTTCCGAAGGTTTAATTGCATGCGTAGGAAGCTATGCTTGCTTTCTTCACCCGTTGTTCAATATTTAGCTTCCAACTAAGTTTAGAGTCAATGATTGTGCCTACGTATTTTGGCCGTTCAGCTTGGGTGGGGTGAAATATTGTATTTTGGTCTTTAGTAGTGTGAGCAATGTAAATATTTGCTTAGTGTAATAATGTGCCAAGAACGGATCATCTCTAGTGATCTGTTAAATCTCTGGTGTCGCCCAGGACGATAGTGAAACGGGTAGATAATGATTTAGTGATCTGTTTATTTTCGGATGCACAATTATATCTCTATGTAGGATTAGCTCAGCACTTGTGATTTTTTATAAATATATTTCCGTAAGTGTATCTTTCAAAAAAGTAAACATTTGCAAAAAAAAAAAATGTTCTGTACCACAAACTATTCTTACCTTTAAAACTTTAACAACATCAGGAGGAAATTGCATTAAAGCTGAACTCGAAACCCTTCTGTATATTCGATCCACAAATATACCGGCTCGTATGGCATGTGCCACCGACCTAAATTTCGGCTTCTCATCGTTCCTCTTCCGGGTTGTAGCCAATTGTCGTGTAAAAGTGGAAGCCAGCCACTCACGAACTTCTGGCGGTACAGCATCCGGTTGCACTTCAGACAGTTCATCGTCTTCATCGGCGAGCCTCCTGTTTTTTGATTCAGGTTTTTATAAAGTTTTCGGGAAGGATTTAGGAAAATTTTGATTATCAAAATTTAAGGAGAGGGTTTTCGGGAGAAAAAAGTAAAAGTTTCCATTAGTATATGATTTCGAAAATTGTTTTCTTTTCAAAAATCAATAAAAAAGAAATTAAAAAAATAAACAAAACTTTAAACAAACTCAAGCGGTTCAAAGAGTAATAAAATATGTATTAATAAAAAAAAAAAGAAATTGTTAATTATAAGAAATATTAAAATTGGTGGTGTATTTTTTTTTATTTATTTTTTACATTATTTTACAAAAATGGGATCACAAACATTAATCATGCTTAGATACATAACACATTCACAAGATAAGTTTTGTTGGTTTTCTTATTTCTTTGTAGTTTGAAAAAAAAAAAAAAAAAAATAGTGAAAGTCTTATAATCATGTTAGAAGAAAAGTGTTGTGCCAGTAGGTTGAGTAAAAATATCTTTTTTTATTCATGCATTTCGTGTAGCAAATAACTATTGCAATTAACTATAAAGATAATTTATTAAGGGTGTCTATGCTCCTGTAATAGGTGGAGCAAAGGACAGGATGCAAATGATTCAGTGTTCAATGATTTTTATGAAAAATATTTATATAGAGACACAGTCCTAGATGTGTATGAACATTTCATTTATTTTGTAAGCAACACTTAAAAAGGAAATTGACTTCATATGTAATATGTACATTGCTATGCAGAGGTAGGTTGGAGGGAACATGTAAGGCACTAACAGAGTTTTGATGTCTCAAATATGCTATAAGCGTGTAATAACTGCTTAGGACACACATATTTCAAAGCAGAACTTATTTATAAAACTCTACACAATCACCCATTACTAAGCTAGTAATTTAGAAGTGTCTGTAAATGTTTCGGCTTTCTGGTTGAATTTATAATATTTACTTAATTTATTTGTATATTTCGGTTCCATTTATGCTACTCGTGGGTTCTAAAGAAGTGGAGACAATAATGGAGCGTCATTGTTAAGCAACAACAATCAAGACTAAATTTTTTTGCTTATTACATAATTTAAGCAGTTTCGTCAGTTTTAATTTCACTTTTATGTGAGTGGTTGAAAATACATATTCATATAATCCGCAGGATTTTACTTTCACTTGCGAATATTTCAGCAGAAGGGAAGCTACGTTTTCAATCGATAGCTTAACACTATTTCTAGAAGACCATGATGTACTCGATATCTGCAGAAGGAAGTTCAAGGAAGAAAAAATCTTACGAAGAGCATTACTCGTGTTTCAGAAAAACAGAGCAGGATTTGTAAAATGATTTTGTTTTTTGATGTAAAAAGTTATTGACAGCAAAATAGTTAAATATAAGTATGTGTATCGTCAAAGGATAGTAAGTCACTGTCAGTACAGTAAATCCAAGTTGTAATCGATGGATCTATTCCTTCACTGGCTCGAGCAACATGTGCGTCAGTGCATTCAGCTCGGCCCGCGATCCCAGCGTTGTAGGAGTTATGTATGTATCCTAAATTACTACTTTGGCGGTAGTTTCTAATATATGTATGCACAAGAAATTTCCATTAATGTCAAAACAGGAACTTTGAAAAAGTTTAAAGCATTATGGCAGGATCATCAACGCAGTCATTGACAGAGATAATAAGCGGAAAATAAGCACTAAAGGAATTCCACGGGACGAACACTTTCACCCATTTTTGTCCATCGGCATCAGCAATATTCTCAAAAGCTTCGAAGAAAAACGAAAGGAAACTCTGTCCACTGCGGATGACTTGGTTATCTTGTCGTTAAGTGGATACATGCCAACTATCAGGGAACTAATAGAATCCTGTCCGTCCTCGATCGAGCCAGCTCTGTTTACGAACTAAAATAAGACCGTTAACTTCCCGAGACTTGAATTGTTATTTTCTGGATTTAAGCGAAATATCATGAAACCATTTTAGATGTCATGCTTCTTTCTACGTTTCCATAAAGTCCTTCGGAATGAGATTGGGACTGCAATCACAGATCATTCTTTGGATGTGGACAGTCAATCATCTTCTATAGTCGAAATTATTCGTACCTTATGGTGAGTTGAAAACAACTCCTGCGATCGGGCTATCGTGTAAACTTATCACGATGGAGGAAAATTTATTCAAAAAAGATTAAATTTATACAGGAAGACTCAAGTCCTTCGTAGCACTTAGCCGCAGTGTCAAAATCAGCGATATCTATTATGCGGACTAATTTGCACGACAATTCTGAATTCTGGAGGGCACCCTTTCCTGGAACAGTTCATCTACCGCGGCTCCGTTGCAGATTTGTATCACAGCTTCACTTATTCTCCTAGTATGCGTCTTGATGGATGTACAAAAAAAAAATTACTGTCGTGCTATATTGTTAACACCTTAATCGATAAAGCGATTTTCAAATATACATATGTACATACGTATGTAGTACGTGGCTTTTGATTAAGTATTGCTTTGTATCCCGAATTTCGCTAAATTTCATAGGTTACTTAACTTGATCGTCCTGGTGGGTTCTACTGTAATAAAATCTTCTGTTCGTTTGTGGTTAATACGAGATGATATAAGTTAATGCTCATTTTATGATACACTAAAGCATTTCTCGATATTCACATGTCTCATGAAGAATTAGCAAAATAGTTGCTTTGTTTCTCCCATCAAAACCAATTTCTATTTTCGTTATATTTGCATCCTCCACACAACCATCGCAAATAAACATTTTTATATCCATACTAATCAGCAAAACAAATTCGCGTTGGAAAAGTTATAATTACAAAAGCTAAATATGTATACGAAGTTTTGTCACAAACCCACGTTATTATGTACATAGATCCCGCACCTAAGGCAACCACAATTCAAAAGGACATCAGAGCGCGCTTTTGTCCTTGACAATCTTGATTTGTCTGATGAATTAGAATTTCGTGTCCCACCTCTCCCCTTTAACTCGAAGATTTTTTTTACCCCGAATTATTCGTATTGTATCTGCCTTGTAGACCTTAAGTAAGAGAAAGCAGAATCCTTTAAAAGAATATTGTATCTACGAATCTGTATTAGTGCAACCGAATGGAAAAAGTTTTATTTTTACATCTGGTAAAACAAAAACTTTTGTTTGCTTTCATGTTTTATTTTGTTTGTTTATTCTTGCGTCGCTTACAGTTAACCATAATGAAGAGAATATCCTTTACTCTCACAAGTATCTTTATTTCTTTTGTATCTACCTACCACAGCTTATCTTTAGGCGATTTTTGTTATTATTACATTAACCTTTCTGTTTCTTCGTTTCGGCATGAAACTGGGTCATTTAAATAAAATTTTAACACAGAACTACTTCTGAATGGTCCTGGTTTTGGCAAGTACGATTTCGGGCTTAATTACAAGTAAATTGAATTTACAGATATCTGCAAAAAAGGGTATCCTACCAAACGAATAATTTTAAAAAGCTAAACCAATATCTTTTTGAATCCTTCCATTACTTTGTGAGAATCGTTTTGGGTTCACTGCTATTGACATTTACATATACATTTTCGATGGCTAAAAGGATAAAAGTATAAATTTCGTAGTCCATCGTAAAATATTATGGGCGCTTTTCATTATATGTGATGCTACCGGAACTATAAAAAAATAGCACATATTTTATATTCTACGATGCAAAGCAATGTCCTGGGAGGATACAATTTTCATAGCACGAGCTTGCCTCTATTGGAACGATTGCTAAATGGTTTGAAATAGTAAAAAGCCATAAGAAACTCATTTGGTCGAAGTACTGAAATGCAATACATTTCCTCTGCATAGAAAACAATATTTGGACGTTTGTTTCAATGAGAAATTCGTAAAGTGAATTGATCCTGCAGGGATAACATGAGGGGAAATTTATTATTGGACACGAAATCGATGCTTTTACCAATTTTGCCGGGTACCAATTTTTAGTGTCACAAGGTTGAGAGATGTATCTAAATTGATTTTGGCTATAGTGGATGTTATTAAAAGTAGGCAGGATCATTTTATGAACTCAGATATCGATATGAGGGGTTCCAATTTTTATTATGACGCTGGAAAGTTGGGTTAGAAAGCAGATATAAAGCCTAAAAAAGACTTTTCATTAGACGAAGTTGTTACGTACAAGCCATATCGTGTCAGTGGTAAAACGTTTTCTCAAGCTATTCTATGTTTTATTTTGCTGATCATGACTCCCAAGTTTGGTTAACCATTAAGCCTTCGGAAGGAAAAAAATATTTTTGCAAAACTTTAAGGAACGTAGCACAAAAACGTAGTTCAAAAGGTCACAAAAAAATGATATTAGTCACAAAAAAAATTCGCAAAATTGGGTACCAATCAAAAAGTTGCAAGGAATCAATGCAATTTATGTTGAATCGGATACAAAAAACGAGGCTAAATCCATCGCTTTTGAGCTTTGATCTTAGACCACATGAACTGAGAATAAATTTTATTTCATCAGATATACTCAGCATCAGCAAGTAGAAGAAAAGATATCATCTCTCGTTAGAAGCCTAGCCTTTAAGAACTGCTACTGTTCAAGTGAGAAATAGAGGTCAAGGGCGAATTCAGATGAATTCGTGGAGTATCTATCCTTAATAATTGTTCGTGAAAAAGAGTAAAAAGCAATTAAACAACTCGTTAGATGTACATATGACTCTGACAACAAATGTTTCTTCTTGATGAAGATGATCACTTTTGGCTTTCTCCTCCAACAGAAATTTACATTTTCTTTTTAAATTTCGAACTTCAATCTCCAAACTCCAAACGATTTCTAACGTCAAATGAAATAATAGTAAATAGAGATCTGCATCTAAAGGGCCATTCACAGCTCAGCGAACTGCGAATGCGAACGAGCGAATATTCGCAAATTTTGACATTTCATTCACAGCCCCTTTTTTTAAGTCGCAGCAATCTGCGAATTTCTCTTGTCATTCGTTGTATGTAGAAAAGAATTATGAGGTTAAACTCCCGCTAATATTTTGTTCGCGTGAATGTGGATTGCGTTCCATATCTGTGGAATGTGAATAAAATTTGACAGTTCGCAAGAAGTATTCGCCTATTCGCGGAAAAATCCGCGGATTGTTACTTTCTTCGCAGAAACTAGTTAAAATTTAACTTTTTTTATATTAATTGATAGATAAATTAAGCTCTGTTCTTTTGGAATAGTAAAGGTGTCAATTGCGTCAATTAAATGTACTAAAAATGGTTTGTTCGCAGTTCGCGCATTCGCTTGTCGCTGAGCTGTGAAAGGGCCTTAACTGATCAGTCGAATCTTGACGCCTGCAATGTTAGGTTTTTGGGTCCAAATGACTCAAATAACTAGGCAAATGGACGAACTGCGAACAAACCATTTTTAGTACATTTAAAGGTGCAAAATTGACAACTTTACTATTACAAAAGAGCAGAGCTTTATCTATCGATTAATAGAAAAAAAGTAAAATTTTAACTAGTTTCTGCGAAGAAATTAACAATTCACTGATTTTTCCGCGAATAGGCGAATACTTCTTGCGAACTGTCCGATTTTATTTTCCACATAACGTGGAACGCAATTCATATTCCCGAGAGTTTAACCTCACAATTCGCAGCAGATTAAAAAGTAGTTGTGAATGAAATTTCAAAATTTGAGAACATTCGCACGTTCGTATTTGCAAATCGTAGAGCTGTGAATGGACATTAACCGCAGTGGTTATTTAACCCTTTCAAAATGAAGGTTATTGTCTTTTTAGTGTTAGCCATTTTTAATCTCATGGAATGGAGATGTTCCTTAAAAATTAATATTTCAATTTCTCTTCAGAATTGCTATTGAGCAAAATGTGTACAAAAACTGTCCACCAACCAGTCCTGATCCTTAGGACAATAGAAAGGGTCTTTGTTAATAGATTACAGACAATTTTAGCTCATGCATTGCAATAATTCTTCAAAAAAAATCAGCCCGAAAGGTGCTGCAATTTTTAACTATAACTTAAGCACGCTCAGGGGCACCGTGGCTAAATCTGTCAAAAAGACAGCCACCCAGTAACGAAATAAATTAAAACAAAAGCTGCTGCGGCGACAGCTTATCAAATTGCTAATTACAAAATAATAACATCTAAAATGGGATTAGGTGTATTTTCACCGAAATATAGGTAATGACACCCTTTTTTTGCTAAACTCCACTCATTTTCACATATGATACGACCGCGAATCCATTGGCACATAATTAAGTATTAATTGTGAAAACTTTAATCTCTTTCGATAAATTCCATTTGGAAATGAATGCTTAATCGATTTGGGTCACCCAAAACAAATTTGAATAATTAAATGTATGTGTGTGTGTGTATTAACAGCACAACAATGAAAGAGATGAACATAAATATTTAGTCCAATCCAACGAGTTGCAAATGCAAACATTTAATATCCTTATAGCGTAAGTATTCTTTTGAGAAAGTTTCAAAGTAACTGCAACGACTTGCACAAGTGTTTCCAGCTAACTTGCAGTCAATGGTCAATTTACGCTAAAAGTTATTCCATAAGAATCGCAAAACAACATTCTGCTGCAACAAGGATGCAGAGGTTACAGAGAAATTCAGGCAAAAGTTACTCTAATTGGCAACAATCTTGCAACTAGTTTACACGTCAACATTCGAATTCCGGAGCAGCAACACTAACACTTGATAGAGCAATCAACAGAAATCGGAAATTGGATTTGTTTTCGTTTTGCACAGTATTCCCCAGAAGATCAAGTATACCAACGCACATTAAAACTTTTACCATCGTCCTGTCATTCAGTGAAAAACTTTCGGAAACATCTTGGAAGCACTTTCCGGTTAACACAGCCCCTTTTGAATGATTTTTTTTTCCCTTCTCGCAGATGACTTTTCAAATTTGCTTTTATCAACCCTAAAGAGCGGTGAAGTGTATTTAATTACGGACATTTTTTTTTCTTTTTGTGAATTAAGTGCTTGAAGCGTTAATTTATTATTACAGTGTATCAGGAAGATAAACCATTTTTTGTACACTTTCCTTTCATCAAGCATCTAAAATTTTTATTTTTTTTTTTAACCCTACACTCAACGCACACCTTTTCTTCTTTTCCTGTTGCTCCTTGGCACGAAATTGAATTATGAACTGTATCAGTTCAACAGTGATTACACTCTGTTGTCGACTATCTCGTCTAGGACGACTCATGCCTGTGGTGACTCTTAAAGTCCGAAAACCTGTTAAGGTTCCACATTAAATGTTAAACACACCGTCACTTGTAAATTGCGAAACGCAGGATTCCCACCGAAGCTATTACCTTACTACAAATGTAAACTATCACTCTTATAAAAAAAAACAAAAAAAAAACGTTCCGAAAGGTATTTTTAGAACTTCGTCCTTTGCACGTTTGGTTTAAACTAAGAGCAAGAGACACGAAACGAGAATAGTGGAGTGTTGTTATACTCCTTATTATATAGTTTCAATTTCTTATAGCCTTAAGAAGGTTGACGTATATATAAAGGATTAACAACAACAAAATTGCGATTAAAGCCACGAAATGGCAAGGAAATTGCACACACAAAACTCGGGAGAGGGTAGCAACGGGAATAGTTGTAGTTTGATGGCGCACGAATGTTAGCAAACACGAAACCGAATTAAAAAAGCCCGTGTATCCAACGTATAAGAGGCAATATTTCTCGTTAATACGGTTTTCTCCTTTTTAAATGGCGAAATGTCAGGCATCTAGGAAGGAAGGGTCGAGTGCTGGGTTGGTTTGGAGAAAATTCCCGAAACCGGAAGTGGAGTACGGTACCATTATTAAATAGAAAAACAAAAACGATAGTCACTGAGCAACCACATAGCGAATGAAATTGTTATCCTGTGGAGTTAGTGATTGTATCTGGTAGGTGCCGCGACGGGGTTTTGATTACAGCTAGAGGTGTGAAAATCAGGAATTCATTTGTCAATTTCAGATCAGAGGAGATTATCCAATCACTAGGGAGGATATAATTGCCTGGTGAAGTTTTCTGTTCAAAATGAATTTGGTTAGGTTGATGGAGAGGAAGTACACCGATAATTGCTACCTCACTCGGGTTTTCAAGGATTCATTGCGATACACGTTGTGAGAGGGTGTACAAGCTCCAAGGACAGGGAGAGTAGATGAAGAAAGAAGGTAAGCTCTTCTTATATACTGATCTCAGCCGAGTTCAGAATAAATTTTAAGATGACATTTGGTGAATTCGTTGCCAGTACGCCCAAATCATTAAAGAAGTATTTTTAAAGAGTCGTCTTTTAGTTCGGCAGAGGTTTGGGCATTTGCAGAGGAACAGGAGCAAGCCCTCTTCTGCATCTGTATCACGTGCCACTGCACTGGTCTAGGACAGGGAGAGTAGATGAAGAAAGAAGGTAAGCTCTTCTTATATACTGATCTCAGCCGAGTTCAGAATGAATTTTAAGGTGACATTTGGTGAATTCGTTGCCAGTACGCCCAAATCATTAAAGAAGTATTTTTAAAGAGTCGTCTTTTAGTTCGGCAGAGGTTTGGGCATTTGCAGAGGAACAGGAGCAAGCCCTCTTCTGCATCTGTATCACGTGCCACTGCACTGGTCTAAGTATTCTACTTAAGCGCATTGTTTTATATATCCTGTCAACAGTAGGCACCCGGGTGTGATAATTATCAGAAGAACATTTACTAAGCTGGAGAAATATAATTATTTGGCGTATGGGGTTACGGCCTAGTTTGTCGCGACCAGTCATGTTGTAGGTGCTTAATATTTTCGAACAGACAGATCTTTAGCTTAAGACAATATCCAAGAGGCGAATTGAAAAGCTTGTTCAGGTATTACTCTCTTACGTTTGTCTGACATTAACATTGACATTGAGAAGTGGGACCGTGAAAAAAATTGTTGGTGTTTTCTGAATTTGAACCTCGAAACTCGCACTCAGTTGTACTGGTTTCATAAATAGCCTGAAATGTAGAATGGCAAAAGAAAGCTCAGAGATTTTTAGTTGAAGTATGGCTTAGGTTTTGCCCAAGAACGCTTTTTAGTTGTTTATTTTAACACTTAACTGTTTGTAAAAAGCGACAAAATAAGGAAAGAGAAGAAAAGTTGCACAAATGTTGAAGCGAGGCAAGTATATTCGTGGGCCCTTTAAGATTGAAATAATGATTTTGGATCATACCTAAAAAGTGCTGCTAGGTTTTGCGACTACCAGCCCAGACATGGGCTTTATACTTGAGCTGGAAGCAAATATACGCCTTATAGATCGGATCTATAGCTGTTTAAGGAAACAAAAAAAAAAAATCAAAAAAGCCATCAAATCACGAGCCAACCTTTTTCCATAAGAACCCTTAGTCTAAAATGGAGGCTATTCACCATTTTATAAGAGCATTTTTATGACCTAGAAAAAAGGAATTTTGTTGCTATGCATCGGTAACTGAGAAAGAAGGTATGGTTTTTTAGGGACAGAAGTAATTAATGCTTTGGTCCACCTAAAAGTCCAAAAGTGGTTGTTTTCGCTGAAGAATAAGACACAAGTACAGGTGGGGACGAAGCGTAATCTGAAGGTAGCTTATTCTCCTTAGAACAGACTTTAAGTCTTAATAATACAACTGAGTATGCGAGCATAGCTTCTAGCTTTTTTTTTACTTTTGCAAAGAAAGTAAAGATCCGGTGATCGTTGCGATATTGAAAGGTGAACGTTATAAATATCTTCCATTCAAATATGAAACCGTCGTCGGGTGGATGGTCATTTAATGATGCGCGTCTGCTTTATTTTGACATAACAAATCTAGAAATCTCCGTGCAAGTGATCAGCAAGTGGATTTAAGTACGTGTTCCTTAGTTAGATTAGTTTCCTGTAATTCAACTCTGATTTTAAGCCGATCCTCTGCTAGTGATTTGGAGAATGAGACTAAGAATCAGCTGCTAGCTGCTAGCTATTAAATACATTTCCAGATTTACAATTGTATTAAATTTTGATTTTCTACGTCAGTACGTAATTGTTCTTTGAACTCTCTGTTCCGCGAGTGTATTTACGTCATAGGGTACTTATAGTTGATAACATGTGCTGCCCAAATTTCTAAAGTGTGTTGCTGTAAATGGTTTAATCATGTTAATTTCTTGGGAACTTTTAGTCGCAAAAAAAAAATAAAAAATTCATAGCACGTGTAGCACAAGTTTCTGATAAGACGCAGATGATAGGAAATGCTTTATCCTTGATTAAATATTTTTACTAATAATTACAAATTGTGTATTTTATTTACAAGCATTTTCCGGACAGAATTCAGAACATTTGCAAGTGCTTGCTTTAGAATGGCCAGCGCAACTAGTTCTACGTCGAATACGTTCCTTAACACGAAGACCTCCAGGAATGAGAAATTTGGCTATTTGTCAAGTATAGCATTTACTCCGTTTAACTGAACTCCCACATACATATAATCCGTCTAATAAAATTCGAATTTATTTTTTCACCCCTATTAATCGCAAATGAAGTGAACACAAACTCAATTGCTTTCCGATCAAGTGGTCTGCAACCCCCAATTGAACCTAAAATTGGTTGCTATTAATTCTACTGGAAGGGGGGTTTGTTCCTTTCACAACATTAACCAACAAATTCTCATAGAAATTTGGTCTTCTCCCTTTTTGTACTACGCTCATTCTGTACAGTTGGATAATCGTTTCCCATATTTCTTCTCACCATGGCAATAATAAAAAAGAAACACTTTTTTCTTAAGTAACTTAAATAAAATATAATGGCTCCCTAGTTTACAAAGAAACGAATAAAACATCAGTCACGACATTTTAGCCAAAGGAACTTTAGTACCCAGCCACCTCATACTCTGCTGTTTATTAGGTGCGATGTGCTTATGGGCAGTAACTATGCGGCTCATTTGATAATTAAATGGCGGGTTTTTCTAAAGAGTTCCAGAATTTTAATAGCAAATGGCTTGCAACCAATGACTCCGGAAGGAAAAGGAAATGGATTGGCTTTCCTTAACCCACCCTTTGTAAATAACTTTAATCGTAAATTTTACTATTTGCGTGCATACACAGACAAAGTCGAAACATACTCGTAAGTACGAAAATAAGTTTGGAAAGTAAAATTTAGTTGAAAATAGCACGAGAGGTTTTGAAATTGGAATAAGAGGCTTGCGGAAAACACATTCCTGGTGATAAATTGTACTGTATTGATAAATGTAGGAGCATGCAATTAGGATTTATGGTATTGCAGTTAAGTCGTAAATATTTAGAAGAGGTCACGAAACTTTGTATAAACCAGTTGACCTATAATCAGGTGGCTCGCACACAGGCAGCGAGAAACACTTTCCAAATCAGTTCACCTTCCATACTAGCCCAGGGATAATATGGTCAAGAGACATTGCTTCGAAAGGAAATTCAACTGAAAGCTGAGTAGCAAGAGAGAATGGAGTACTGAAAGGGTGCACCAACTTGGGCAAAACACAATAATTAATGGTACACAGACGGATTGAAAACATCCATAGGAACCGGAGCAAGTGTATACGAGCCCCGAATCAATTATTCGGAAGCCATGGGAACATACCCAAGTAACTTCCAAGCGGAAATCCACTCAATTGATAGATGCGCCCAATTTAACCTCGATAGGAAGTACCGTGGGCGAGACATCGCGATACTGGTCTGTGATCAGGGCTACACTATTGTGGTCATACTTTCACAAAGTGATAACAACAGAATCACCCTCTACTGGGTACCAGGTGACGTGGGAGTAAAGGGAAACGAAGCAGCTGACAAACTATATAGCTAGAAAAGGGTCAGGAACCGTATTCACTGGCCCGGAACCATTTTGTGGGCTGGGGCCGCATACGATATGGGAAAAACTAAGAAAGGAAGAAGAATGCAAAAGTGCGGAACTTTGGGAGAAACTCCACAGATTAAGACAGACCAAAGAACTTCTCGGCAATTATAACCAGAACTGTATAATCATCAGCAAGAACCGGCTGTGCATCCTTACAGGCTTTCTAACGGGTCACTGTAGACTTAAGGAGCACCTCAGGAAACTGGGTATTGAGCAAAATGGAGAAATGCAGATTCTGCGGAGATGTATAGAAAACCCCAGGGCACCTTCTAAAAGAATGTGGAGCACTGATCCAGAAAAGAAGAAAACACCTGGACGCAGGACTGATCGGACCTATCCGTATGCTACAAGCTGAAACTCTTAAATGAAGTTTTAAAACCAGACTAATGAATTCTAGATACAGAGCTGCACCGAGCTAACGAATGTAGAAATAATATAAAGAGACATCCAACAAGAGGTGTTATTTTAAAAAAAATATGGATCGCCATACCTACTTCAAATTCACTACAAAAACCGTGCAACTATCGGGGAAACGTTTCGCAAAATTCGTACTGTTTTTGGTATAACCAAGCGCCTTTCGAACAGCCATAGTGAATTTAATCGATAAATTTGAACGACTCGGACAGGTTAGTGATATGAAGACTCCAACTCGTGTTCGTCCGGAAATTGCCGTCGTAGCTGAGAGATTTTGGCCTACATGCTTATACGGTCCAGCAGACCACGCACAACGCCGTACTTTCGCTGATTGGGTGCTGGAAACAAATAAACAAGTTCATGGTTTATTTACACAAAAGTATTCTGAGTGATGAAGCTCTGGTCTGGTCTCCGAAAACCCAAAAGAAATAGTGAAACAACCTCTTCATCCACAACGAGTGACAGTTTGGTGCGGTTTTTGGTCTGGCGGTGTCATTAGAAAACAATGGCTCTATTGTTTTGACAAATGTCCAGGAAGTGCGATTTCTCGAAATGGAGACTACGATTGGCCATCGAGATTAACACATTAGACCTTTTCTTTTGAGGCAATGCTAATGATAAAGTCTACGCCAATGTCCCAGCAACGATTCATGAACTAAAGAAAAACATCAGATCAGTTATTTGTGAAATAAAGCCGCAATTATGCAAAAATGTGATACAAACTTTCATCAAAAGATTGCCGAGGTGATACTGTAGATATTGTATTGCGTTGCGTTTTTATATTGATTTAAAATGGCACCTCTTGTTGAATGAGCGTTGCAAGATATGTCCCCATAACTCATCTTTAAAGCACCATTGTATTTACGCAACGAAAACATCTGTAAGGACCTGAGTAAAAATGGTGACTGAGAAAGCATCGTTTGCGTAAATAAAAAAATATCATCAATGTTTTCAGCGGGAGAAACGCGAAATCCAGAATCCATTGAACGCACCAACATCAATATGGATCAGAGAACATTAGTGTGGACCTCTTTTGCTTTATATACGGAGGTCCTTCCCTTCATTTTTAGCCCAACTAACCTGCTCTGAAAAGAATTTTAATAAAACGCACGCGGATGCAAATAAAAGTTGAACCCCTCCGGATGCCGAAAAACCAGTGATGTTATTACGACCTGACCTTCAGTTTCATTTAAATGTTTCCATGTTCGAATCGGGAAATATGACATATGCATGTACACACAACCTACGTTTCAGAATAACGTTAAATTGTAATTTATACCTTAGAGTCATGGGTAATCAATACCACAAAGTGAGCAATAAAAAACAACATTAAAACCGAACAATATTTTGAAGCCATGCGTAGCTCTTCGTAAATATTTTCTGGGAAATTTCTAACCTAAACCTTATCTGTGAAAACATGAAAAGACGAAAAGAATAACTCGTCAAGTGAATGTTTTTCAGAATCTTAAAAGTAACAAAAGAATGTCAACACAGCTGTGATAATGCGGTATTTTAATCCATGAAAATAAAGCATTAATCGGATTTTCAATCTAAACAAAACATTCAAAAGCACTTTGCAAATATGAATAATTTTAAAATCAGATTAAACTTTTCACATTTCATTTTTATGTTCTAGATACATCTAGAATTTCATTGTCTTTCAATGCATGGTTTAACCTGAACTGTATTTTTGTTGGTTGGCCAGAATTTACACAAAATTTTTGCAGAGTTTTTGTATAATGGGCATCCAGCATTTATTTCTATTACGAAAGAAGTATTTCAACTGCAACCGAAGACAGACGAATCTATGAAGTCTTACTTTGTGGGTTTTTCCATCACGTCTCTCTGTTACTATTCATCACAATATCGCACTTACACCTTAAACAACAACGTTACACATTATTTTTCTGCTCATTTCACAAGACCGATACCTAACCGCTCTCCACTTAAACTAAAAAGTCAAAATATTCAAATCTATTCCTTCTGACCCAATTTAATCCCTTTATCACAATACATATAAAAATTTAAAAAAAAAAACATTAACGAAACTTACTAATTCAATGAAAATAGTGATGAAAAATTAATTTATTATATATCACGATCTTAAATTGATTGATCATCGTACAAAATAAAAAAACTTGTAAAATATTAACCAACTAAATAAGGAATAAAAAATGAATGCTTACAAGAGACAATTTTTGGTTTCTTATCACCGTCAAAATTTGTTTACATGCCTTATCAGGTTTCAAAATGCGACTGCGATGAGTGAGTCTAAAAATATGGCGATTAAAAAAAAACTGACATAAAATTGACTCTTCGACATGTAGGAAACCAAATAAAAACATGTTCGCTTGTCTAAAATTCTCATCAATTAAAATCTTATTGACCTCAGTACAGGAAAGGAGATTGTCGTAGCTGTGGCTAATTTAGACGAATGAGTCTTTTACTAGATTATTTTTTACAGATTGTCTTTTATAAGCTGGAATTTAGCAGAAGTTACAGTGTTTTTTATGCTTGTAAAAAATAGTAAATGAAAAAGTTGGCTCAAGTCGAGAGGAGGTATATCAATCTCAATTTATCTTTTCTCCTCCATGATTAGTAGAAAACAAGAACATAGAAAGACCCCCACACATACACCATTCAATGAAATATAATCCTACTGAAGGGAAAAAATAAACATCAACAAACGAGAAGTACCTAAGGTGTATTAATTTCAATCAAAATCAATTTCATTACCCAAGGGTAGCTGATACCATACACAAAGATACAAAAATAAACTTTAGCCTAAGGGCTACACAGGCCAGGAAAAAAAAGTAAAGAACAAACAATTTGAGGCCAGACCAAACTCCTAACGACGTCAAATACAAAAAAAGAATCTTGTCCATCAATGGCAAGCACACGCAAAATGTACTCGTATTATCCTGTCAGTGTAGTGCTGCCACCATTGACCGTCGAAGGAATAAATGAATGGACCAAATGACAATAAATCGTTATCTTTTGACAACAGGACACCGACCAGACCGACAGAGGAAACCCCTGAAAAGTTTTCTCATTCTAAAGAAACGTACTGAAGAAAAGGTCTATCCTTCTTTTCTCCTTTGGGATGTAATACGATTATGAAATTGTATAAGAGAGTTTTCCTTTATACTTGGGTGTAGTCTGTCCTTTCAACTGTAGATTAACTTTTTATTAGCAGAGTGATGAGTGTTTTTCGTCTTCTTCGCCATCATCAAATAAGATTTGTTTCAATCTAAAAGGTTCTCGCTTTTCAGTCGATAGAAATTGTAACAATGCATTGGAGTTCAAAAGAAATTTTCCAGAATCCTTCCCTCCCAGTTGGGTGATTCTAAGGCTAATGCTTAGCATTTTGTCCATATACGGCAAATGCAAATGACCAATTGATTAAACGAAAAAAGGAATAGAAAAGTGGGTAGTGGAGAAATTCGAAGACAATAATATCGTACCAACAACACACCTCCAACAAAATTTGATATAACAATCAAGGAATTCAGAAACTCATTACAAAAATCTAGCATAATGAATCCTTTAGAGAAAAATAAAGTATGACGGCATAATTGACGGCGATGAAGTCCTTAAATAAATTCCGCAGTGATGAATCTGTTCTTAGAAACCACCCAAAAATGTAACATTGCGGTCACCTCATTCTCAGAACCATAGTTTTAGAACATCAAAGTTAATAACTAATAGTGAACAATGAACAACGAGTAATGCGTAACGAACAGCGAAATATGTACAAATAATGAACAATGATACGTGAACAACGAAAAATGAGCAATGAAAAATGATGAACGGCTAATAAGTAATGAACAACGGAGTTTATATGTGTAATAAACAATGAGGAACGAAAATTGAACAACGAAATATGAACAATGAACAATGACCACCGAGCAATGAACAATACCAAATGAACAATAAATCAACCAATAACCAAATTCAAAGATTTGGATGACCAACGATTGATTCATCGACTCCCTAAGCGACCATATTTTAGTACCGAAATAATAAAAAATTTAGTACCATACAGGGATCCGAAAATAGGGCAGAAAAATACCGAGTAGACATAAACGTAAATTATAAACTACAGGACTTGCAGAATCACATATGCGGTTGCCAAATGAAGGTTCCTACATTGGCCCATAATAGGTGAGTAGGAAAGTCCAAGCTGTGTTATCATCGTCAATAGTTCATATATAAATGGTTTTGCTAGGTTAACGTAACAAATCCGAAAGAAAACCTCTTCATCGGATTTAATGTTTAAATATTAGGGGGACTGGGATAGACGTAGTCCTGCAATGTCTAACGAAAGATTAACGACATAAATCTCTTGCAAGCAAAAAAAAACACATCTTCAAAACCTCACTAGTCACAAAGAAAAATAAATTAAATAAAAATGTATTTACCACAAGTCTAACCAAGGTTATTGCCAATTACGTCCGACGCTAAGTCAAAAACAAACGTTAACAAGCTCCGTGCGATGTCGAGAATTTCCAATTAAGACTCATTTTATATCACAACATCAGCAAAGGTGTACCTGTACACAATCTAAAGAATTCGTCAGAAACCACAAATTCGGTTCACATGTCCTCCCCCACCCCACACTCTTCCCAAAAGGTACACACCATCACAGGTCTATGCTTTTGATCTACGATTTAATTAAGAAACCAATCTCTAGCTACGACGATGTAATCCTGCGTAATACCCCACCCGAAAATTGTTCAAAATTATCCATCCATATCGAAGACAAGAAAATAATATTTCCAATTGGATTCCCTAAACCTGACATTGTCTCTCTATCATCAGTTTCTGTTCATCCATTCAGCGACCACTTTATTTCCTAATCAGGAATCGTTTAACCATGATAATGGCAGAGGAGCCACGGAAACAGTCTGATGAGAATTCAAGGTGAAACCAGCTTTGATTGTGTTTTCCACACCATCTCTCTCAATCTTAGGACAACCAGGACGACACCACATCCCATTCAATTGCTTTCTTGTTATGAAAATGAAATTAGGAATGAATTGAAAGTAAGACCCACAGAAGGTGATTGATATCGAAAGAATTGATAAGGACGAAAAGTTGAAGGACACTTCGACCCAATTGGAAAATACCTAATGTTTCCAATTGTATTCCATCCTCATGCCTTTACGAACGTCCTCCTTGAAGCTATTCCTAATTATGGTGTCGTGACACAAATATAAATTGAACGCTTCCTACGTAATCAAAGGGGGGAGCGGTGGTCAGAAATGGTCACTCCACTAGCAATAGTGTTGGGGTGGTGACACTTAGAAAATGCGTGACCACTTGTTTGCACCTCAAAGTTGACAGAGGGTTGGGTAAATAAATTTTGCAAAATTGTTCATAGTTGTTAGTAGAATCAGTAGGAGTAGAAGTCCTTGACACTGACACGGAATAGATGGTGGGTGGTGATATAAGCAATTGTACCTCCTTGCCATCATTAGTGTAGAAAAGTCATCGTTTGACCTAATATCGAGTCATTAAAGCTTAGCCAAAAGGACTTCCGTTTGCCTTGTGTTACCTTAAGGATATTTCGCAAATAAAAATAAAAGAGGGACAGAGAGACATCCTTAAGTGGAACTTGGACTTTTATTTATTTACATTTCCTAAGGGCAAAGGTAGATGAGATGCAAACAGGCTTTAAGTTTGTGAGACAGAGCTTTGGGAGAGATAAGGGAAAGTTATAGGTCGTGTAAAGAATTCTTTATGTCACTTTATGTTTCCTTTTTTTTAAATGTTGATGGGATTTAGTGATTTTATTTACTGCGAATAAATAAGAAGATGGGCTTTCAGGCAGGGTAAGGTAGTGGGTGATCCGTTATGCAAATAACTTGATTTTATTTTACCTTTTTGTATGGAGAAATCAAAGTGAAAAAGTGAAAGAGGTTAAGTATGACTTTTGCGCTTAAAACTTGTGACAAATAACAGCAAGAAGTGCCCATTGGTGGTTCAGTGGTTACGAGTGCTGCTTAGGTAGTTTTTCCCTACTTGTGAAATTGCTATTACTGGAGGGAGGAACGTAATATGTAGGTGGTCGGTGCTACGCTCATTAGTACTGAAAGAGAATAGGTGGGTATGGGGTGACTAAAGAGGGCATCTACAATAGTACATGAGTTAAGGAGCAATCAACGTATATAGCTACAATTGTTAAGAACTTTGTCTACCTAGGTTTAGCTGTACATACATTCTAAGATGTCATATGAAGAACTAATAAATATAAGACCCCCATCATCACATTTCAGTTCTATACCGCAAAAGCACGATTTTTCTCGGTTGTTTGTCTTGATGGATTGTAAAAGAACGGATTCAACCAAGAACTGCACGTACTCAGCATCGATTTCATGCTAGATTTCCTAGATAAGAGAATTATCTAGGACTCTTAGGCGATTAAGTTCAATGATTCGCAATGATTACTCAACTCCTTCATTTTTATTCCTAGGATTCGAAGAGTAGTCAATGTATTGTTTGTGCGCAGTTTATACAGAAGTTCCCATGTCGGTTCAATTTAGTCCCCCTTTCTCTTAAAAATCTTCCAGGGGCTCTACATTTATCGCAGCGCCAATGTTAGTAAAGTGCAAAGAGAAAGCCATACTCTGTAACCATGTAAGCAAAACACAGACAGTTTCATGCATATACTCGTACATTAGTAAGTTTGTCAGGACCACCTCTTCAGCTGCCCTACGCATTTTTCTTTATCTTTGGTAAACCCTTAGCAGCTAGTCAGGCACTTAAATTAGTGCCACCCCTTAATAGGCCAGCTTGCATATGCATATGTTCCTGTCAAGATACATTTGTGCAAGAAAGTTGAAGTTTATTCCTTTCAGGAAATGAAAGCTCTATGGATGGCCTCAAAACTAAGACAGTGAAGACCACTTTCCACCTCCCAGTTCATGATAGGATTTTCTGGCGGATATTTCCTATCAAGTAGACCCTGCTTTGGTATAAGTGTTGGTATTTTCACCGGGAGCAAAACCATGATTATGTCCCTGGAATCTATGCCCTGCAAAACCGCCCTAGATTGACACCTGTTTCTCAGCGAAATGACTGAGTGGTTTAGAAATTGTTGGTATTTGCGTGTTCGAAAAATTCACCAGACTTGGGGTACACTTCTTCGACAAACTAGACAGTGAGCTCGAGTTGGTCCAGTGGCTAATCCCAGAGGAATACCTACGAAGATCCATGAGGTATCACAACGAACCTAGTTCTAGCTTATGTGCGTCTGCGCTAAAACTGTGAAAAGCGACTCCAACCAAATATAACCTATAAAACTATTAACATTAGAGACAAAAATGTAAACATACAAAATTGCTAATTAAGCAGCAATTTCATTTAATTCTAGTTGTCATACATTTTTCATTTGACCAACTCAGGGGCTAAAAACATGAAATGGTATCCGACTTTTAGTAACTGCGTGTGCAGCTTCCGAATTACCCCTTTTCGCCAATATTGATGATTGAGGTGTATTACAATTTTATTCAAAGTTACACGCACTTGAAGTAAATAGCTAAAAAAAATTCTTTTTGAAAACGTAGGGTAAATTATTAAATAAAAAAATCCCTGTGCATCAATTCGATAATAAAAATTGTTAATGCAATTACGACATTTTGTAGTTCAGTGATTTGCAATGAAATTATTTCACATTCAAGGTTATCCACAAATTAAATTATTTATTTCCTTATACAATATACGGTAATTACCTGTAAGCAATACTTAATTTCATTTGCCGAAATTCTTGAAATGGCTCATCTTCTTCACCCATTCTGTGAGAAAACTCTTTTTATTATTTGTTATTAAGAAAAAACTATAACCTTCCCCATTAATTTTATTTGTTGAATTAATCATATATTTTTCTCAAAAAAAATAATTTTTTGAGTTAAAACACATTTATCACATCGATTGTAGTAAAATTATTAATTAAGTTCCCTAAGTGTTAAAAAACAATTTAAATAGATTAGGTTCAATAAAATTTATAAGTTCTTAAAAAATCTACCAAACTTATGTTGTGTTCACTGTGAAGGGTTAAAAAAAGTATGTTACTAATAGTAAAGAAAGTGAAATTGATTCTTACATACATATAGTAGAAAAGTATAAGACACAAAGTAAAGACCACAGATAGATAGTGTAGTACAACGTCAGAGTAGCAAGTGCAGCCGATCTTTAGAAGATGCTTATTCCCCACTAGTTAAAAACACCAAATATCACTTAAAGCCACCGAATTTGGGGCTCTCTTAAAAAATTCTAATATTGAACTGCAAATGACTGTCAAGCATTCGTTTCATAAAAAGAATGTGTATATAGTCGAGGTATTTGACTACTAATGCAATCGATTGTTTCTTTTCGTAATGAATTCCCTGAGTAGTCCTTCATTTCTGACGTGTGAAAAATTTCTTCTCATTCGTTTATTCATTTTCTTTAACAATCTTTAGAACAATATCGGAGAGGAAGAAAAGTTTAGCGAAATAGAATAAAATAAGTTAAAAACTATTTCGCTATAATTAGTAGCTAAATTTATAGGCGAACCCATTCGCTCTTTCGTACGAAAATTTGACATTTGACTTCAATCGCATCCGTTCACATATGCCTATTATGGGCAACATGAGCAATTGACAGTAATGAAGGATAACGTAGAATTTTGACATTAGCTTTCGACTTGATTTGAGCCTTAAATCTTAAGGATAGGTTTCGTAGAATTTTACTTAAGTATGAAATCTTATGCCCTATTTTTTGGGACCCTCTCTGCTAACATTAGACTCAAGAACTGAGGTCATGTAAATTTGGGAAATCTTGGTAACTCTGACCAAGATGACTCTACGAAAAAGTACAATATTTTGAAATTTATGTCGGTTGTCTATATTTATTACTGTAGTTGCTTTTACACGTGGTGGGACATCGTTTTTATTCACTACTAAAGAACAAAATAACATTTCATACCAAATTAGCTAGTTTTATGAGTTCAAATATTTTTGACACTCGAGTTGATTAGTATTTTCTAATCCATTTCCAGTGCTTCCATAGTATTTTTCTATGGAAGCACTGGATCCGTAGAACACAGAACATCTCTGTACTATTCGAACTTTTTGCTTATTTTCCTTTTTGTTCTATAAAACTTGATTCAAGAACATTTTCAAGTCTTTTTTCTACATGTTCCAATATTAATAACACTCTTACCTCTCCATGTAGACACCATTTACAAATAGCTGTTAGTGAAGGTGTTAAATGCCAGCAGTCGGTGTCGTATACGTAACATAATAATTTCCATAATTTTTCCCCCAGTTTTATAACCTTGCTTACTTTATTGCTTGTGTATATGCGAGCTTTATGATTTGATTTATATCTCATAATGTGCGTCACTCTTAACAACGACCAGGTGTGCGAAATTAATATTTCTGTGACTTCAGGACACAACAAGATGTGAACGTTTTTGGTGAGGCGGTGACAATAAAACAAAAACTAGAGATAACAAACAACACACGCACAAATAATGTTAGACAACATTTAAAAGACACACAAAAAGAGACGCACACACCATTTTTGAGGATTTTGAGTTTTACATTCGACGAGTTCGTGAGATCTAGAAACATGAATAAAGTTCACCGTAAGATATTCTATTTTCACCTTTGCTGAATATTTATGTCGATTAATGAATTGGTCTTTCCTTTGAAATAAAATAGAAATATTTCTGGTTTTTATAAAGACTAAGACCTATATACTTAAAGTTACACGTACGGGAAATAATAAAAAAAAAATTAAGACGTTGCGCAAAACTTATGCTAAAAGGAACAGGTCTGCAATTATTCCCCGGATCTAAAAATTACAGTACGTGTTGTGCAGAACTTATTCTAAAAGAAATAGACTTATAATTATTCCCTGGATCGAAGTGCACCAGTTATGTTTCAAGGAGTTACAAAAGTTAGTATTTACGTAAAAAGCTTCTAAAAAAATTATGAAGCATATACTATTGTGAGACTAGATCAGAATGATCTTGAAAGTAAATTCGTAGGAACCACGCGACAAAGGGAAGAAGGACCCATCCTAAGTAAAATGAATAATCTTCGACTGAGGAGATAGCTCACGTTCCATAGGCCATCTCAAGAAATACAAAACAAAAAAAAATCAATCACAAAAGACACTACCTCTATTAAGTAAACCTCAATTAGGTTTTCTAAGCATTTGGTTGTCTTCGCCCACTGCTGTCTTAAAAGTAACAAAATATTCATAGTGCGGATTACAAAACGAAATTAGTTCTTCTTCTTTGGTCCCAATATCGTACGTGCCGATTGCCAACCAGTTGCGTGCCTTTGTTCCCGAAGGTCACCTCTTTTAATCAATACTTAGGTGGACACGCGATAAGGCATTAAGTATAGACTTCACCTTTCGCATCCAGCAGCAGCACAACTGTATATTTCATTGACGTCTTAATATTGTCCTTGGGGATCCTTTTTGTAAACACCAGAATAATCCCAAATTCTTACTAGCAAAGTGGAGCACACACATATACATTTAACTGCCGTAATAAATATTTATCCTAAGGACTAGTGAAAGTAAACACATTCCCTCGAGATACAATTCCAAAAAGATGTCAGTCAAAGAAGAAAGAGACAGAAAAAAAAAATAAATCCTTCCTCTTCTTCAATGAAATTAAGAGTGTTTACGTTCCCATTGAGGATAGAATTCGATGTTTGGCTATAGGATTAGCTAAAGTACTCTGGCGGGAGAGCAAGGTTGAAAGTTTTTCTTTCACCGTCATAGATTTGTATGTAGAAGATTTTCTCTTCTACCTGGTTCAGAGCCTTTGTATGAAAGGTTTCTCGTGCAATTTGCGCAAATTGATTGATATTGGTTTTGTAATCCTGTATATATACGGGTATATGTATGTATGTATTTATCAGTGAATTTCTTTCGCAACTATCTGAGGAAACTTAAAACTTGGGTGAAAGTTTTTCAGTAATTTGTTGCACTTTTCTTTTAGCGAAGAATTGATGTAAAATGCAGGGTTTAAGAAACAAATACATAATCTTCAATATCCTTTAAGACTCCAGGAGAATGTACACGTTCGATGGAGTAATGGTTCACAAAAGGTGAATGCAAGGCCAAATTTAAGAAAAAGTACATATTACGTGACTTGATTCAAGAATATTCTTTTGTGGGGAACATGTTCGTGTTGAATGGAAGCTATTAATTGTTGGATCAGAATACAGATGTAAGATGTAAATAATGGGACAGTTAAAATAAATTTCTGTAGGTTTTGGATACTGGGTGTAGTGTTGGTTTTTTTATATTAATTTTTCCATTTCTATTTTTTCAGTTTCAGTGGTCCATAAAATTTTGTAAACAGAAGCTTTATCGATGATCTGACCTCAACTCAATTTAAAAGAGGTGAATATTAAGTCACCGACTTATCTGGTCAATTGGAAAAGTAATAAGTAAAAAGTTTCTCCCTTTTTGTGAAAGGTTTCTAATGGCAACCCCAAAAAGACAACAGCACAAGAGCCATAAATCATCCTCGAAGTATAGTCAACGAAGGCAGAAGTTTAGTTTCCACCTCAGCATTTCGGTGTCATATCGAGTTTTGTATGTATTCCTGTCATTTATTTAATTTTTGTCTGTTTTACTCAACTTAAACTAATATGTATATATCATCGAATAAATAAGCAAGTAAAATGGGACTAGTTATTGAGATATGTATCCACCAAACAATTAAAAAAGTATAAAATGTAGATTAGTAGATGGACTTATGTGTATAGCGAGTCACAGTCCACCACTCAATTATTTTTACTGTTGCAGTTCAGTTTTAAAAAAATCAGCGGAATCAGAAAAATTGGACGCCATGCCAGTTTTGGTTACATTATTGCATAATTAAACCAAATACCTCCGTGTCAAATAATAAATTTCATCACTAGGTAAAATAAGAAAAAATAGAATCTGACTCAACTAGAGCAAATTTAAAAATGTATAAATTCCTAACCAGTAAGTAACAACCCCCAAAAATTAAATAAATTTAAATTTGAATTTAAATTCAAATAAGATAAATTCAAAACAATAATCACAACCCTGTACAATATATCAAAAGCCAAACTCACCACACTTATTAGCACACCTTCCGTACCGATTGCCGATAAGGTAGTGCACAACTGACAGTTCATCGCTGACAAAGAAATGCCGCCAAAAACGGAAAATTTTCATCAACACATTTTGTACTTTATGTGAATGTTTTTAATTTTTTATCCGTTTTACTTTTATTTTTTCCATACGAAAATATGTCCAAGCCGAAGACTGAAAAAGTGAATAGCACTCAAAGTGAAAATGCCAGTGAAGAATCCGGTGGCGTGAGTAATATCTTTGATTTTTGCTCACACAAAGTGCCTGAGAATGTTTTTTTTTTTTGTTTAGGACGAGACAGCTAGCGTCAGTACGAGTACGTCTCGAAGTAAATCACCCTCGGCTCGCCGGACGATACGTGGCCGAAGGAAGAAGTCATCAAAGGCACAGAAACCGCCCTACAAATATAAGTAAGTGGACGTCTGTTGCGCAGAGCATCAGTAACTCTGGGTTGTAGTTGCAGTTTGAAGGAAGATCATGGTCAGGCGATCTTTGGAGTGCGATTTAATCACTGCCTGGCCAAGGACCAGCCAATGGTATTTGCGACTGTGGGCACCACCCGCGTGACGGTGTATGAGTGTCCGAGGGACGGTGGAATTAAATTGGTGCAGTGCTACTCGGATCCTGATGTAAGTGAAGGCGAGATATTCATCCAATTCACTACTGATTCGCCTGCTTCTATTTTAGGTGGATGAAAACTTCTACACCTGCGCATGGTCGTATGACTCCCGCAATGGGGAGCCACTCTTGGCGGCAGCTGGTTACCGTGGCGTCATCAGAATCCTGAATACAAAGACTCACGAGTGCGTCAAGCACTACATTGGCCATGGCCATGCGATTAATGAACTGAAATTCCACCCGAAGACTCCATACTTGTTGCTATCGGGTAGTAAGGATCACTCACTTCGTTTGTGGAATATCCAATCAGATGTGTGCATTGCAATCTTCGGCGGCGTGGAGGGACACCGCGATGAAGTTCTTAGTGTAGACTTCGATCTACGTGGCAATCGCATTATGTCCAGTGGAATGGATCATTCCCTGAAGCTTTGGCGGATCGATAAGCCAGAGTTCAAGGAGGCGATCGAAAAAAGTCGTACATTTAATCCGAATAAATCGGTGTTACCGTTCCCGACAGTCAAGGAACACTTTCCTGATTTTAGCACCCGTGACATCCACCGCAATTACGTCGACTGCGTGCAATGGTTTGGAGATTTCGTTCTCTCCAAGTCTTGTGAAAACTCAATTGTTTGCTGGAAGCCAGGCCGTATTAATCAACCAGAAACAGAACTGAAGGTGTCAGACTCGACCAGCACCATTATACATAATTTTGACTACGCCGAATGCGAGATTTGGTTCGTCAGGTTTGACTTCAACTTTTGGCATAAGGTGATCGCTTTGGGGAATCAGCATGGAAAGACGTTCGTCTGGGAATTAGATGCATCGGACCCCACCCAGACGAAGGGCACCATTTTAAACAACATCAAGTGCAATACAGCGATTAGACAAACGTCTTTTTCGAGGGATGCCAGTGTCCTGGTCTGCGTATGCGATGATGGAACGGTGTGGCGATGGGACCGGAGGGCCTGAGTGATTGTTGTAATATTTTTTTTTTATTTTAATAAATAAAATATAATAATTTAAGCTGTCAAGATTTCGTTGTCCGTTAACTGTGAAAACAGTGATGCACATTGAGAGTCACGAGGAATTGAGGAATTTGAAGATCGTGGATGTGGAACATCAATTTACTAAAGGGCCTTCCGGAAACGGATAATTACAGGGTTTCTGGCAAGTGGTGTCCAATAATCAAACGCCTGTACTTTATCGTTCGCATAAAGATCAAAGGCAAAAAAAAAAGAAAACCAAAACCTGGAGTGTGGGCTTTGTAAATCTAGAAGATGAAGATTATTTATCTTATAGATGTAGGACCAATGGATATCAAGGCAGAACTGTTTTATGACTCAAAGAAAAATAGTGGTGAACTGGGAGGCTGCGCACCCAAAATTTGTTCCCCTTTGGACAAATCGCCGAGTGCTCTGATCGGAAATCAATAACCTACTTCTTTAGGTCTGCGGTAACAGCGTTGACAGCTCTAACTATAGCCACTGATGTGCTCAGCAAAATCTTTAACCTAATGCAGGTGACATTATTATTATACTTATCGAAGAAGATGAACGATTAGAAATCTGCTGCTACTTTCTTTTAGCAAAACAACTGGCGTCAAAACTCCTAACTCGGACAAAGTTGGTGATCTACGACTTGAAAATGACATGCAACAACGAATTTTATGAGTTCTATCAAGAAAAGGGTGGAATCCATTAAGCTACGAGAGTCGAAACCCCAGACAATAGTCTTTGAAGATCTAGTTTTTCCATATTTTGTAAGGCGTTGTACAGTTAGGGATTAGTTTTTCATTCTGCTATAAGCTTAAAGATATAAACTTTAAAGTAAAGCTAGAACCACACTTCTCTCGTGTGGTGTGTGGCTATGTGTTGTGACGCTATGGCTATCATTTATTTATTATGAATAGAACCATACTTGTCTCGTGTGGTGTATCGCAGTGTATTATGTCGTGACGTTATCCCTTGTTTTTCGATTTGCAGCGCATGTCTCTATGGCATTGTAGCGCGTCCCAGCACACGAGACAAATGTGATTCTGTTTGTGACGCGTCTTAGCAGGTTGAAATGAATGAAACCTGCATGCATGCGATGGCGTCACAACACACCACACAAGATAATTCGGCACAGTCAGCGTCACGACACACTAGACATCGGCACACCACACGACACAAGTGTGGTTCTAGCTTAAGTTTTTTTTCACTTTAAGGTTGTAATATAAGTTACAGACACACAGAATTGTGAGACTCCCTTTTTGCAGATCATATAATAGCCAAGTGTAAATAAAAATTTTAAGGAAAACAATAGGTACCTTCCCTTTATAAGAATAAGTAAGAGCAGGCCGCTTTCCGGATAAGCTTCTAAGGTCACAACTTGCTGGGTGACAACCTAAAAAATAAGGCAAATACCAAGAAAAATAAAAATACCGTTCAATGAAAATGGGGAGGCTATGAAAAAACCCTCGATGACCGCTAAATATGATACAGTGAGGCTTCACAACTGCAATTCGAAAAATATTTCTCTTATTTACTAAGTGTAAGGTCCATTTCAGATCAGAATTGATCTACATTATGAAGATTGCGTGAGGCATATTGTGTTGTCACCCCAAAAGTATCTATTAAATGCATAAATATATTTCTTCTTTTGCGTCTTATGAATCCTTAACCTTCATTATCAAGCAGCCCTTATAACCACAAAGAATAGCAAAATGCTTATTTCTATAATAACAGCAATATCAAATCCAGATAAATTTTCTATTAACCTCTCGCTGGAACTAATTAATTTAAAGTTCCAAAGTTTTAAACGTCTCAAAATCCCCTCCTTTCAATAAGCCTTTCGAAATCATTTGCTTTTGTTTCCTCGACGTCAAAATTCAATTAAAACTCCAGACTTTTCGAGCATAAAAATATTGATTTAATCTGCTGAAAGAACAATCAACTCATCAAGCAATTAAAAGACCACAAAACGAGTCCCTTAAACGAAAATTCCAAGAAAGCTATATTTTTTCTCTTCGTCACTCGTAAACTCTTCCACAAATCAATAGAACTCAATTAACCACATTACAAATAATGTCCTCATACTCAAAATTTATTTATTTTTTTTCTTTAAAAGGAAAACTACAGCTCCTTTTCTAGAGCGGGTGCTAATTCATTTAAATCAAGTCTTAATTTAAATGATGAACTTGTTTTCTAGAAGGAGGATTATTGAAAGATGTTTACTGTTGACAGTTGACAGAAACAGCCCTCATTACTTGGCGTCAAAGAAAACATATGCACTCCATCGTTGAAGTAACTTTATTTGACACTTTATCAAGGATGTCCTATATAGTCTGAGTATGTATGTACAAATATGTATAAATAAGAAAGAAAATGTCACATCTAAAAGAAAATAGAACACTCATGCACATTCAAGTTGACAGATGAAGTATGATTTCATAGGCTTCAAAGACTTGACAGATAGACAGAGACAGAGAGAGAGAGAGAGAGAGAGAGAGAGAGAGAGAGAAGACAGAAAATGTTTCTATTTACAGAAGGCACATAGATAAATAAGTGTAGAACAGGATGGGGACAGGACAAATAGACATAGAATGCTTGGACAGTTAAACAAAGAAACTTAACTGCTCTACCGTTATTTACAATTTTTACAATAAAACTGGAAAAAGAACTGTAAACTCCACTCATAGTGTGGACATTTGTTTAACTTTTTTTTCGCTTGTATTTTACAATGTCAAACAAAACAGCAAAAAAACTTTTTGAGTTGAGAAAACTGAACACTCAAAAACGGCTTAAGGTTAGGACTTGTTATTTACACAAAAAAAAAAAACAAAAATAAAAGACTGGACAGGTTAGGGTTGACAAACGAGAAACGAGCATAGAAAAGTGTTCTGGATTTTGTCTTCTTTGTGTCAACACAATGCTTTGAGTTAATTTAAAAAAACAAAAAAACCAAAAGAGAATAAAATAAAATCGAAAAGTAAAATCAAAATTAAGCTCAAGAAATTTCTTGGGAAAATTAAAAAGTTTCAGTACGTTTTGTCGCTCGTCATTGATCTCGCCCAGACTGGAGTTCGCAGGCGTCTCTGTCTCTGGATTGTTGCTTTGTTACTATTACTACTACTGCCGCTTGTTGTTGTTGTAGTTGTTGCTGTTGTTGCCGGCGGAGGTGGTGTTTCTATTGCTGTAACATTTGATTGACTTTCATTTGAGGTACTTCCCTCGACTTGGGTCAGTGGCGGCCCAGTTGGACCACTGTGAGTCTGTGGCGCTAATGACACACCTTTTGTGCGACTTTCTATACTAGTCTGATTGCAATTGGCTAGGTTTTGTTGTTGTTGCTGCTGCTGAAGTTGTTTATCGTCACTTATACTACTACTAAGGTTAACATTACTATTATTATCGTTATTAGCACTATTGTTGGTGTTTGTCGGAGTTGTTGCTGCGAGACGATTCTTTTGCACAGGAGTACCATCTGGACTGCAGCAGTAATAGTAAGTTAAGTACACATATACATATTATTTTTTTTTTTGCAACCCAGACAGAGACGTACCCCAATTAGAAATTTGAGAAATAAATTTTATTTTATTTTTCAAAATTTTTTGCGACAGCAGGGAAAAAAGAGAAAACAAAATCATTGAAAATATAAAATAGAATTTTTGCTTTAAATTATTCTAAAATCTAAGCCTAAATCTATATTTTTTAAGGCTAATGTAACATATCTGTTTCTTTTGTTAACTGACAACCACCTAACGATGCAGTTAATTGTGTGGGAAAAGTTTCCTGGATGTAAAAAGGGTTCTGCGGGGGAAACTTTTTCTCACACAATAACGTTGAGCTGCATCCTGCTCTAGGTAAAAAAAAAACACTGGGAAGGTTTTTTTTTATGCTTATGAATGGAAAGGTTATACTATATTGTTGGGTAGAGTTCGGTTTTATCCCTTAAGGATAGAATTTATTTATTCTTTTAAATAAAATTCAACTGCATCTTGGGGAGCTCTGATGGTGAGTAAGTGAGTTTGATGGTGTAGTATTTTACGATATTATTGATGCGGAGAAATGTAAAAGAAAATATGAGAGAGATAAATATTAATAGAGAATTGAAACAATGTCTGGAAAATAAGGAAATAAAGAGTGAAAGAAAAGTTATGGATAATTTCTACAAGAATTCGCAAATAAATGTTGAAAAGATCTACTGGAAAAGTTTGAAGTTGGATATTTTTTTTTACATTAGTTTGAATAGAAAGTTGGTGTTTCATGTGAGAGGTACACTGATTCAAGTGTTAACAAAGTTTTTTTGGATTCTTACACAATTAACGTGAAAATATTTGTCTTATTTTACATGCTATATTCCCTAAAAGTTTCTTTTAACCTTTTAAAGAAAAGCATTCACAATAGTCAAATAGGTATAAACAGCTTGAACATGCCCCTAATCAGGGTTGTTAAATAGAGAATGTTTGTTCTGGCAGAGGGTGAATGGATACGTCTTTCTTTGTTAATTTTTTGCACCTGAAACAGGTTGGCACAGAAACAGTTATTGCTGTTTCGATGTGTTTCACAGCACAGCAGCTGTGTTGTCGGCCATTCAATTTGCTGTCTGCTGTTGCTGTGCTAATGCATTTCAGGTATTAAGTTTGCAGTTGCTGATTACATCGTTTCAGCTCCAAATGTTTGAAGGCAAATACATACAAAGTAACGAAGATGTGAAGATATAAACGTATATGATCAGCAGATGGAGTTAGACTTAAGAAAAGAACTACATAAAAAAGCGGTTGGAGATGGAGATACAAAGGCTTTACTACGTACATCTTTAACCGCAGTGTCACAGTGTCTTTATGTGAGCACTTCATTCAGATTCATTTTAGTTTAATGAGTTTAAGGACGTTCTGCAAAAATACGTACATATGTATATATGTATTTAGTGCAAACAGTTTATATAGGGCCTAGGGCCCAGTTACTCCCAACCATCCGTGTTGTGAATATAACATTTTTCACACCAATGAGGGGATCTACGTTTTCTATGACAGCTATTATTCTCAAAGGATTGTCAGAGATTTGCGAGATGCACCAAGGTGCACAACCAGTCCAACAGTGTTAGGCTTAATAATATTGTTGTTACCTTAAATAGGACTAATAGGACTAAGGCCTTTGAATTTCATAGCCACGCGGGGATAATAATTTGCAACAGACACTGCAAAGAAATATTGTCGGCAGAAAAAGGCATTGAATTGATTGAACTACATGAGCACAGAAACAGCAATTTTGACAGCCGCAGCAAAAGCCTTTTCATTGTAGAAAATGATGCTAACAGTCAAAGATATATCCCATGCATGGCATTGCGTCAACTTTTTAGATGCATTATATTGTGTTGTCTATGTATTTTGCGTTTATGCCTAAGGGCGGCACTAAAAGCCTTTCCGGAGATGTCTAAGGCATATAAGATAAAAATCTCAAAAGTGATCCTCTCGTTTTTTAACATGGGGATGTACAATCCACTTGGAATACGAATGAAATGTAAAGTGTGGGCGGGCTTTCTTGACCACTTTACGAAATAACTATTTTCAATAGCTACTACCGCTCATTTTTTCATTAAGTACGAATATAACAAGAGGAACTATTCGTACGAAGCAGGTGCCATGGTTCACTAACCATCTAACTAGGAGTACCTACTCAATAGATGTAAAAACGTAAATATGATTTGCACCCCCAACTCTTGATGGATAATCCAATGATTTGAGGCCAAACACGCAAAGACTTAACTAATATTTAAATGAGAACAACGAAACTGCACGTCCAACAAATTATGAATATGTTTCCAATAAATCTGACGTTGTTGGATAGGACTATATGTTTAAGTTTCGTACCACAAGAAATAAAGCCGAATTTCTAACAACTTGAAATGCTTGGTCAGGTAATGGTATTTATTTCCTGATCCCCAGAGGGTTTATAAATCATAATTTGGAAGAAGGTAATACTTCAATTTATGGGCTCTTTAAAATTGATGTGAAATTGTTCGCTTCAGGTGTTTTAAATTACCCCAAAATTTTAACGTAGCCATCTGTTAAATGGCGTCATACTGTCTCGTGAAAATTTTATTAATTATGTCACTTAAAAATTGCATAATTTAAGCACACAATAAAAAATTTATTTATGTGAAATACGAAATATACATCTGTATATGTTACAAGGTATTTCGAAAGGAAACTTGTTTTATCCCTTAAGAGATATTATATTTAAAAAACTTTAACGGGAGAGGTTTCACTGATTGCGAAGTTAGTAGGTACGTACTCCCTTTTTTAATGCAATTTACGCTAGTATGTATTTTGTATTTGGTGCATCAGGAAATTCAATATTGGCAACCATGACACAATGGAAGTACTAATAAAAAAACCATAGAGATACTATACTCCGTCCTTACCAGACTTAGGCTGGCTGTTGCGAGCAATGATTTCTGCAAAAGTTTTACAGACGATGAGAATCTGAAACCTACAGCTACTCTAAGAAAATACAGGGTAAGTTTAGTGTTCTAGGGCGATGTATTTTTTTGAACACGAAGAAGCCCGAACATTCACAAACACTCTGCCTCACTGCATCAATATTTTCTAGCGTGCGTTGGCTAGTCGCCCATACTAAAATATACATATCTCCCAATGTATGCAAATTTTCAATTTAATTCATTATACGCTGAATAGTTGATTTGTTTGGCACATGATTAACACCGCAATACGTTACGGGGTTAGATACTCCATAAAAAATAGAGAGTTCTTCTGTAGAAGGTAATTTGATGTAGATAATCGTATTGAATGGTCCAACAGAAGAAAATCTACCATTGTTAGATCCATTCCAGATACTCGGATTCATCAAGGAAATCGGACTGGAGGAATATATCAGAGCTCCAAGTCGGGTAACACAATGGATCTATAGAGGTCGCAGTGCCCCTACACTCCTATAACCAATCTACAATCTATTTACAACAGTGGAACATAACTTCAAGTCTGGTGCAGTCCTCTAATGAATCGAAGATGGAGTTAAGAATTTGAATTTGACGCCAATATAGACTCTATGACAGTTAAATGCTGCTACGCTGCCTTACAGACCCTGCCCAGATACAATAAGGTTAAACTTGGATAGGTACACGGTCACCAAGGTATTGAAAGAAACGAATCGGCAGACGAACTAGCTATGGCTGGATTGGAATCCGTGTTCATAGGACCAGAACCGTGTTGCAGAGTCAATTGGGCTGCTGCCTTAGGGTTAATTACCGACTGGGAACACCAACTTCTTCTTGACCATTGGGAAAATATCCCTGGTCTAAGATAGTCCAAGCGACTAACTAAGCCTTACTCCTATAAGGAAATCCTTAACTTAGATAAGGATAGCAATAGGAAACTAGCAAGCAACTGGCCACTGCAGCCTGAGATACTACCTTAACAAGATGAATCTGTGCCAGGTTAAGGACTGTCGAAGATAAAACATCCGAACACGTTCTTTGCGATAAGAAAACGTGGATCAGGAAACGTACTCTCCACAAGGAGATACTTAATACAGTGAAACTGAAAAGATCCACTACCAAGGATTTAGATACCTTCATAAGGGACGTATTACGTCTTTCGGATTAACGGGCAAGGATTGTACAACAGGAAAAAAAGCCACGTCGATAAAGCCATAAACGTTTGATTTAACTAAAACGTACTCCACACTTATTGATTCTCTTGAATAACAATTAGTTAGCAAAAACGTTCGATTATTCATCAACAAAATCTCATCTCTCAGAAAAGTTTCCCATTGATAAGATTCAACTGAATCTCCCTTTATCAGCTGATTAGTAATGTACACACGCACGTCACTCTGATTTCAGAAAAATAAATTAATAATCTTCAAATGAATTTGCGAATTCTTGTAAAAATAAAAAATCAGAAATTGATTCTCTCTAGCAAAAAGGAAAAAAAATTCTGAACAATAATGATGATGATGTTGAAAATGAGAATTCTATTATAAATACGACAGCATTTTATTACTTTTAATTTTAAGATACTCATCTAATGCGTTCCAAGCATTTATGCTTTGAATTTAAAAAAAAAAATCAAAATAACGACATGAAATGAATGAAACATTTAATTCTCTAAAAAGGGGTAAATAATGATTGCCAATATTATTCTAATTTTTTTATGAACTTTTTTTTTTTTAATTTTTTTATTTTAACTCTGTTGCGCTTTCTCATAAGATGATGAGATTCGAAAAAAAGGCAAGAAATACTTTTTATGAGAAAAGAAGATTGATTCTAGGAAAAATAACAACTTAAATCAAAATTTCTAAAATCAAAATTTTTACTCTACGCATTGGCCAACAAAAACTCTACACTTACTCTTTAGATTCGACGGAATTTTGCCCCGATATAGGTTTTTCACGACTAATTAAAATTGAGGGGCTTCTGTAATATAGTTGTGAATAATTTTGAAAAAAAAAAGAAGATACATCAATTTTTTTTTTCGTTCGATACCAAAGCGAAAACATAACAAAAGAAAATGGTGAAGAAAAGAATTTTTCGTGAGGGATAGTTCTTAAAATTTAAATGATTTGAGTTTAGGAAATGAAGAAAACGAACACAATAGATAGTAAGAATGGATAGAACATTGATTTGAAGAAAAGTTAAAAAGGAAACCTTTAGCTTTATTCCTAATCTCACCACTCCATCCAATAGGATTTATTTTTCTAAACAATTTTTTTAAATTTAAGTAAATTTAGTTACATATATAATACCTGGTAACAAATATAAAACAAAACAAAAAACCCTTAACCTTCTGATGTATATATTTTTTTTTTTAAGGATAATCTCTCACTAGACATAGAACATTAAATAAATTACATCAAAGCACATGCATAAAGCCAGCGATACTTACTTTGTTTCATCTATAAATACTGCTTCGAGGACACGCGCGGCGTAGTGTAAATTTTTCTGTAGAACTTCGGCTGAGATTTCGCCAGCCTGAAGCAGACGCAAGAGACAACGGAGCCTGGAAATAAGAATTGAAGGAAAATTATTTTAAATGATGCATAAAAACATTTTAAGTATGATTAAATAATGTTAAAGGCGGGGCTGTACAGTACGGTATAAGTGGTAAAGAATCGAGGAATCCTTTGATAACTTAAGCCTCGAGGAGACTTAAATAGTCTGCTCGAAGCTCAAATGTGCACCGTTCTATACAATTGGACTAATTCTCAGGTCATAATAAACTCACCCCGGGGTGAAAATATAGAACAAAAAACACGTTAGGTTGGTATCCTTTCCGAGATTGTCAAAATTTTTGAAGGAAATGACTTTACAGGAAAAGTTTATTCTGTGGATTTGGGCATCCGATTATCAACCTAACCTAACTTATTAGGTCAGTAGCTGAGACCAAAGATAAAATTCTTTAAGGACATTCATTAAAATCTCTAAGTGTCAAAAGAGATAAACTGAGCAATACTTCGGCGTAGTAATCGATTCGAAATTCGAACGAAAACATCGAATATCGAATCCCAAGGGAACCTTCACGGTCAGAAACCTAAACGAATTCGCCCATGCTCGTACAGAACCTAAATATGGCCTCTTTTTTGTTAAAGGAACCAACCTCCTCTAGATCGGTGAAAAAGTATCTTCTGAGGTACTTTATTCTACTCCGAGTAATGGCTTGACATTCACAGAGTAGATGAGTGATGTCCTCCGCGAGATGTAGATCATCAAGATACCTGCATATGTCTGTGTTCGTTAAGCTTAATCTCAAAGCGTGCTTCCTCAGGAGGCAATGGCCAGAGAGTATCTCTATCGCATTTCTTAACTTTGATCTGCTGAGCTTTATTGACTCGCCAGATTTTTTCCGATCTAACTTAGGCTACAGGGATGTTTTAAAAACTCTGAGCCCTTCTAAGTTTGACCGTCTTAGGTCGGCCATATTGAAAATTTTATCGAGAATAATTCTCTTAGCCACGGCCATTGGTGGTCTTATGCTTTCAATTACATCATTTACCGGGAGCTCTGCTCCTTTTTTGGCCAGTAGGTCAGCACTTTTGTTACCCTCTATATCACAGTATCCAGGTACTCAACATAATCTGACGCGGTTCTGCGAACATAATGCCCTAAGCATTGTGCGGCAACTCCTGACTAGTCCAGATTTAGTGATATAGGACTTTAGCGCCTTTAGCGCAGCTCGACTATCAATGTAGATGGCAATATTTTTGTTGGATATTGATCCCATCTCAAGCAGTTCCGCAGTTTTGAGGACGCCCAGAACCTCTGCCTGGAACACTGCATGTGTCCGGAAGTTTTTGAGCTACGTGTAGCTCCATATCTCTTGAATATGTGTCTGACTCCGTACCCTCGCTAGTTTTAGAACCATCTGTATATATTGAGATTTCATTTTCGATCAAAACATTTTTCCTTTGCCAATCCTACCAATGAGGGTACATTACTTCGTAGGATATGTCGAAGTAGAGTTTACCAACACTTTCATCTGCTTTGTCAGGGATGTTGGGGAATAATCCCTTAAGAATAGTTGATTTAAAGAGCCTTAAGAATAGTTGCGTTAGTGAGACGAAGCGCGCTGTTACCTGCTTGTAATCCAGTGGTAAAAGGTACAAAAATCGAGTGCATCAGTATCATAGAAACCATTAGAAAAACACCCTCACTGGCAATGGAAACCACGTTATGTTACATTACGCTAGGTTCTTACCCCAACAATGTGGCACCACACGTTTATACCTCCATTTGCCCGAAGGCAGGCTAAAAACAGGAAAACAGAAACTGACTGATATGGACATTACCAGATTTTTTGACGAAAATGGCCCGAAGAGTGGACAAGCTACCAGTTTAACATTGCATGCTCAGCATGCACTTTCACAACCGCACGGCTCCTAGTCCTGTACCTATGTAAGGCACAAGTAAGACTGAGGCTGGAGAATTGGTCTCATGTTCAAAATATAATTTCAATCTAAACGACAGCATTCAGGTACGACCAGTTCGCTTAGTGGAAGATCCCGAACTTGTTGGATTGGAAACCACCACCATTACTTCATCGAAGACTGTGTGCATTTACATTTTTAGAAATGAGACTTTTTCCCTAGACTTTTACGTAAGTGGCTTACGTAACTTGATCAGGCATCCAGATTTGATTAGTTTCATCCGAAACCATTTTATGAGGAAACCCTCCGAACAATTTTTAATTTCATTCCTAGATATGTAAGTATGTATGTATCTCCAGCAAAATAAATTCTACATTTGAAGTGTTAATTGAATGGTCAACTGATATTCAATCTCGTAAAATAAACTAAATTAGAGAGCAGACAATGATTTGGTCTAACATCACTCATTGTCTGACTTAAGAGCTCGTCTTCTCTTACTCCTTCAATTTTCCCAATCAATTTCAAGTAAAAGAAAAGAAAAACGAAGTATGTATCGAATATCTTGTTCAAGGAGAACAATATGTTGTAGGTATGTGCATATGTATATGAAGGAAGACATCCTCGACAAAATCAATAAATCACATCGTCTGAACTTGAGCAGAGAATCCATTAATAAAAGTTTAAACACCGAAGCAGTGTAACCTAGAGACAGATGTGAGATACATTTTGGCAGGAAAAATCAAATATTTCGCTAATGCCGATGTTCAGTTTAATGCTGGAAGTTTAAAATTTAATTTTTTTTGGGAGAGAAAAGTTTTACAAGGAGAATCTTGTAGAAGGAGACTAATTCTTGATGCAAAAAGTTTCTGAAGCATTCTTGCAACAGTTGTTGACGGCAGCATAAGATACGCATTAAATGACCGTAAAAATGTTCAAAATTCTGTATCCTTATCCAGTGAACTAAGTTTCTTTAAGGACACAAATTGGGCTACGTAAATTGGTTGAAATAAAAATCTTACCTCACTGCAGCCTTGTCGCAGGCATCCGGAGTATCGACGGCAGGTAAATTTTCGGTCGCCAAATCGACCGTTTCGACGCAATTGTCACTTCCGCCCGTCGGTGACAAGATACCGCCGCCTCGCATTGTCGGTGACATATTGCCGGTGGTCGCTACGGTGGTGGTGGTATTCGGCGACTGTTGTTGCAGTGTTTGCATTCTTGAGTATTGCTGCAGGTGGAGTAAGGATTGTGGTTCTTGTTGCAGAGCAGTCTGTTGTTCGGATGTTTCCAATTGGTCACTTGTGCCAGTAGCAGAACTAAAATTAATAGATTGTCCTGCGTTGGTAGGATCACAATCTCGACTCGGTGTGATTGGATAATCACAAGGTGTTGCACAAGCTGAAGTGTCTGTTGGTGCTTGACTTGGCGATGGTAACTGATATTGTTGAGAGTCGACAGGAAAACCAAGGTTTCCTTTACGACTATTCGACCGACGAACGATTGTTAGAGATCCTTGTTCTGGAAAGAGAAAGGAAAAGAATTTATGTAATGCATTTGAAATGTGAAAACTGATAAAAAAGAAGAAAGAATGAGAGACAGAGGAGAGGAGAGGAGAGGAGATCAGAACTCAACGGAGCCAAATCTAAAATGCTACCTTCGGACTGGGAAATCTATAAGGAAACGAAAAGCCCGGCGTAGATCCTGGCGTAGCTTCTGTCAGAGTATTGATAACACGTCTCAATCTGTTAGACTACGTAAAGTCCTCTATAAATCAACTATCGCACCAAGTGTCCTAAAGAATCCTGATAAAACTTGGGCTGTTTCCGAAAGAGAATCGCTCAATCTATTAATGGACACACACTTCCCCAGCCGTACGCCCTTCCCCGATTTGAGAACTGCCACGATAGAGGCTGTACGCCCACAGGTATTTCCTGACCTGAGAGGCTAAGGTGGGTCGTCAATAACTTCGAACCATTCAAATCCCCGGGACCAGACGGCATCTTTCCGGCTCAACTCCAGAGAGCGTTCGGAATTATACGACAGAGCCTGTCACGTATTGTAAGAGGTGGTCTGGGAATCAATCAGTAGATAGTACCTTGCTATCCAAGTCACAGCATACCTACCAGGAAGACAAATCTGTTGAGACAGCCCTTCACTCAATTATACACTCCATTGCAAAATCTTTCTCTGTTGAGGAATTCACCCTGATGGCATTTCTTGATTTAAAGTGGTCGATCGCTTATTAGTGCCCTACGCAGGGTTAACATATGCGAATCATTCTGCCGAATTGTAGAGCATATGCTCAGAAACAGAGTCATTATTGCCTCTTTTGGGGGTAGCTCTATAAAAAATAAACACGACGGCCGACGGGGTATTCCCCAAGGAGGCATACTCTCTCCTCCGCTCTGGAATCTTTTTCTCAATGATCTTCTCTTGGAAATAGAGATCATCGGATGCAGAGTTGTTGCTTATGCAGACGATGTAGCTATCTCAATATCGGGCAAGTTCTCAAAAGCACTAGCCAATGGCATGCAACTCGTCTTAAATAAACTAGTCAACTTGCTTCACGCCTCCCACATTAGGAGGTTCTATTCTTAGTCTCTCAAATAGCACTAGCTATTTGGGATTAAAGTTAGACCGGAAGTTCTACTGGAAGAGAACGTCAACGAACGCGTCAAAAAAAGGAATGCACTGGTGGGTCCTACATGGGGCCTACAACCAAATATAATGCACTGGCTACACATGTCGGCGGTAAGACTGATTCTCCTGTACGGCGCAATGGTGTGGTGGACTGCCTTGGAGAGGAGCTCCAACTTGAAGCAGATGGAAAAAGCTCAACGAGTGGTATATCTCAGCATCACGGGTGCGCCGAGAACCTCTCCAACAGCGGGGTTTCAAACCATGCTTCATCTTCTCCCGATCGACATCGTCGACTGAGGAACCCTCTATGGAAAGAGCTAGACACTGATCATCGATACGCTCGATACTGGACACATCAGAGTAGGAGCCTCTCAATGGCTTTGCCATATCGGATTGTCCGACTCGTCTAGGCTACAGGAGGTAAGAATTCGGCGACTGGGTAGTATGCACTTCGAGTTAACTCTCCTCTTCGACTTTCCGTTATTATGAACATCTATATATATAAAAATGAATGTTTGTCTGTATGTCCTTTATAGACTCGTAAACTATGCATTTGATCATGTGATGATCTTCAGCAAAGTTGTTGTGCATGAACCCGCGAAGGTTTTAAGTTGGTACGACCAATTTTCGACAGATGGCGCCACTGCCATTCCAATTATTCTCTACATCTATAAAAGAGAACACATTTTTTCTGTATTTCCGCGAACAGGGAGTAAGTGCGTAACAATACCCCAACAATATATATATCAATCGATTTGTCGTGAGATGGGTTATGCTTTAGGACTAATTTTAGTATACTGAATCCCTTATTGGGCTTTTAAACCCCTTTTATATGTTTTTTTTACTGACAAAAACCATTTTCCTATGCTTTACACACTAATGACTACAAAATGGCTGAACCGATTTGAATATGACTTGATTCCTCGATTAGTACATTTCCTGCTGAAGAGATTGAGGTATAAATCATTATTCTGCGATTCTTATAACGGAAGTAATAAGCAAAAATATAATTATTCAAGATACAAAGATATCACAGATGCGTAGGTCATTGCAATCAATGGCTCACCAGTGGAGTGCGTGCATATTCATGTTCATCAAACAAACCTTTTTCTTTCTATGCACTACTGTAGGTTTCTTATGTAATTATGCATTGTCTTAAGTATATGTATGTATATATATATATGTATATGAATATGCAATTGTTTCGAAGGAACACAAGTAAGCAATTTCTTTACAAAAAAAAAAACGGTTTGGAGCTAACTTAGTTCTGTTTCGCTGTCAATAGTACACCTGGTGATGAGGGGTTGCTTCTGTTTGCATGTACATTTGTACTTAACGGATCTTTTTTTGTTTTTTTCTGTTTGCTGTTTTGTTTTCCTATGAATTTCCAAACTCTAGAGTATGATTGCACTTCTGAAATGAATTTTGGCGTAATAGGAATTTGTCCAATTATAAGAAGTATTTTGTTTTAAGTGTTTTTCGTTCTGTGAATTTGGGTTGTACTAAGAGAACCGGTAAGAGAAATAATAGGTTGTTGTTCTAACATTATGTCCTTTTCTGACCAATATTTTAGTACATAACATGCGTACTACATACACGCATGTGTACGCATCTTTTACGAGACTCAACCAAGCGGCCAGAGTGAAGAAAACGCTACAAGAATGTGGGCACTCAGCCAATACAAAATAATAGGCAAGGAAAGCTGAATCTTCCCCTGTGAAGAAATGCTTAATGGCGGTATTGCATTGAACAGGGGAGAAGAAGGGAGGTGGTTTTAGTCGGTAGAAATCCGGAACCTATTATTTTAATAGTATCTTTTTCAGATCCCCACGTTCTGTAAAAAGAAAAAAACCCAGCAAAGCGGGTACAACCAGCTATCTTTCTTCTTTCTATATATGTATATAAAAATGAATGTTTGTCTGTATGTCCTTCACAATCGATGAAGTGGCGATCGTGATAGTTGGCGAAGAATTCGAATCGCGCGACATAATTCTTCATCGCAGAAGTGGTGACGTTCAGCGAGTCTCCGAAACTCATCGCTCATACGACGGATTGCAGTATCCGATTCTGTTGTGGCGAGGATAAGATGGATATCATTTCAACATCAAAATGAGAAATCCACAAACAGACGAGGAAACGAATAAGAAAGTCAGTGCCATGAATTATTATTCCTATCGATTGATGATTCGTCAAGACGCTGAGAACCACATTCTGAAATGTCGACAATTGTTCCATCAATACATCGTCAACATGTACGCGAAGATTGAAACCGAACGACTCCTATATATTCGATTGAATCAAACCGAGTTGCGTTCTGAAGAGTACATCTATTTACGAGATCGTTAATGATGGTAACGTGAATCCAAACGAATTGGGAAGAATGGTCATATTACCGTCTACATTCACGGGGAGTCCACGGCACATGCATGAATACGCACAAGATGCGATGACATACGTTCGCGCATACGGTCGTCCAGATTTGTTCATCACATTTACATGCAATCCAACATGGGATGAAATTAAAGAACTTCTGTTAGCTGGACAATCATCTTCGGACCGCCATGACATTAACCGCACGCGTATTTAAACAAAAATTGAAATCTTTGATGGATTTTATTATCAGGCATCACGTTTTTGGAGAGACACGCTGCTGGATGTATTCCATTGAATGGCAGAAAAGAGGATTGCCACATGCACATATTTTGGTTTGGTTAATCAACAAAATTACGCCAGATCAAATTGACCAAATCATCTCAGCAGAAATACCAGATAAGGACACTGATCCAGACTTATTCGACGTCGTTACCAAAAATATGATTCATGGTCCATGTGGCGCATTCAACAACAATTCACCATGCATGTCTGGTGGGAAATGCACGAAACGATACCCAAGAAACTTGGTTTCTGATACCATCACTGGCAATGACGGATACCCACTGTATCGTCGACGATCAGTTGAGGATAGCGGCAAATCCATCGTTCTGAAAGTACGAAACGTTGATGTCGAAGTCGATAATCGTTGGGTTGTGCCATATTCACCGTTGCTCTCAAAGACCTTCAAAGCACACATTAATGTTGAGTATTGCAATTCAGTGAAGTCGATCAAATACATTTGCAAATATGTCAGCAAAGGAAGCGACATGGCAGTCTTCGGAGTAGGGAATGTGGCCGCACCGCTTGATGAAATTAACCAATACCAACTTGGACGCTACATTAGCAGCAATGAAGCAGTATGGCGCATCTTATCATTTCCAATCCATGAAAGACATCTAACAGTAGTACACTTGGCGGTGCATCTCGAGAATGGACAGCGCGTGTACGCAGATAATGTACGTGCAAGAGCATTGGTTACACCGGCAACAACTTTAACTGCATTTTACTCATTGTGCCAAGATGATCTTTTTGCAAAGACTCTACTTTATTCTGAGGTGCCGAAATTCTACACATGGAATGCATCGGCTAAAAAGTTTCAACGTCGAAAACAAGGTAAAGCAGTTGAAGGAAATCCCAATTTGTATTCCAGTGACGCATTGGGTCGTCTGTACACTGTTCACCCTAACAATACAGAATGCTTCTATCTGCGATTGCTGTTAATCAATGTACGTGGACCGACATCCTTCCAAGATTTAAGAACAGTCAACGGTCAGCTGTGCGCCACTTATCGCCAAGCTTGCCAGGAACTAAATCTTCTTGAGAATGATGCACATTGGGACACTGCACTCGCTGATGCATCGAATACTGCTCGACCACAGCAAATACGCACGTTATGTGCCATAATATTGACAACCTGCTTCCCATCTAATCCAAAAGATCTTTGGGAAAAATACAAGGACTACATGAGTGAAGATATTCTACATCGTTTGCGCGCTGCGAATCAAAATCCGGACATTCAATTCACACCAAACGTGTATAATGAGGCATTGATTTTGATTGAAGACATATGTTTGGCAATCGCTAACAAGGCACTGGTGCAACTGGGAATGCCTGCTCCGAACCGACCAGCGAACGACCTTTTCGATCGTGATTTGCAACGAGAAACACACTTTGATTCTGACGAACTGGGGACATTTGTTCAGACAAATCTTCCGCAGTTGGTTCCAGAACAACGCATTGCGTATGACCGAATTATGCGTGCAATCACAGAACAAAGCGGTGGACTATTTTTCATAGATGCGCCCGGTGGTACAGGCAAGACTTTTCTTCTTTCGCTCATTTTGGCAACCATACGATCACAAAATCATATTGCACTGGCCATTGCATCATCTGGAATTGCGGCAACTCTTTTGGATGGTGGCCGAACAGCGCATTCAGCATTGAAACTGCCGCTGAATTTGCAAAACACTGAGGCACCAACATGCAACATCAGCAAAAACTCTGGAATGGGCAAAGTACTCCAAACGTGTCAAATTATCATATGGGATGAATGTACAATGTCGCACAAGAAAGCATTGGAAGCGCTTGATCGTACACTGCGAGATTTGAGAGGAAACGCACGGATCTTCGGTGGCGCACTCATTTTATTGTCTGGTGATTTTCGACAAACACTGCCGGTTATACCACGTTCAACACCCGCTGATGAACTTAATGCATGTCTCAAATCATCAGTTTTATGGCGTCATTTACAGAAATTGACTTTGAAAACCAACATGCGTGTACAACTACAACGGGATGCATCGGCTGGAAATTTTGCAAAACAATTAATGGATATTGGAAATGGGCGAATGCAAATTGATGAATCTATGCAATGTATCACCTTGCCAGCAAACTTCTGTAAGATCACAGAAAGCATAGACGAATTGGTGCAAAAAGTTTTCCCAAACATTGCACAGAACTACCAAAATCATCAGTGGCTCAGTACGCGTGCTATATTAGCGGCCAAAAACATCGATGTCAATACCATCAACTTCACCATTCAGAATGGAATACCCGGCGAAACGACAACATATAAGTCCATCGATACTGTGGTGAATCAAGACGAAGTTGTCAACTATCCAACTGAATTCTTGAATTCGCTTGATTTGCCAGGCATGCCACCGCACGTTCTTACATTGAAAATTGGCGTACCCATCATTCTTCTCGAAACATAAATCCACCACGACTTTGCAACGGAACCAGACTCTCAGTCAAGAAAACGATGAACAATGTTATCGAGGCAACAATTTTGACTGGAAAATTCAAAGGTGAAGACGTACTGTTGCCGCGTATCCCAATGATCCCGACAGATATGCCATTCGAATTCAAACGTTTACAGTTCCCGGTGCGACTCGCTTTCGCAATGACTATCAACAAAGCACAAGGACAATCGTTGCAAGTGTGTGGATTAAATTTGGAGAATCCATGCTTCTCACATGGGCAGCTCTATGTGGCCTGCTCACGCGTCGGAAAACCTTCTGATTTATTCGTTTACGCACCAGATGGAAAAACAAGAAATATTGTGTATCCCACAGCACTTAAATAAATATCGAATGAAAATGTCACAATTTTTTCGAAATGAACAAAATCAATAAAATGACTCAAAATGAATTGAATATTTGTGTAATGTCTTTCCTTCAAATTTATTTTAGTTGGTGGCGTTGCAACGCACGCAGGGTACAGCTAGTCTACTAATAAAACGTATTATTCCCCAAATAATTTGCGTATAATTATGAATTTCTAGGAATTCAACACCCAGAAAAGCACACCTCATTTCGGTAAAAAGAAAAACATACCCAACCCCATCCTGAATTTCGATTTACAGTTCATGTACTATGTAGATATGCTTTATTGTAATGGAAGGGGATATCTATGGTAACGCAGTGTAGAAAAGGTAGAGAAAATAAAGAAAGCTCCACAACAATCCAACTATGAAATTGCAAACATCCTAAAGCTGTAAACCTCCTTCTTGGAAAATCCCGAAACCGTCTGGCCTACGCCCCGAAACGGATGTCTAGAAAAGAATTAATACTACCTTCCGGAGCAATACGTTCATCATAAAGTGTAGGAGAGAATTCTCATTTCAGTCGAACATAAATCCAACTTTTTTTGATCCTTTCAACCTGAAAAGGGGGAAATTAATTTCGCTTTGCCTTACATTCACAGAAAATACAGTTTCTCAATTTTCTTTTCATTTGCTTTTGCTTTTCATATTTAAATTAATTCACCAACGTCGTCGTTGTCGTCGTCGTCTCCTGCAGGGCAAACAATCATAATCCCTGCAACGCAGGACTGACTTAGGAATGAAGTCACAGATAGGACGAGAATCTTATTAGCAATACTTGGACCGAAGGATAATTTGAGGACGTACAACATGTTTACATCGAGAGAGAAATTGGGAGGGATGAATTGAGGCATACTCACTTGACACTTGACCATTTACTGGTCCAGCGCTCTGCTGTGAACTAGTTGGACTGTTTGATTTTGATCTATCCACTCCACTGCTACTCCGTCTATCCGAGGGGGTGGTGATAGTATCCTCACGACCGGTCCGATTCTCTGGAGTACTGGCAACTGTAAAGGGATGAAAGAAGGGAATTTTTAAATATTTAATGGTGATTTGTATGTGTATCTGTATCTGCAGAAGGTTTATTTATTTCATGAGAGAAAAACTTTCCAATGGGGAATTTACGAGACGAGAAACGTTGCTAATGCAAAATATCTGTTCTGTCTGGGTACTAATGGGGGCGGGTAATTTAGCCCACTGATGGGAATGAGGACGGCTAGGGACAGTTTGAGAAGAATTTCATTTTCATGTTGTTGCAATTTATAAAATTTTAACGATATTTTAGCTGTGAGGGTTGATTAGAAAGGGTACTGCTAAATTCACTTGTTGGTAAAGCAGTAGTAGGGCAGGGAGGAGTCTTTCTTTTTTGTAAGAATGACCTTAATTAGGATACGTCAATTCAAATTATTTCGACTGAAACCATCGAAATCATTATGCTGCCTGAGAGTGCGATAGCACATTACAAAATTTGAAACTGAAGCTCCAACTAATCAAAAGAGTTCTTCGGAATATCAGTTTTTTTTTTTTTTTTTATAATTTGCGTGCGCCAAAGGGGGTATAATTACCCTTATGCTGAATTCTCAGGGCACGGGCGTTTGGATAAAGGGGAAGTACCGGTGCACGTTGGCTTTAAATGCCTGAATGTTGTAGTGATGAGGATACACAGAGCCTGGAAGATTATTCCACATACGCGTCGTTCGGCTTATGAACGAATCCCTGTATTTGACAGTACGTCCGAAGTTGGGCTTGAGGGTGAACTGACGTGCATTCGAAGCGTGACGCGTATTGCGGGTGAAATTTTGAAGGGGAGGAATGCAAGTGGCTATTTCGCTGGAGCATTTTTTATAAAAGAAGCGATAAAATAGGGAAAGACACGACACATTTCTGCGATGTTCTAGTGAGACTATGGAGCTCACAATGTCTCTATCACCTATAAGTTTTAACGCGCGGTTCTGAACCCTATCTAGGATGTGCAAAACGGTCTTGGGTGCACCAGACCAGATATGGGCGTTGTATTCCAGCTTTGGGCGGATGAATGCCTTATAAATTGTGGCCAGATCAGAAGGGGTAAAGAATTTCTTGCACCGCTTAAGGAATCCTAGACATTTTGCAGCATTTTTGACGATCTCGAATATGTGATCGTTCCAACGAAGATGGTTGTTGATACACATACCGAGAATGGCAAGTCTTTCGGTTTCCGCGATGCAAGTACCATTCATGGATAATGGTTGAGGGTCTTGGTTTCGCTTGAGAGACAGAAGACAGCACTGAGTTTTGGATGCATTAAATTCCACTCTGTTAGTTGAGCCCCATTTGATTATGCTGTCAAGGTCGGAATTCAATGAGTTTAACATACGTTGCCGTTCCTCTTCTACGGCCGAAGAGCAGGGGCGTGAGTTAGGGAACGAATATGAAAAACTGAAGGTACTGTCATCAGCGAAGGAATGGATTGGAATAGAGGTTGCAGACAAGAGATCATTTATGAAAATGAGAAAGAGAGCCGGAGACAAAACTGAGCCCTGGGGGACACCAGCATTTATGTGGTGAATATCAGACTTGAAGCCGTCCAATACAACTTGTATTGAACGCCCCGAAAGGTACTTTCTAATCCATTGAAGAAGAGACTCATCGATGCCATATGCACGCATTTTCGACAAAAGAGCCTGATGCCAGACTCTGTCAAATGCCTTTGAAATATCAAGCGCAACTATCTTTGTTTCACCGAAGTGATGGAGAGATTGGTTCCACTTCTCGGTGAGATATGCCATCAAATCACCAGTGGACCTGTTGCTACGAAAACCATACTGCCGGTCATTGAGGAGTTTTCGTGAGTCAAGATATTTCATAAGCTGACGATTTATCAGCGTTTCCATGGCCTTGGAAAGAAGCGACGTAAGTGCATTGGGTCGGTAGTTGGTCGCCTTTTTTGGGGACAGGCTGAACAAATGCTGTTTTCCATCTTCTCGGAAATAGTCCAGAAGAGTAGGACAGACAGAAAAGCTTACGCAGAGGTTTTGCCAGCGAAGAAGAACACCTCTTCAGAACTATTGGGGCTATACCATCTGGACCAGCGGATTTGTGAATGCTGAGACCTTAAAGAACTCCTGCAACTGTGCGAGTGCGAAAGTGGACTTGTCCCATAGAAAATTCGACGCTCTTAAGCACAGGGACAGATAAAGCGCTATCTTGCAGTGTAGAATTGGCTGCAAATTGTGCAGCGAGCAGATTGGCCTTGTCTAAGGAGCTGACAGCTGGACTGTCATTGTAAATGAGCGTTGGGATGGCAGATGAGGCAGAGTTTCTAATGTTTTTCACGAATGACCAAACATTTTTACTACCTTTGGGACACTGTAGTATTTTTTGCCTCAATTTTTGGTCGTAAAGGAATTTGACACGTTGAATATGGGTATTGCAGTCATTTCTGGCTTGTTTAAACTTCTTTCGGTTTTCCTCAGATTTGTTGGCTTTATAAGACCGAAAACTTACTTCTTTCAACCTGATAGCCTTTTTACAGCTCTGGTCGAACCAAGAGTTTGTCTTAGGTTTAATGCTCTTTATTCTGTTAGGAATAAGGTCATTAATACCTAAGAGAATCGTGTCGGTGATCATATCAGCGGGGGCATCCACGTCACTATCGAGGAAGCATAGTGACCAGTTGAAACTCCTAAAGAAGCTATTAAGGCCGTCCCAGTTGGCTTTGAATGGCTTTCTGATGACTAGTATTTCATCAAACTTGAAATACTAGTCATCAGAAGCATCCAAAGCGAGCTCAATTTGCGCTGCAAACTGGGCTGACAGGTGCGAACTGAGAGTTAACTCAAATAACATTGAAATACTTCTTTTCACTTAAAAATTTCGAGCTAGCTGGTGCAGGCATTAGTAGCCTCCAGCGCTTCATCACTAGCTCCTCCTGGTTCAACGGGTACCCCTTTGTAGATGTTTATCCTGTAGTAATACGATGGACTGAACCAACTCGGCGTACGCAATTGGAGATTTCTAGCCAAGGATCGAGCTGGCTGAAGAGGTTTGTTGGTTAAGGCACTGGTTCATCCCGAACCGTAGCGCCAGCGAAAGTAAGAAAGTAAAGCTGAAACTTTCCCTAACCTCGACTCATTCAGTCCCTCTCTGAATATTTTTTTCCTTCACACAAAATGTTTGTTCAGTGTTTGATAATACCTACTACTTAGCGAATTAAGCATATTAAAATTAGCAACAGATGTGCTGCGGTCAGAGTACAGAGCCACATTGATAAGCCTCGCATGTTCCCACTACCGATTAGGAGATCCGAAAATAGTTGAAACACACGCACCATTTTTCAAAGTTCAATGTCACGTACACGTCCTTGTCATAACGTAAACGTTCCATTTTCCAAGCAAACATTCATTGTAATAAAAATGCCATGCAGAGAAAAAAAACCAACAACAATGCGAAAAGCAATGGAACCCAAAGTGGGTGCATTTCTCTGGCATACAGATTGTCTGCTCTGTGGTCTCTGGTCTGCGAATAACAAAGGATTAAGATGTCGCTTCCAAACGTTTACAAACGATATCTCATTTCTCTTATGTTGCTCGTAGACAGGATGTGTACCTAGTGCTCGTACTTCTTTCCTTTTACCGAGAAAAGTAGTTTATTTCCATTTTTGAAATTAATTTTTTTCCTCCTGTAAGTACCGAGAAACTGTGGCTAGACCGTCCACAAATATGTACGAGTGTATACAGGAGTTTTGAAATTTTCATCAACTATGGTTGCTAGTTGCTACTATTGCCTTTGGGGTTAGTTGTTATGACCATTACTTCAACACCCACACATATAAACTGATTATCCCTGCAATTTTGAATAGGACTTTCAACAGGTAGTTTCCTGTGGGTGAGCATGGTTGGAATCAAATTCTATTTTAAAATGGTGAACAGATGGAAAAGATCTCTTGCAGCTGAAGATTTACTCCAACTGAAAGGATAGAGAATGCCATCATGGATGTTGGTGATGAAGTGTTTCGGTGATGTTGAGAGTTGTAGTTCAGTTTTATATACTTTTAATGGTGAGTGCTGTTTCGGAAGTTGTAGTGTCGTTGAGAAGTTGTAAAAGTGTGTCCTGTGTATCAAGGGTGTGTAACGAATTTTATTACTTGAACTTGCTGGTCACAAGTACTGAAGACTTTGCAATGATATTTTCGAAATGTTTCGATGAAATAACAACTTAAATGATTGTGGTTCTGTTTGAGTGTTCCTATTTTACGAGTATTGGGGGCTGTAGTTATACTTATGGTAATACTACGGCGTAGTGAAATCAATGCATCCTGTTAGACGCAATAAAAACGAGTTATGTGCAATTTGTTTCTTTTCTACTCAACTGATTCAAATCGTTTTTGAACAGAGTCAGTGAAAGGATGTTAATAGAATTATGTATTCCAGTTTACACTTCTATGTTAAGGGTTTAAGAACCATCCAAGGGAAAAAAAATGGCTGACCCGCTGCCCATAGCAAATTTTCTCAAACACATTTTTACTTTACTTTATATGGCGCTACGGCCGGTATGATTCTGGGCCACAACCAATAAGTCTTTGCAACCAGTTCGATCTTCGGGTACTTGGTTCTGGTTATACACGTCTGTCCAAATGTACCCGCCATCTACATGGTGTCTTCCATTACCGTGCTGTCCCTCCGGAGTGGGATCGAAAAAAATTTTTTAGAATTTTACAGTGGAGCCAGGATAGACAAAGTAGGTACTCAAGTACCTCTAATTTGCAGCTTCATATTTTTACACTCTTTTAGAGTACCTGATGTTCGGTCTCCTTTTTTTGGTGACATCATCTTCTTTGCTTTGCATGTACGTGACCTTTTTTGTATAAAAATTAAGCAATTAGATTGATGATAAAAGATTGCACATAAAATTGTAGATAGGATCTTATAGGTAAATGGAATGTTGAGCAGACGGATGCCCTTTAAGTTGGCACAATTCAGAGGGGCTCCTTTCTTCTACAACAGAAAGATTGAGAGTCCACTCGATTGGCAACGGCTTCAGCAGTCTCTTGCGATTGTAGCCGTTAGGTGTTGAATGCTCCCACAGAATTACTTTGATGTGCATGGGATATTCGAAGACGTAGCTTGGCAGCAGCAAGGCAGTAGCCCGAATGACTGCTGGCTGTTCGGAAGCCGGGAAAGCACCAGGACCATTTTATGTGTATCGAGGTGTGCACGTATGCAAAGACGATTAGTTTGAGTCTATTATCCGACAGTGTCTCCAAAAATAAATTTATTTGGAACGTATTTTATCACATCGCAGTTTCGTAGTTAGCATCCCTTCCCCTTCAGAGACTTTTCTGACGGCTTACTATCTGATAACATTCAATCGACTAAGTACATGCGCATGTGCATAAAAATACTGAACGATATCTCAGTGGGAACAAGGTGAACCTTTATTGGATACCAGACAACATGGATATCCCGGGTAACGAAAACGTGGATGAACTGACCAGGGCAGGGTCACATATAAGCGTCTTGCAGGTCCTTCCCGAGGCTAGCACATCGCTTAGCACTTTGGACAGGAAAATAAATATTGAATTCAGGCGTTGGTATCGATTAGATACATGATGGCTTGTCTATGACAAAAAGAGAGATCTGCAAATCTTGTGAAACTCATTCTCGCGGTTATTTGGACAGTTGTCGACGTCGTGAAAGACACTGCGTGATAGGCAATCGTACTGCATGGCTAGGAACTGTAAGAACGAAGAGGAAATAAAATCTGTCCACCACTTACTATGCGATTGCCAAGTTCCAGTCACCAAAAGGAAATACACTCTAGGCAGCTACTTCCTTGCGGAGCTTTATGATTTAGGAAACATTGAGCTGAACAAACTCTTGAGATTCATACATACGTATATGTATCTGGGTGGTTTAGTTCAGCCATCGATAATGAAATTTTGGTTCTACTATTTGGGACAATGTACTCATCGCTAGTCTAAGGGAGCCGTTCACAGCTTTCTGTCAACTAGGGCACCCATTCACCTCTAAGTACATTCACTAAGTTTTATTATGATGTGTAATATCTTCCATATTGAGTGTTATCGGTGCATCGCATTTATCTATTGCACGGGCATATCGAACAGTCAATCCTTTTTATTGATTTTATTATCGCAAGTAAAAATATTTATATACTACAAAAAATAATCTGCCAGCTAATCATGCCTATAAATCACTTCAATTAGAGATACCATCTTGGGCTGATATAAGAAATCACTGATTGTTCATTTTGTCTGGGTAAAGACGCACTAAAATACAATCGAAGTTGGCAGCCAAGAACTTTTACTCTTAAGTAACAAAACGAATACTGTGTGACATGAAATTATTGAGAAAAGGCCCAAAACTTAGCCAAGAAAGGTTCTTAAGTGCATTGCTCTTGAGTTTTGTAGATTGCAACAAAGGAAAAAGTGGAGATTACCTTATTTTCTAGGGCAACATGTGTTATGTGAATATGTTTCGATTCGGATATTAAATCAAAGATTGACGCCAAACACTGGTGATTGTCGAAATTGTCGAAGTAATCAGCTGTGGATAAGTATCAAACCTGATAATCTGAGCAATCTGCAGCGCATTCAAAAGGGAATTCTGGAAGATTCTAGAGGATTCAATTAATGGATAACGTAGCCAAATGCCTAAATTTGACGAATCCGATATGAACCTAAATTTTTCAATCAAAAGGCGGCATAGACGCCTTAACTGCGTACATTTCACAGATGTCAGAAAAGTTGCTGTGTAAACAATGTTGCTCAACATTCCTTGGTGTTACCATGACGTGGAACGTTATTGAACTATGTATACACATGCATATAAGGAACACTATCGCTTTTGCTGTCATTCAAACTTAAGTAAATATCCGCAGTACAGGTAAACACGTTATTTGTTGAATCAGTTGCTCTAGGGCTTTAACACAAATAAAACATCAAAAACTTTTCTTTTTAATTTTTTTTTTTTTATTCAAATATAATATCTTTAGCACATCATTTTAGTTTTTCATTTAAATTAACAACGTCCACGTGTAAACTTCAAAATTTTTCCAAGTTTCCTGGCTTTAGTGGCAACACATTCAAATTCACAAGGATTATTGTAGGTAACAGCGTCCGAACCGCAAACTGGGTCTAAATTCCTTGGGCACATACAGAATGTCTCTTCATCAGCTCCATTGACAGCAAGTGCCAGAGTAAGGAAAATGGCAACGAAAATAGCAAACAGTTTCATGGTTTTGAAATTACGTTCAAAGACCTTTTGAAGAATACGTGGCCTTAATTGCTTGCGAATTGCTTTTATATGCGTTTAGGAATGATACACGTTTATCTATTTAATTTTTAATTGAATTTCATTGATATTGGAATACTTATCGACGTTTGAAGTAGGTTTTATTTATTTTATAAGCTGATAATGTATGGGAAATTCATAAATTTTCTATTTGCTAAATGTGTTTTGAGTGAGACTACTACTGGAGAAGGTTATCTTAACACTGAAGTATTTGGCATAGAAGCGATTCAGAAATGAGTGTTAGTGTTTTTTTTTTTTTTGTTTAGAAAGACAGCAGTCATGGAAATAATTAATAAGAGCAGTTAATAAGTGACTCATTTGTAGGAACAGATGGTGAATTTGAATAAAATGTGCTGGGTTTTTGTCGAATGGAATTAGACCTAAAGTTCATGATCAGCTCTGAAATTGAGCGACAATTGTGTTCCGAATCAATAAGTACTGTAAGAATACTTATTAAGTAGGTAAGTTCCGCAAATCTTTGACAAACATTTAGAATACAATCTATATCAATCTCTATTTGGGCGAAAGCTGCAAAAAACCCATTACACGTAGAAGTGGTGGTTCAATGGGAACCCAATGAAACTTAAAAATAGTGACCAAAAGGTCTTATTTGGTATTTGAATGGTCTTTTAAATCCAGTCACTAGATCAATGAATGGATTCATTCTAAAGGGACTTATTCAGATAATGAAGAGTCTCTATTCCCTCCTTGTGCCTTGCTTCCTCAAAGTTAGAAGGCCTAATCTAACCTAACCTCTTCCACCAGCTCGATCGTTAGCTAGCTGCTTTCAGTTTTGCATACCGAGTTCGTTGAGGACCGGTTCCACCTGTGCGCTCGACATAAAATAGCGTCTTCCTGGATTCGAACGTCCAATCTTATTTAAGTTATTATACATCTGGTATTAGCCTGCGAATTTAACTAAAAGTACATACGAGGCTGAAAAGGTCACAGGATAGCCTATAGCCTTACCATAGATCTTTTTTGAAGACGAAAGCTCGGAATTTTAATGACTTTCAAGGAACTATGTGCACTGTCCAGCGTCATATTACCGAGCGATGAGTGATGGATATTAAACCTTCCTCGCCGAATAGTACATTGATAAGGACCAATCTTGTTGTTCACGAAAGATATTAAACCACCTCCAGAATCACTGATCGTCTAAGGGATATTTAAGGGATTGATGCTTCTGTAATGTGCGCAGGACAGATACTCTAAACCAAATATTCGCTATTTTAACTCATCGCAACATTCGACAGAATGAATGCCGTACTTCATTATTTTCCAATGCCGGTCCAACCCGGACCGTTCTACTCCATCTATCCTGACTGAACCACACTCTAATATGAAGAGCTTATTCCATTGCCATTGTTGAAACCCTTAAAAAATGTGGCCGGTTAGATAGTTGCAAATAACTGACTTCGGTAAATGAGAGCTGCTGTTGGCCAATCAAGCATTGATTCGCCATCAACCGTTTTTCAACCAACAGTCTCCGTCATCTATACCGGAGAACATAAATTTCCAATAACTGAGGAAAACTTCGCTAAATGTTAGCATATGTTTTGACTAAGTCAAATGTAAAAATTTAACAAAATTGTTGGCACCGTTTTAGAGAAAATTCGTTTTTTCAAGAATGGTCCATTATAAGGTATCATTGATTTTGAGGTTAGAGGTTGAGCTCAGATATAAAGTTTGACAAAAATACGTCATTTGGCTTCAGTGAAACATGTATACGTACATACAGATATATGTATGTATGTACAAAATTAGAAGACCCACATTTCTGTAATAGTAATACCGAGATTTATCAAAATGACGCGAAATCTCACGGAACCAATATTTGACCTTTTCTGTGCAAGTAAAAAGTATAAATAATTCACACATTAAATGTAATATAATTCATCGCTTGATGTGTAACTTTTTGATCACTCTGTATAGCTCATTACTGACTAATGTTGATAAAACAGAGCGATAAACCTAACTAATTCCAGCACACCTACTGGTGGAGTGAGCAGTTCGCGTGAGGTATATAATTGCAGTTAAATGTTTTTTTTTTAGCTGAACCTAAACAAAAAAATTTTAAGTGTTAAGAAGTCTTAAGAATTAATTTTTAATTTAAATCATTTACATAAGGCAGGTTGTTAGTATATTCACAATACTATTTAGAAAAACAGAACATACTCGTACATGTAACTAATATCGTAGAGAACGTAAATGCAAACCCAATACTTGCGAATTGCGTAGTATGACACTTTGTTAATCATCCTTTCGCTGTGCCCTAAAAAAAGTGTGCCGCGACAGTGGTTGGTTTTTGACTACGATTTCTTAAGGTATTTGCTCAGAAGATTTATTTTTTGGTAACAATTTACAAATACAAATACCTGGCGCAACAGACCGTATGTGGTCCAGGGCATAGCTTCTCGCAACCATTCGTGTTGTGCGTGTTATATTTTTTCAAACAAATGGAAGGGACCTACAGCTTAGAGCCATATACGAAAGGCGAATTGAGAAGCTTTCTTATGACAGTTATTACTCTCGGTGGTTTGTCAGATATTCGCGAGAGGTGGGACCGTGAAAAAAACTTTTTGGTGTTTTCTGGGATTCAAATGGAAACCCAATTTAGGAGGCGTCTATGATAGTGTATGTGTTAATAGCCTAGCTTTTGCTGTAAACTATTAAAAAGGCATCATCGTTGAGGTCAAACGTAAAAATAATTTTTCAAATAAGAAAAATAATTACGCTAACAGAGCCTATGAAACCACAAGGATTCCATGCAAGACCTTTATTATACCCCTGCCTGCGCAAAGGTATGATCTTAATCAAATGAAAATTTTCTTGACTGTTTTTAAAGACAGGTTTTGGCCTTGAATTTAAAGACTCTTGAAGCATGATACACCTTTCCACTGGAAGTCTTCAATTGATTCACGTGGAAGCTAATTTACATTCAAAATTCAGCGTGTTTATGCCGATGTTAGTATTTTTAAATTAGATCCTTAATTCTTAATATTTTCCTAATCCTAGCGTTCATAGAAGCAAGCCAAACATACTCGTGGTTTACATAGCTGTATAGTCGTACATCTTTGTCCCCAATGAAAAATGGCACCAGGGAGAATAGCGGTAATAATTTAGCTTTATTTTCATTCCTAGAAATTGTGCGTGCTGTTTGGCAGTGCGGCGGAAATAATAATGTTACGTCCAAGCAATCTAAGAGTGCATTTCGACTACTAGGCGACAGATGGCGGAGAAATATATTTTGATATTTTTATTAATAAAGCTTAATAAATTAGTAGCATATTAAATAAAGTGATGAGCTTGTTTATTGGTAGGATCCAAACTACATTTTTCAATTTTCGTATTCCCTGATAAGCAAATGGTTCACAGACTATTTAATTGAAGAACTTCTTTTTGATTAGAGTTAAAGAACTGAACTACGGTTCTTCGACTCAATTTCTTTTGCTTCAGTGAACATATTTCATTTAGTTGATTTGAGAGTTCTTTCGATATTTATTCATATTATTTTTATTTTCACTTGCATGCCCTACTGACTGATAGCGTTCAGTCGGTCTAGAGGAGGGATTTGTGTGATGGTCATGAAGCAGCAAGCTCTTCATCTCTTTTTCTTTTTCTTTAGTGGATTTGCGCAGCTCTTTTTCTTTTGTTCACATTTCCTATCTGGAGGTACTACTCTCTGCAGACATGTACCTTACCCAGTGGATGCATTTGCGGGTGTTATTTTCAGTTTGATTTGCTTAGTTTTCTTTTTGATGTTCGGTTTTATTTGTGTTCACGGAGAATAGGGGAAATTATTCAACGACAAATTGGTGACATCTTTCCAGGAATCTTCGTCTACAGATAGACGTCTGGAGCAGTCAGATTATATGGATAGTAGTTCACTTCTGGAAGGTTTTCCGAACTCGTCCTGGAGAATCTCTTTACTTAATTGGCGGAGGTGTAGCACCATCACGGCATTTAGAGCTATCTTAAGTAAGATGAATTATGTTCCTATTTTACTGTTTCTGTCCTCCCATCCAATGTGTTTCTGTTGTTTTTGTCATAAGAGAGAAATGAGAACCGATGAATAAAGATTGATTATTTTTAAGGAATTGGACGAAGAAAAAACTATTTTATTCAGAAACAGGGGAAAGTGCTGCAATGTTATAGGTTTTAATAACCAACTTCCCCCGGCGAAATTCTCCAAAATCGTAATTTATTGTTTATGTGGATGTGCTCTTTAGAATACGGCTTGTGACCGAATTGATGGTAGTAAGTCTTACAAACCGAAGAGAAAATCACATGCTTGCACCAAAACATGCTTAGTTTTTGAGCGAATTTTGTCACAAAAGTCACAAAATGGACGACTATGACCTTTGACAACAGTAACACTGCCGTAGCTGAGATGAGTAGTTACTGTGTTTACCCTTTAATTATCCACAATCGGTCAGATTTCAATCATCGTGCAGCACTAGTTTTTTTTTTAGATTTTTAAAAAAGCATTCATCAGTGAATCATGAGAAACAAAAACTTGCTCCTTTTGTTCTTTTCTGGGATCCAAACCTTAAAGCTCCCGCTCAATAGTCCAAAGCAGAAACCAATAATGCAGGAAGTTCGCAGTAAGCTGAAATAAGGCTGAGAAAATTGTGGGAAAGGAAAAGTCTTTCGTCGGATATTTGATCCTGTTTGTGGCTCAAGGCTACATTGGTTCGGTTACATCAACCAAATGGAGAGGAATGTTCCAGCAAAGAGGGTCTAGTAATCCCATCCAGGAAGATCAAACCTTCGCAAAGACCAAGGTACATATAGGGTTGTTAAAGAGTGTGAAATTCTTCAAAATCACATCGCATAATCTTTAATTCTTTCTTGAACCCTTTTCTATCACTCGATAACTGGGTTTATAGCTTTAAATTTTGTTGCTCGTTATTATTTTGCTTTTATTTTTAAATCGGACTTTTCGAACCCTTAGCGTTCAACCATTTAACACCAGGCAAATACGTTTGTAGATAAGATTACAAATATATTACAGGTAAATAGCCAGGCGTCGGTTGCAACACCGTATTTCAAAAAGCTCTTATCAAATTTCAAATTCCTGTTTATCATCCGAAGCACAAAATCGTGTCAAGAATCGTATCTGCTCATAAATCGCGGTGATAACAAAGAATTTCTGATAAATTTCATAATAAATTCACATGACTTTTTTTTTATTTAAGTATAAATAAACTTCTTCATAAAACAATGTGTAACAACATAAACAATAACACTTTTCTTATATTTTCTTTTTTTGAGTCTTAATGGTAATCCTTTTGGTTAACATGGTCCAGCTCTCATTTGTCTTAAGCTGCGACCCTGCCTGCTGAGTTCCCTGCTAGCGCAGTCGAACAAGCACTTATTGGCATAAGTCACGGCGTCAGATCCACATACGGGAGAGTAGTTCCGTGGACAAGGACACACCGCCTCAGAACCATTAATGAACAGCGCCAGGGCGACAAAGATTGCGATAAAAACTCCGAAAAATTTCATTTTGACTGCTAAAGGTTGTGTGTGTACTGCTGGCTGATTGAACGGCAATAACTATACTGAGCCCAAAAGACTTTACTGCGGTTTAAATAACGTCTATCGGTTATCTTATCGACACTCTCTGTGATTAGACGCGGAAGTTTATTTTAATTTTTTTTTGTCGGAAAGTTCTACTTTTTGTCGTTATTTGTTGACGCGACTGATGGTTGAATCACTAATTGGAATACTTTGTTGGTATTGGTGCTTTTATGGTGTAGATACGTCACAGTGAAGGTGGGAGGAGTAAAACACTTGCATGTGAGATAGTGCAGTATGAAGTCGATGGGATTTACCAGGCTTGTATGGACAAAGGAGGCTTAATGGTTATGTAAATTACTTTGCTCATCGAAGCTTCTTGCATTAATCATTCTGCAAGTGAATGGGTTTGTTGTTGAGAAATAATGTAGAATCTTTTGTTACTTGAGGATGGAGTGCACAATAAACATGTTCATCAGGCAGAAGTTGAGTTTACTAGGGGGATTCTTTTCAACTTCTATTTGCTCTATCAAGTGGTAAAGTACACAGTAAGGGGAGGCACCGGAAGAACATGATCCAACTAATTCAAATGCAGTAGGGATTTCAAAAGAAATTCAGTTTTTGTTGAATACTTTCGATTTACTTAAATTAAGCATCTTGCGGAATGATAAGTGGCTTTATAGGTCCTTTAGTGAATTATTACACAAAATCAACTTCAAGCCCTCAACAATTAAATGGCGCCATCAATTTCAACATCGAATTGGTATTAACGGTCAAGGGTTGTGTAGCTATCTTCTTTTCGCCAGACTATATTTTCGACTATAAGACGAGTATTAAACTGTTATACATATGAGACCTTGTGCTAAATTTAATAACGTTTGCACCCCAGGTATGTTAGGTTAGAGTTTCTACCTGAAAGGGGCATCAGTACACCTAAGATCAGTGAGAGGTCTATTATAGCACATATATATGTATGTGCCAGGTCGCAGATGGTATGTTAGTATAAACACCATAGATGTCGTCGTTTCTGAAGGGAGAGTGCTAGGCGTGTACACGGTGGAGTAAGTAGAGAATATTCTCTCACTTTTCGTCATGGTAGGGCTCAGCTATAATAGTTACCATCGTGTTGATGCTAAATTTGTTAGATATGTATGAGTAAGCTCTAAGCTCTTTACACATCTAACGTGACCCACATGTACCTGGTAGCTTCAGACGTGTTGTTACCGGCCGCATTCAGTTCAAGGAGTATCATATCCAGAGAAAAAACTTCCTTCTACGCTGTTGGATTTTATATCAAGCTCTACGGCGGACTTTGAACTTTCCTAAGAAATCATACTCATTGGTCTTAAGTGTTTTCTATAATGAGAATCTAAAGACGATTTACAGGAGAAGTTGTTGGTAAGCTAAGACAAGTGTTTGAAAGTTCTACTTATTGTTTGCTGCTTTTGGAGCCTTAAAGTTGATTTGTCAGTTATAGCTGATTCTATTGCTGAGCCTTCCTGGCCAGGTAACCATCAGTGTTTTGCATTATATTGTGTACCTTACACTCTCTGCGAGATAATCCCTATGGCAGATATTGTTTTTATTGTTGCCTGGTGTTCCCAGAGAAAAGGCGATATGGGCAACTTCGGCGGGTCTACCACCTGATTTAGATGGTTAAAAATGTGTTCACTTAGTATGGCTTTACTGTAGTGGAGGAGCGAGGGGCACTTGCATAGGAAGTCCAGTCTTTCCAGAACTTTCCAGAATTATTACTTGCCATAGTAGTCCAGTTTTATTGCAGTGGTTTAAATGTTCCTATCTATAGGTCGCATTCAGTGTGGATGAGATGGATGATTGGATGTCACAGTCACCTGGTATCCAGCGAAGCGTGATCTTGTACGGATTAACACTCTGATGTTGAGGTCTAGCTATCTTGCTAAGCCTTTGGCGGCTACTAAATACCTAGTAGCCTAGAAAAAAATGTAACAGTTGAACTATAACTTCCAAGTAGTTTAGGAATGAATCTCAACTCCAAAAATATCGCCTAGTGGACATCTGACGAAGGCTGACCCTTGGAAGTTATTGCTACTTCTTTTCGCCAAACCGACCCAAAATAAACTGTCAACTCTTTTTACTACGAAGACAAAATGTGGGGTTTGTAGTATGCTAGTCCAGCCAGAAGCAGGTATACATATGTTACCAGCAAACCAAGTACCATATGTCCACCGCCTGGGACAAAATATCACAATTGGTAGCTTTTACTTCGAGGTAGTTAAGGAGTTCATCTACCTGGGAGTCAACATTAACTCCACATATCTCTCTTTAGTGGCTACTCAACGAAGACTGACCCTTGTAAGCAGTGCTTCTTCGATTTTGCGAAACAAACGCTAATCCTGTCAGTTCTTTTATAATATACGTCAAAGAAGGCTGAACAATAACCAGGATTTCATAGCATATATTGGGCGCTTTTAAATGAAAAAGTGTTCGTCGAATTTTTAATCCTTGGTGCGAGGAGAACGAGTGTCTGAGAAAGTACAACCACGAGCTCTATGAGCTGTACGAAAATCTGGATCTAGTACAGAAGAGCAAGATAAGTAGACTCGATTGGCCTGGTCATAGCCCTTCAGCCAAGAGAATCTTCGAATCGAATGTTTAAGATAACAAGAAAGACCGCACTTCCGCTTTTAAGACAAAGCTATCATGGATGCCAGAGCACTTAGGCTAGACAACTAGAAACCTCGGATCAGCGAGGATGGAAGGCTACTCTTCAGGCAGAGACTCTTCAGAAGTTCAAAAACTGTTAACTAAGTAGACGTCAAACAGAACCGTCATACACTTTTAGACTTTTCGAAAATATTGTGCAACTATTTAGCTTTCCTTCATTATTAATGAATAAAGCTCGAGGTTTTCTTAAAATCGGCTCTAACTCGAAGGAATGTTTTATGTTTTATTGGGGGCTCAGTCGAATCTAAGTATAATTTAAAGTTACAGCCAATGGAGTTAAAATATGCTCCTGAAATTTCCAATATAACGAAGGTTAGTCTACGATGAATCACAATAGCTACTCACAATTCGACTGTTGTTAAATATTTACTTGCTACCAAATTTTAATGGGCACTTCAAGGCAATTCGTAAGATTTTTATTAAAAGGCAGAGAGCCAAAGTGTGGACTCTCCTCTGAATCTATCCTTACTACACACATGCACGGTTCAATCACTAATGCGAATCAAGCGAATTTAAATATTGAAAATCCAGAATAATAAGAAATCGCCCCATCAGGCATTATCGTACTAGATTTCAATTTTAAGCCGTGCTTTCAAAAGATCGTATGACTAAGACGTTACACCGATATTGCGCCAAACTCACTCGCACGTGTGTTACCCGCCTAGGGTATTTTTTTTCAAAGAGAGGAGTTTATCAAAACGAAATCAATTTCATAGATGACTGATTATACACAAAACAAAGTATCTATGTATCTCGAAAAGCTCTATTATTAAGCCTGCCTCTTTCCCTCTCTCTCTCTCTTTAAGCGAAATACGAAAAAAAAGTACGAAAATTTTCAATTTACACAGATCATTAATCATGACAATTTCTAGAGTCGCAAAAAGCATAACAATTATCTACTTCATTAAGTAACACACCAAAACCCCTGGGTAGAGCTTAATTGTCCAAATGCGACTAGAAGCGAATTGAAACGCCATCACTTCCTCTGGTTCCACAATTGAACGTGTGACGCGATAGCGGTCTTATCTCTAATTGAGTATGCAAATATTGACACTGTGGATGGTATTTATATTCACCTAGAGAATAGTGTTGCCATTGTTTAGCTACGTTGTGTATATGTAGCTAGCACATCTGGATTCATAAAAAGTGAAAAAATCTTCGCTGGTGCTCTTAGTTTAATATCAGCTGTCATTATCTTCGGTTTCAAGTCACGGTTTGTTCTACGAAAATGAAATTCTTTGCGTTGTTGTCGATTCTTGTGATAATGGTTGTTGCTCTGGTGACACCATCTCAGGGCACATTTTGCCCATGCAGTGGAGCCAAGGGGCCGGTTTGTGGCAGCAACAAGGTCACCTACATGAATCGATGCGAATTCGAATGCACCCAGAGGCAATACAGACAGCTGGGCAAGACATTGAATATTGCTAAGACCGGACCATGCGATAGTACTTGACTAGGAATGCCGTGGAGGTGACTCAGTTTTTTATTCGATTTGGATCTGCAGATTAGTGTTGTGTAATGGAGAAGTGATAATGATGATAGAAAAATAAATGATAATCTCTTTCAAGTGGAATTGTTTGTTTTTTTTGTGAGTCAGGTTGCCGTAAACAAACTCGGATTTTTCTAAGTAATACGATTAAAAGTGGCCTGATATTGAAAACTAATTGCATTGCGATGATTCTAGAAAGTGGAATAATTAATTCGAGTTCTGTGATTAGCTGGCTCAATTGTTTTCAGAAACAATTGGTATGGATGTGGTTGGTATTTTCCTAAAGTAAATAATTAATGTTCAACACAATAAATTGTAAAAAAAAACATAGCACTGCAAGAAATGTGAATATAGTACAAGTGTGATAACACAATTTGCACAAATGTCATCTGAAGTTGGCAGTTGTCGTGGTTTTAAACGCTTCGCTTCAATGACTTTATAATTTTTGGTTCAAAACCTTCTGGTTGACAAAATTGTTGTCAAGTGCTGGTGGTTGTTTTACATACATAGATACTCAGAAGGGAATTTACAGCACCTATCCATATCACATACAGCAGTACAGACATTTTGTATGCTCGATCAACAAAATGTCATTAGAGTCGTTCTATACTTATCGCTTTATATGTATGTACATATACATATGTGCCCTTGAAACATTGCGAATGCCCTGAACTTGTTTGTAACATGTCCACTTCTCTGGCAATTATTTGAGAATATGTAAATGTGTGCTGGGAAGGAGTTCTTATTTTTTATTTTCTTTTGTTCCCGGGTTATTTGAAGTCAAGTCTCTCAAGTCAAGTAGCCTTTGTTGTCTTGTCCTCTAATGCGCTCTTTTCAAGTTTTGATACAACACACTGTGCGAATTTTCTCTTTTTAGTGCATGCCGTCACAGATCACGTTCCACTTAGTCTATAATAGGACCTACTTTGGGCTACCCCTTCTGATATTAGTATTTGGAAATTTGTCCCGAAGAGTTAAGCCACTGCACTATCTCAATATTCTTGCTTTCGTTGTCAGAATTATATGGTCATACGTAAGGAGCGTGCAGTGTATTATTCAGAGTCAAGAATTGATATCGGTTGGACTAAGGCCTTATAAATGTTGCTCTAAAGACTACACGCTATTCGACTATCCTGAGTTTATTTTACAAGTGATGTCATTATCAGATATTTGCAACTGGTAGTTGTGGCACCATGTTCGTTCTTTATGAAGTAGCAGGGGTTGAACGGCATTCTAGATCTGGCTCAGGAGACAATAAATTGAGTCGGACGCCAGTATGTTCCAGTTCGGTGCCAAAAATGATGTTCACTCTCCAACTGTTCTCCAGCTAAGCTTATATTCGTCGACTACATGCAATGCGTTCCATAAGAAATCTTTCGATGAGAATATAAATATTTTTTGTATTTGAAAGACTTATACCTTCCTCAACTTATCAAGAGTGAAGCTTCCTTTTAATTCGGAAACGAAAATTATTGCCATCGTTCAAGTCAGCGTTGGAACAGTGGAAACCAGCAACGACAACCTCAACAATTAAATGTTTTAATGGAGGGGATCTGGGTTTCAAACTGCGTCTATCGACATTTAAAAGAGAGAAACCTGCACATTCTAGACTTGACTGACATTAGAGTCAATTTATTAAGCGACTTCGTACGACTTCGATGCCTCAGCTTCGTACCCGGTTTCGTTTCTAAAGTTGCTAATGCGACAATTTGTTGGGGGGAGATTATTATTTACCTTTATATATTGTAAAAGTGTTTATGCTGAAATCGACACCAAAGTAATTCCTCTTTAAGTGCAAGTTTATATTCCGATTTCCACAGAAAATCCACTCGAGTAATCTTATATTCTACACTTATTGTAGACACCAGGATATATTTTTAAAGAATTCTTTTTTCCAAAAGGGGATAGAAAGAAAACCTTCCATAGCGTTACTACCAATGCTATCAAAAGTGGTGACAAAAGCCTTAAATGTTGATATCTTAAATAATGTACATATGTATATAGAAGCCCAACCGGAAATCCGTGTAGCTCTATAGTTCTCGGGATTGGAGACCAGTGGTAGACTGAAGTACCTCAGGAATCCATACTTTCACCAACTTTGTTTATTTTTTTATTTTTACCGATGACGGTACCTTAATATCAACTAAATGTCCGCAAATACCTTATGTCGGTTGATATTATGTGACCAAATTGATCAACTTATTCATCAACAGTTCATTACTTACTGTGGAAACAAAAAGGTTTACGATTCTATATTTTCAAAATCATTAAACCCAACCCTTATGAGACCTTGCACCTTTCTGCTGTTACAGTGAACCTGGTTTTTAATGGCACTATTGCATATCCAACATCACAAAATCAGCTTCCATGAAATTGGGTGTCCTGTTTGGAGAAATTCTATATCTGTGCAGGTCTTATCCTTATACTCGTATAATGATGAAATAAGGGCGGGATTTTTAAGTTTTAAGCCCAATGGCAGCGCGATGGACCCATGTTCGTCTAAGTGTAGCTTATCGAGGCTCACATCAACCAACCAATGGCACTCGACAGTATTTATAAATACGCAGTCCTCAGCCTGAAAATCCAGCACAAATTTCACTCATTGAAAAATGTTTTTATTCCAATCATAGATACTACGTCTCATGGTAGTTGTTCCCAAGAACTCTAAGGAAAAAATGCTTACGATCATCTCTCGTGTACAAAGAGCCTCTTTTAACTCGAGGCTTTGTCTCATATTTTACGAGGTTCGCCTATTCTAGGACGAGAAGCCATTATTCACATAATAGAGACTTAGGGTCTACAAGTAATGACAAACTATCGCCACTAGGGTGGCCAAATGCTGAGTAGTCATAATAATGGCAGTAATTTGAAATTTTTGAATGAATAATCGAATTCTAATCGAATTTTATGAACTCAATACGAAACCATTTTCCTGATTTATGGTGCCAGACATTGTAAATATGAATTTGAAGTTTCTGACGACCTAAAAAAGGCCATGATGACTACTCGTGTTTTGCTCCTCGTATTATTTTTTTTCACTCTGTCCTCGTGAATTTGATATTCAAATTGAAAACCCTTTCATGGTGCGGTAATTATCTGGATACAAACATTTTTGTATAGTTTTCCACAACACTGTAGTCCTGAATATTTTTTGCTGCTGCGCGAGAATGCAGCAGATTTTATATCAAATAATTTGAGTTGACTGACAATGACATGCAAGCTTGGTTTTGATCCTTTCGTAATTGAATCATGTTTTATAAATGGAAGAGATGACAGGCAAACGAATGTCATTCGTCAAAGTCAAGCGAGATTGCGAGATAAATTGCCAAGTGAATGTAGTTTTTTTTAAATGAAATGGTAAATCTGGCTTAGTAGTCTGATGCTGTCAAACTTTTAGTTTTGTGGTTAAAGTTAAATTTAGCGAAAGTGCACAGCATTAACGCGCGTCGTTTAGAATTCAGTTACTGCCATGCTACGCAGATTTCAATTCTTTTCGATTTTAATTTAGTTTCGACTCCCTCTTTAAGCACCACTTTAAGTCGACATTCAATTAGCGTAATCAAGTTTTTGTAAAAACGTTGTCATGTACTACATTTGCATTATGAGTACGATGCATCCTTTAAAAACAAAAAAACCAAATTATGAAAACGAATACAAAATCCTGGTCCCCAGGCGAGTAGAATTGAATTTTGTGCTTGTGTTATCCTTACGGATAACGGTAAATTCTATTTTACCTCCAAAAAAAACATTATGATAACAAGATTTCCCACCCCGTTGTCATCTGGTTTCAGGGAAAGTTGCTTCCTCTGATGCTTGACGCTAACACACACTCATTTTGCCGCTGCTGCTTGATGTCCTCGTGAACATTTTAATGAAAATCCCTTTTCGCGGTTGCAAGGATATCCTCTCATCGTGGTGAAAGTTATTTAGGAAATTTTCAGTGTACGTACACTCTACTCTAGTACTCTGTAAATGTCTGCCATCACCGTTGTCGTCGAAATGATTATTGCTACTCGTACGTCTAAAACTTAACACACGGAAGGATGTGCTTTGTGTTTGTGTTTCGTGGTGCGAATATCTTTCCTTTTTCCTTCCGAATAATGATTAATTATTCAAAATATATGACAAACCGACTTGTCGGCGATAATCCATGTAGGATCTGTGAAGTTGTTTTCGCGGAGTTTCATTGCTAATTTGCATGCGCGAGGGAGAACGAAGTCCGGACCGTTCAGTCATGAACTCATTTAAGTTTCATAATTGAAAATTATTTAGTTGAATGAGTATAGCTCATTTGTATTCTGTGCGAATTCGCATGGTTCGTCTACCTATGGCTGGGTGTTAAATAATTTAATTTAACGCATATTCAATGGGGACAGCTGCGGGGCTTATAAATGGAATAAAAGTTGAATACGCTTTCGATTGTTTGGTTTTGAGCTTTTTATGGGGTTGCTTGTATGGAACACCCAAGGGTTTAATAAGTAGAATTAATTATTTTTCTGTCAGGTATGTACATACATATGTATGTACTTTAAGCTGAAGTTTGAACAGTTCATATCCATGCTAATGCATGTAAAGTCCGACCTTAACCGGCTCATATTGGTTGTGTAACGTGGTACGTGGGCTTGAGAACCAGCGGGTACAACAAGTGTCATACAGTCAACGTAGGTGAATTGTCTCACTAGTCTCTTGCAGCTTTTCCTATTTCCGCTGAGATGCAGGGAAGCAAACAAGGTAAGGAGGACAGCAGGAGACAGCAGCCATTTTTGTTCTGATGGGGAAAATACGTTAACATAGTGTACCCAGGGCTAACATAAGTTGAAATAGAATTAAATTAAGTTCGTGTAGACAGTTCTTTGGCTAGATTGGAAGTTATTTTCAAGTTGTGGTCGGTGATGTTGATCCATCAATCAAATTAACAATTCGAAGATGAGGTGTTTTGTTGGTTCCACATACAAATCGGGAGTAACATGACCACATATGTATCAAAATAAAAAAATCAGTGTCCATTAGGTTGAGCTACATGTTTAGAGCAAAGAGATATTCCATATCGGCGGTGCTCTAACTCTCATATAAGTCACAAGTTAGACCAGGGCTTGAGTATTTTTCTCAGGTTTTTAATTCTGCTTACAAAGTCTCACTAAAGGTTCATTCACGACCGGTGAATGGGCGAACTGCGAACCAGTTTTAGTACATTTTAAGGCAGACAATTAACAACTTGACTATTCGAAAAGAACAGAGCTTAATTTATCTACCGATTATTAGAAAAAAAGTGAAATTTTACTTAGTTTCTGCGAAGAAATTCACAATTCTCGCGAACTGTCAAATTCACATTCACATTCCACAGATGTGGAACGCAATTTAAATTCCCAAGAGTTTAACCTCACAATTCAACGAATCATACGATAGAAAAAAACGTTACTGTGAATGAAATTTCAAAATTTGCGAATAATCCCCCGTTCGTATTCGCAAGAATGTAATGTATGTAGAAACGAGTTGTTGTTGAGATGCAGTTGTTGTTCGAAGACCATATGTTTTCATTATAGAAGAAGAGTTCAATGGAATGATCTCCAGAAATTGTACACTTGTGTATATGCTGCTAGGACCCATCACCTTTATGTCTACATATCTTGTAAACTCGTGAATATTTCTCAATCAAAATACGTGCTTTGAAATGCACTACCAGGAGATATTTCTCCAGGACCCTACACTGTAGATTGTAAGCAAAATCAACGAAAATATGCAGCTATCTCAGGGAGTTGTCTAGCTTCCCGTAAGAGACTTTTTCTTTCTAAATATGTAGAAGAATATGGTCCACCAGGACAATTAAACTTTTATGCAATGCTCGTGTTGATATCGATAAGATTGTGTCGACCTTTGACCAATTGGCTGTTGTATAGTTCAGCTTAGTGTCCTCTAGAATTCAAACTAGTAGTTAGACTAGCAATGAGAATAAGAATCAAACTCTTGCTCACCTTCCAGGTGTACTAATGTGCAACACTATGCATAGACAACTAGACAGAACCATAAGACGTAGACACAGTGAAAAAAGAAACTAAAAAGTGTGAGAGCCGAGGAAACAGACACGAGACAGCCATTTTATATTTTACCATATTTTCCTTTATTATATAGGGCCCATGTGAACAACCTTGAACGCGATTCATTTTTTATGTACACCATACTTGACATGTGCCTTCATCCTGCGAGGAAGTGTTCTTGTCACTAAGATGTGCGCTTTTCGGGGGGCTGCAGGATGTATCAACTGGCATAGGTGTGTGAGTATCGCTCATTAAAGTTCACACATCTTCTTTGAGTATCTATTGAATTTCATAATGAGCAACGAAACGATGCATCATTCACTTCTAAGATTTCACGAATAACTACGACAGTCTAAGATTTTAATTGGAGTCTCAGTCGTAAATTAATCAAAAGGCTTACGTTTTGCTCCACCATTAATTAATTCATTTTTTTTACCCTTGCATGCTCTTCAAAATTGAGACCAATTTCTAAGAAAATGAAGTGAAAATTATTCCAACAACGTCTCTACTTCTAAATTTTCTCTCACACATGTGCATACATATAAGGGTATATTCGTACCTCTTTCCCTTTGCTTTTGTTTGTTGCCTCATTCATAAGTAACCAGCCCCATATACATATGTATACACACCGCTAGGGGGTTATCCTGCAGAATTAATCTGCATAAGTATTTAATTGAATTTTCCTTAGCGCAGCAAAACTTAAGTTCTGTGTCTTCGTTAACGCAGCGAAGAGACTGTCAAGAGGGGTTGGTAAGAAAATGGAAAAATATCCTCTTTGCATTCGTTATCCTTCCGAAGATAAAGTGGCCTAGAATGATGCCACGTCGTGGATTTCTTCTCAACCGTAATCTATACTGCAAATGTAGGTGGAGAGTGTTGAGATTTTGTTTGCGGTAAGCGAATAGTCAGGTGCTCAGGACTTTTTAGTTTTTTTGTTGAAGAAGAAAACTTTCAAAACTATTTTCTTCTACCTAAGGCTGGTTTGCTATTCCTCCCACAAATCATTACCTGTTTTTTTTTGTTATAGACTTAAGGATCATTAGCGATGCTTTGGCGCGGATAAAGTATTTGATTATCGAAGCGTTTTGCATTTTATAGTAGAATCGGTTGAACAGTTTTTTGAGGTCCTTTGGTAGTATTTGGGGAAACAATCCTGAGATAAATTAAAATATACCGGAACTATTTACATCCTCTTACAATACCAAAACCAAAGTCATTAATATTTGACGGCATCCTTTCAATTACACTTCACTTGTTTGCTAAACTTCACCCTACCGTTCGCCGGCATAATAAAGCCATTAGCTTGTGTGCGAGGATGACGCTTTTTATGACATGGCTCTATCTGTGTCCCACATAAAATTCTGACATATGTGTTTATGTCAACAAACGAGATGTCACATATAGCGTACGGGTTTAGTGCTTTAGCTATCATCTTGTCCTCGTCAGTGGCATAAATTATTCTTGTTTACTTCCTTTTTTGCCGCAAGTTAAAAATGAATAACACAGAATGAAGGATACACATGTACATGTATGAGGAAGTGTACTCTCCATGGAGTGTCTATCCCACAGCTGATAAGTTGCTGATGCGATGACATTCAATTTGGTTTGGTGCTGCTGCTCCTGATACGTTTAGGATGCGGGCAAGAATTATGCGCATTTAGAAAAGGATTAAGGTTTGGGTGCAGAAGTGGGTTTCTGACCTTTTTGCTAATGAGGGTGATAACATGTTGGCAGGTTTGTACGAGTATGGTAAGTGGTTATTTTACTTCAAAGCAAATGAGAACCAATTGAGCCCAAAAAGGAGGAATTAGAATCCCGAGAATAATGTATATTATAAAAAGTTTTTTATTTCTAACTTTAGGGTTGAACCTTGACGCTTAAAAAAAGATAAGTGGATGCTAATGGATTGTTCCTTTTTCTAGGATTGTGTCACAAGCAGAGAATCTTCGTAAGCAACAAAATAGTGGCAGTCATTAAAAATAATAGGAAAAATGTCTCCCACTGTTGATGATTTCGATTCCAGGGCTAACCTTGAAAAATTCTCTTCATACACTTAGATATGGAAAGAGATCTCGAGTTTGGATGTGTTAGCGGGAGGGAAATATGTAAAGTATTCCATGGACTAGGAAACCCTTGGTCAGCTTTAGTATTCTTATTTCCACGGATTGGCCATGGATAAGTAAAAGATCAAAGTAACGACTAGTATTAATCCTACTTTTCGAGAATCAAGAGACTGTATGCAAGGAAATGTACCCAAAGTATGGCTTAGTGTTTGTATGATAGCATATGTAAATCTGTCAATGGCAGATGGATACATTTTTCTCTAAAAAGCCTACTGCTGTTGAGCTCCATGAAAATTAGTTGCATCGACCTCTTCACTGGTTTTTCAGTCAGACTTCGAACGCGGAATCATTGAAGTCGAAGTAGGATCACAACGGTGGATATGGAAAAGTTTTTTAGACTTTTTAGCAGTGTATTCCAAGCGGAGGCTTAGGCTATTCGTGAAGCGGCTGAATGGCTGTTTATGAGATCGGTATCGAACACGGACATCGTTATTTACACCGACAGTCAGCCAGCCTCGCATCACCAATAATAAGATCCAAATTGGTAAAGTAATGTCGTGCATCCTTGAGTAGGATATCGAATTATTGTAATCTCACTCAGTGCTGGGTTCCTGGTCATTCGGACATTTCAAGTAATTGCAGAGCTAAAAATGGTACGAAAAAGGAGCTGTCTACTGTGGAAAAGGGGCTAGAGATGGCGCAATTTTGACACATGTAATCAGGCGAGACAAACATGACCATAATTAAATAAAAGGAAAACAAAATGCCTGCTACTGATCAGCAGACCAAGCGTAAGTATCCTAGTTGGACTGTTTACTGGTCATTGCGCACTAGGTAGGCACGCCATGAGGCTTGGAATTCGGGCCAATGACTTTTGTCATTGACTTCGCAGCTGTATGGACAAGGAAGAAGAGCGATCCCCTACTGCAGCTCCTCAGCTAGAAAACAAACCCTTCTTTGAGGAACTCACAGATATCGTCGAACCGGATATCAAAGGGCATCTGGAAATCAATCCAATATCAAAATGGTTCCAAGAGTAACGCAAGTAACCGACTCACGTGGTAGGACAATGGACCTTAGTTGGTGGTCTAAGTGAATCCTAACGATTACGGAGCATAGCCACCTATCCTAACCTAACCTTGCCTAGCCTATGGTCACAACGCTCCATGCATATCCATAAGAAACGAGTCAAAGGATAGTTGTGGCGTGCGTTGCAGAAAAGCCCGACTCCTTATAGACGGAGATCTTTGGAGGCTTCCCTCTCTTGCTTGGTTTTGTGCTAAAGCTTATAGTAGAGATACCTTTCTTTCCATTCCTAGACGCGCTCGTTAAAATCATTTATGTTTCAAAAATCGCACAGACTAATCTGGAACTACGCAACTCATAAAGTAATTAAATAAATCCTTGCATGCAAACCTTAACTTCAGAGCAAACATCCTTCAGATTGTTATTGATGCCTGTTATCGTAATTTGCACAGTCCAACAAATGAATCATAATTTGGCTCCTTTTTATAAAGGTTTTACTTGTAGCTTTCCTTTAGAATTTTATTTTCATCTGTGATAATTTGTTAGTAATACCAACATACCATTGCAAGCACCACTTGAAGCCAGAAAATATTTACTTGCTAAACCAAATTTAAAATAAAGGGAGCACAAAAGCAAATAACAAAAAATTAAAAAAAAAACATTGTAAATGGCTTCCCAATTAATTAAATTAAATAAATAAGCCCATTACCCTACAGCATCCTTTGAAAAGAAAAAATTCAATTTGTCACCCCGTTGAAGCAAACAAAGCACTCAGTTTTGTTACATTTTTTTTTTTCTAAAAAAAGCAATTCCTTGGAAAATAAATTCGTACTTTACACAGTGTATACATATGTAAATCAATTTCATATAAAATTTTAGTCCCAGCATTACCCCATACTACTTACTCCCCGGCGATCCCTTTTCTGGTCTCCTTCACAAAAGGATACCTTTATGAAATCATAAAATATTATGATAATGTTAAACATCGTTATCTCGTATAATCAACGAACGGTAAGGACGAAAGAGGAAAAGAAAAAAAAAAAAATATCCAAAAAGGATCTTTCAAGGTGAATTTGCTAACCTGAATGTGAAAATAGGCTGAGGGTATTTAGGACCGGTATTTTTACATATATTTATTTTTTTTCGTGATATAATAAAATTCCAATATTCCTGGGTGGTAGGCGTAAGGATGGCAGGTGTCCTTTGTAAAGCTCCTAAAATTATATAATAATCTTTGCTGTTTGTTAATCGGGGCCGCCAACGACGACGATAAAGGTAGAAAAGGATGAGTGTGCGGTACGTGTATGATTCCTGAAGGAATTTATTTCTCAAAGGAATTTTTATTGCTCCTTTTGTGTCTCCTTTTTGTGTGTGCTGATGAATTTTTAAAAACCAATCTGATAGGAATGAATTAATCGTAGAGTTATGAATGGTTTCTTTCTCAACAGGACCTCTTAACTTTGATATTATTTCTATAAAACGTAGTCGTAAAGAGGAATAAGGATATCTAAAGTTATTAAAGAACATTTCAATGCATTACATTAATCCTTCCTTTTTGTTTTTCATTCAGTTTAAAAGGTTTGGGTAGGGGTAGAAATTGCGTCGAAATTTTTAGCAAAACAGAGTAGAAACTGCGTCGAAATTTTTAGCCAAACAAATATTTCCAGTAGAAGAATATGTAAAAGGGAATGAGTAGTAGAATCGTAATCTTATAAAAAAGGTTCGACCATTTAAGGATATTATTATGTGGGCTCTCTTAGATTTTTCAAGCGAATATTGACCTAAACTTCTAGTAATTGCGTATCCTTAGGATTTCCAGTTTTTTTTGGGGAAATCGGCCTTCATTCAAATTCATTCACACATACCCAACGAGAATGTTTTTAGGGCTTTAGAAGGCTAGGGTGGAAACTTCGTAGATGTTGAATACTAAAACTTCAGTTCAGGAATATACCCACAGCTACTGTGTGCCGCCATTATGAAATATACAAAATAAAATGTGTAAGGGTTTACGTCTGGGATCGTCTGTCCAGTGCTGCCACGCAGTGGGATTTGCGTCATTCAGAGTTTTCTTTAATTTGAAACAAAGAAGCTCCTAAGCATCGCTTACAGAACTTTGTCTGGTGTTCAACGTTATCCCTTAAATTATTTGCTGGACAACTAATCGGACTGTAACGCAATTGAATACGCTACATACTTACATATCAATATCAAGGCTTCAGACGACAGTCATCTGTACCGTAGCCACATATCCACTTTTGATATTCCTCACAAATGCCAAAGGACGATGAAGATTGGTCGGTGGTCCGTTGAGGATGAGAAAAGTCATCACCGAGATAAAAAGGCAGGCATAAGTTGCAATCATAAAGACTTGCTGTTGTGGAACGAATAGGACAAAGGACGTCTTTTTGGAAATATTCCTGTCTACCTGTCTAATATTGATCAAATTTGAGCCAACAGTTGCTGGTGCCTTCTTCATTTTGCCACGAAGAGTTGGTGCATATTGTGGTACTCTGAAGACCAGCAAATCATTCAGTCATTCTAACTTGTTTCCAGATGAGATCATTGTCAGAGAAAAAAAAATATTTCTAGGATTGGAATGAAAGAATTATAAGACAGAAGACAGACGTAATGCTAAGACCGGCTATAGCAACGAAGTTCTCCGACTCGCTATCGTTTCGATGGCTTCGGTGGATGCAATGATAATTCTAAAAGGTTTATGCTCTAGAGCCGACTCGATAAGAAGAAACAACCTAAAGTTTGCATTGTAAGTTCGTAGGGTAGAATCAAGTCTTGGTCTCAGAAACGTATGAAAATAAGGAACCCGAGCACAACGTGCGTCGTTACAAATGCATTTTTAACAGCATTCCTTCAGCATGTTGGATTGAAACAGAATCATCAAAATGCTCACAGCTAACCTCACTATCCGATCAAGTATTTAAATAGTTTCTTATTGGTTTTGGAAGGGTCATGCTAAGAAGATGGAAAGAATATTAATTCACCATTCTAAAACCACTTTTTGAGAGAGGTATTACCCAAAACTATGACTGGCATCGCACTTCAAACGAAAGATGCGGTTGAATTTCAAGGCCCTTCCGCAGGGATCTACTAAGCTTTGCTTAAAACTTGGCATACCTTTTCACCCATTAATTGAGATGATCAGTGGAATTCTTGCAATTGCAATTGTCGGTGTAAAGTGGTGAAATCCAATGGAGCCTAAGCACGCACATATCAGAAATTTATTGCCTTCGACAGCGAATTTTGTAGCCTTGTATACCCAAATGTGGCAGTTATAAGCATTGTGCGGGTTAACATATGGACTGACATACGAGTTTAACCGATCAACAGTTCAGGGTGAGCCTAGACCTCAACCCTATAAGTATACTGTCGATAAAGTAAAGAGCTTCCAGTGGCATGTAAGTGTTTGAATTTACGGTGGCAGTAAATTGATCTTTAGCAGTGCAATTGTTGGATGCATTCGCTATGTTGTCGCCGATCTGGAGAAACATTGCAATACGATTACACACACTGCACCTACTTTATCAAAACGTCGTCTCAGTAAATTTATATGTATGTTGCGTAGGATGTGCAGATGTTGTATGACCCAGGAGAGGAGGAACATATTGTTTCAGAGCATGGTTTTTCGGTTTCGAAGTTATATACTCCTTGTTGGTTGTTTGGCATAGAAAACAAGATGGTAAAACGATGCTAAAACTATGAAAAGATAGCAATAACGCATTCGTGTCATCGGTTTTTGCTTTTTTTTAAAGCGGTGTCCGTGTCTTCCACTATCCTAAGACGCCTCAAGCCTTATGAGTAGGCCTTGCATGTCTCTCTTGTCTGCTGCCCTTTCTTTATAAGGTTTTTGCATATTTGCAATACTTCTTCAGGGGATTTAAAAAAATGGACGGATAAGGTCCACATAAGAGACGACATCTTATTATACACATATCGTCCGAATTGGATCCTAATAAGATATTCTGCTTCGACATCTCTGTGACTGCATATCTGCAATGCTATAAGCTAGTCTATAGAAATAAATGTTGTACAGATCATCAATAAAAGTAGTGCATCTACGTAACACCAACTTCAAAACATTTTTTGGAAGCAATATTTGTCACCGTGGTAGTTTTATGGTAGTCTTAGCATTGAGCTACAGTAAATGTTTGTGATAAAATAAATATTAAGTCGGGAAATATGAGTGCAATAAATTTAAAGATAACAAAACAAGGTTGTTAATATTAATACATACATACATATGTATTAGCGTGTTGTTTTTATAAACAAGCTTTGAGCATAAGTATAAACAAAAATGTTTTCGATAAATAACATTCACTGCAAGTCAAAGGTGACCGGCTCATTAAAAAAGTGACGAGAAAAACAGCTGACAAATCTAGTAAATCCATAGATCAGTTGACACCCTGACAGATAGTAGAGATAGTGGTTAACGTTAAGGCACTAGGATTATAATTTGGTTGTTTGATAACAAGTGCCTGGGCAACGTTGTACATACTCGTTCAGTAGTTTTAATTGGGTGCTTGCCTCTTCTGCAATCAGTCGGCTCGGAAGCCGATAATAGTAGTGGAAGGCTTTTCATACTTAGTTGGTGAATCATTATTCATTGGAACAATATTGTAGACAACAAACTGTTAATCTCTGGTTATCATGAATCAACAAGGCAGAGTGAAATCAGAAAATAAATAAAATGATTGGTGGCCTACGTTAGTGGAAAGTGGATTAGTCAGATTCGTTTTAAAACACGTTATTGGCCAGTCCGACATTTGTCCCTTTAAAGCTTAAGTACCAAAGTACTTAAGTAGCAAAGCATAATAAAATTTATCTTTGAAATATCTAGAAAGATATTTGCATAGTCTACCAACACTAGACCCAAAGACTTGCCCACAAAAGTGGAGTGAATATTCATGCACGTTTGCTAACTAAAACCATGCACAGGGTAAGCCTTGTCGCTGCGTGGTGGCTACTACAATGAAACCTAGAGCAATGCGTTCGCAGAACTTATTTTTGCAGAAGGGACACTCAAGGTCGACAGGTCCAAGTGGAGAAGTATGTCGTAACTAATTTATGCAGCAGAGAAATATTCCTGCTAAGGCACTCCTTATAGCCGCACGTCAGCGGCGGAATTCCCTAGACGGAGTCAATAGTGGCCAATATAGTTTCGAAAAGTTTAGAGTCGAAAAAGAACGGCAGCACTATTGATCCTGCAAAGTTTGGACCCTTAACAAGTCATGTCCAGCCGAATAACTAGCGCAGGCTCAAGACTTCTATAAAGAAAATATAACCGCCATCCCGGAAAAGAAAATGAAAAACTGGGACTTTTATTATTGTGCTTGTTTCAGAGAGCAGAAGCAGTGCTTATACAGTCTTCACCTCTAAGAGACACCCCCTCACTCTCCTGATTTAAGAATAATTGAGCATTTATTGAGCTACCTAGAAGAAAAGTTATAAAAAGCTTTTTTGTGATGTCAAAAAATACACGTAAATTCAAAATTTCATTCCAATACATTCGCGAATTATAATTGTTTCACTATCCCTTCTTTTTAGTCTTTTAAGCTACTGTATATCCATATGTATATATGTATGTATATACATATTTACATATGTTTATCATCGGCTTAATTAATTGAATCTAGATTTTTCAGAACTCTATAATCAAGCAAAGGTTTCGAGCAGCAGATCGATAAGTAAGGGGTTTGCAATATAAGAGTTTCAAACACAACCATGCGAAAGTATGTAAGCGATCAAATGTTATGCGAATTTTTTTTCATTATTTTTTTTTTCTTTTAATTCGCCCGCGCCAAAGGGGGTATGAATACCCTTATGCTGATTACTCAGGGCACGAGCGTTTATAATTTTTATATTTAAACGATTGCAAATGTTACAAGAGACCAACAAAAGTTTTGATGTAGCAGATCGGCCGTTCCTTTCGGGTTCACTGTGTACCCAATATTATGGGAAAATCACGGTAAACACGAGAAAATTAGCAGATCCGCTATATCGCCATCATTGGTCTCTGGTGGCATTAACAATTGTTTGACAAGATCACTGGTGCTGAAGGCAATTGATATGATTACGACTGCAAATGGTTGCGAATTATAAGATCAGAATAAACTGCGTTTGTTTTTTTAGCAAACACGTGCACATTATGTTAACAAGTTCGACGCATTGGTAGTTCGACAGTTCTCTCCTGCAGTCTTCACAACACAAAATTTCAAGGCTTTGTTGTTGTAGTACTTTGCGGTATTGATAGAGTGGAGTGCCAGTGAACTAAAGTTTACTCGTGATCAGCTCTCTGAAATTATGCAACAATTAAAGTTGTGCGCCAGTATTCGAACCAAAGCCTAAAAGCACACTTTACTCTTTATAATCACGCCACCCAAACTCACGATGAACGAAAGATTAAACTGTAAACCAATTTAGATTGGATTGCCATTAACTATTGCTTAATATTTTGGAAGTGAGTTAGACTTTTAATATGATCCACGGACTACCCTGAGGTACGAGGAATGCTGTTAAAGATTAACCCAAGCGTGGGCTGCTTATGTATGTAACTATTCAGAGAGATATCGGATATTTCCCGATAATGTCCATCTCCGTCGAAGCTACTATAAGGCCTACAAATTTACAGCCTAACTTCTGCTCTGCTGTGTGCCTCGATCGCTACGTGATGTTTCACCCAAGCTAACTAATCTCAGTTTAGTTTGAGCTTCAGAATTACTGGGTTTTCGAAAACATTTCACCGCCTGTAATGTGTTAAGTGGTTAAGGATATTTTTTTCAAAACCCTGATCATCTTCCAAGTGATTTAACGTACGAGTACATTTCAAAGCCAGCACCAACGTACCCGCCGTTATATGCCATTGTGCTCAATTAGAGTTTGCCTGATGTATTGCTTGAATTAAATGGTCCTTTTTGGTGTTGTCCATCAGCACAATGGAATCCTTTAGAGCTGGCATTTTGGAAACGCTTGTTGGTTTTATGTTCAGCTACACTCCACATAGAGTCATTTAAAGGATTAAGGTTTCATAAGTTAGGTGGTTAAAAGTGTGGGGCGAAATTGATTGCCATCGACTCCTGAGCGGGAGCGCCTTTGTACTGGGGTCATTTTAAGGCTCTGCACATAGCCATCTGTCGTTTCTTGTGTTGAAATAGTGGATCCTTGGAGACCCAATTGATTAGAAATCAGTGGACAGCTTTCCCTTTGACATATGTATGTACTTAATATGTACATGTTTACATAACACAAGGTTACAGAACGAGAGTCCAATTGTACCAGCACCCTTTTATGCAGCTTTTCATCGAGAAAAAAAAAAAAAATTAAAAAATAAAGCATGGTGATAAAAGCAAACCCTGTTACCTCTGAATGTGTCCTTGAATCAAGCAACTTCATTTAACCAACTCGTTCATTCTTCGCAGTTACTTATTAGTTTCAATTATAATCGTAGTTCAAAATTACACTCGCACACAAGGACAAAGAAGCATTCTATGAATTTTTTTCTCATCTAAAATTATCCAGATATTTTCGACCCTGCCATGCGTCGTTACAGTACGTGGAACAAACACTAGACTAGTGGCAGCAGAGTCCCTATTTTCGCTTTGTATTCTTTTTCGATTTCCTACAAACTGATTGACTTAACTCACATGTCTCATAGGATACGACAGAATATACTCCTAACGAACATGAAAATCTACGATAATAGAGAGAGAATTTCGTCAGTTCAATTGGAATTTTCCATTTCCCAGACAACATTCAATTTCGCTAGTTCCCCCAGAAACATATGCACGCATACACACATGTTGTCTTTGGGGCAATTTTCGATTATGAAATCCCCGAATCTAAATGTGAATCTCGAATCAATTCAATTGGAATTGTGCGTCGTGGAATGATGCTCGGGGGATGGAATATGTTATGTCTTCCTTTCTGTGGCAATAATGGAATGTTATACGCTTTAATGTTCGAGTAGAATGAGGTATTTATGAGAATAAATCTTAGGATAAGGTGGCAGGCAAACGCGAAATCCACCTGAATCCGTTGATAATCTGAAGCAGGAGAAAAACGAATTTAGGAAGAAATACATACATATTCCAGGATAAGGGGACGTTTATAGATGTAATACAATTTATGTCAGTCAGTAGTCATGCGATTTTTGAAAATAAATTTTAAAAGCGGACTGCGAGCCGTAGACAGTAGCAACAAATATTTTTCAGTCGCTTTGAAAATCAGTCCTACTAAAAAAATGCAACACTTCAAAATGGGGACATGACTTAAGTAACGCTACAATAAATGTGAGCCTCAATCAACAAGCCTCTTCAATTCGCCCAGTCTTTAGCTAATTGTCTCCAGTTGTGCACTTCAAGTTGGTTGAGATCTGTCTATGTTGAGAGCATGTACTTTCTTTAGTCCTTCTATAGCTGCTTGCGTCTCTATACTTGCAAATCCACTGGCGAGAGCGCGTTGGCGTTGCACAGACTTTTAAAAAATTGTCCCTCCGGGTTTGGCTTATGAGGTTTGAACAATCTTTTCAAGGATAAAGTTGAAAAAGTCGGATGACAGTGCATCACTTTGTCTAAATCCTTTTTTGACATCGAAGCTCTCGGTTAGGTCATTACCGACCTTGATGGAGCAACGAGCGTTTTCCATTGTCATCTCACATAGACGGACAAGTTTGGAAGGAATGCCAAAACTAGACATGGCTTTGTATAGCTAGCTCGTCATAAGAGGCTTTGAAAAAATTTGATCGTTTGTGGACTTTCTTGACCTAAAACTTAGCGGCCAATCAGTGTTGCGGAGACTGAAACCTCTGTAATAGCGTTGACAGTGGAATGTGATTCCCTTCAGATTGACGTGGTGTCTTTTTCTAACCAAATCAGCAAATAAGCGGTGTAGTCAAAGCTTAAAGCGATTTACTCTAAGGGAAATATCTCAGAAAAAATAGTTTATTCTGAAATAATGCAAAGATTATGGAGTTATTGTGCAGACCTCGGACTAGTCAGAATCTCTCATACAGAACATGCCACCCCTGTAGTATATCGTTTGAGAAATCCTGGTTGATATAAGTTCCACATTCTGTCCCTCAAGTTCTACAGGAGACACCTGCCATTTTGTGCTGTCACACCTAACAACATTACCCTTAAGGACAACAGCTTTAAAGTCAGAAACCTAAGGTTAGCTTCAGGAGTGTTTTTAGATATGTATTTAGGGTTTTTTTTAAGTAACGCTATTGTTTCAAAGATGTTTGGGCAAATGTCAGCAATTGGATTAGGCCTAAGGTTATAAAAATAAATTGAAACAAAGCCTAAAATATTTTCCATTTGCATCTTAAGCTTCCGTACTTAAGCCTTGATTAGACTTCAAAGCCTTAGAATAGCAATAAACGATTATATTAATCATGTAGCAACCAAATACCTGTAAAGTTACTCCTCGATCGAGTGTTTTTGTTCTCGGAAATATTTGTCGGCCACTAATCTGTTTTAAAATTTTATTCAAATTTCACAGGAATCTACATTGGATACCTATAAAAATAAATATCTCCATGGACAAGGGTATGGGCGAATTAATATTAAAATTGCTCTCCCTACTATTGTTGAACAGAGAATCCAGCTTCTAACCATTCATTAAAATTGTTCACATACTGCAAAACGTTTTGGAACAAATTCAACTTTTAACGATTTGGCTTAAGTGTTTTAGGAGTCTCTTCCGAAAACTTTTCGCCATCAGCGTTATAAATGTTGAAATATGTGAGACCACTCCAACCTCATGAGGAAGTTTGAAATGATGATTCCCAACCGTTTAAAGTGCAAACGAATTTGGGGTAAGTTCAAATCTATTATGCAAGGATTTATTTCCCGTAGAAAAACATACATACATATACGCTTCTAGATACACACATATGTACACACATGGTTGGTATATTCTCATTGTTAGCGAGAACATTTTTTTTTTCGTTGTATCCACGTGCTTTTGTGAAGCTAACAAACGGATACACACGCTTTTTGATGAATATGTGTCCTTGGGCCTTACAAGACACCCTTATATCGATTGTCATGAAAAATATTTCAAAAATTTGCGACAATTCCATATACGAATGTGTGCCGGTTTCCTTCCTGCCACCCTCCAGATACATTTACATTATGTTCCCTTGCCACCGACGCACACACAATTTAGATGTTTGATTACCCCGCGCCACACAAAGACAGATGATATCATTTTAATGCACAATAGCAGACAAACAATAGACCCCCAAGTAGCCAAGTGGTATTTGTTACCCAACTAATGACTGTTATGGTTTTGCGATGTTTCCGAAGGCATCTGTATGCAGAAAAACAAGCAATCCGTATTGAGACTAATTGAAATGGATATTTTGTCCAATGGAGCACACAGATCCAAAGGAGTCGTATCTTTCTGTGTGTGCCTTACTGGAGAATGGCGTAATTGCTCGATGGCGTGCTAATGTGCCATAAAATCGACAAAAGCCGCCGCGCCGCGGTAGCATGGCGGCATAGTGCATGATATTGCACATGATAATGATGATGGTTCGGGTTCGTACTATAAGATATGAGAAGAAGCGAGCAATTAATTTGCCTCTAAGGGCTGTGCGGTTGCCTCGGACACAAAAAGGGGTTCCTTTGACCTAGTATGTTGCCGGTGTGGATGTGAGCACTGGTTTGGGGTTGGTATGTCGTGCAATGTTTATGACAAGAATTTTAATTGAGGATTTGTAGCTAGTAATCTTCGGCGCAACGGAAATATGCGGAAAACAAATGCGGACTTTATAAAGGATTTAATCGTACTCATTACTTTGTTTATACCAACAGTGCAGTCAGATAGTTTTTAAGCCCTGCCTCTGCAGATAAGGTATAGCAGCGTATAAAGTAATTATACAACAATTTGGAGCTTGGATGTGTGCTTTTAATTGGTGGGGCGGTATGGTGTTTTATTGTGTTATTTTCCAAATTGCTTTGTGATTATGCATTTGTGATTGATTCCATGTGTATTTTAACGTTTGTGTAATTAGCTAATGAGGTTTTCCACGTATGACTATACTCCTTTGCACCAAAGTTGTCAGTTGTCAAAGTGAAGTGTGAGCAATTTCAGTTACATACATATGTACGTACAAAATGAGAAAAATACGCTGACGAAAATTGTCTATAAGTATTCGATTTTAGACCACAACTGGTGGGGCAGATGGTTCCAAAGGCCAACAACATGAATAAAAAACTGTCTGCGAGATGCTAAGCAGGTACAAGATGGTCTTATTGTAATGCAGAGGTTAGACCGGGAGAAGGAAAGCTGCTCTAGTTGCTGTCTGTGAATAATCTTGAAGAGCAAGAGCAAGAGCTCTCCAAAGAGGGCTACTTTTTGAACCAGGGGGAGCTAGTTATGAAGCTCTTAAGGCTGATAATGCTAGCATTAGCCAGATCATCAAGGTTGTTAAGGAAGTACGCGGAGAGAGCTTCACATGTATAAAGAAGATGAGAATGGTATCTTCCTTCTCTTCATCCATGCAGCTTCTACAAAGGTCGTTAGCGAAGAGACCCAGCCTTGTGGAGTGCTTTCCGACAACTACTAAGCTGTAGATAAGCTCCCTTGTCTGCTTTATAAGACAGTTTGAGCGTTTGAGATTACTTATAGGCCAGACCTGTCTAGTGATTAAGCAGGTACTTCCATTTGCCCATCTGTGATTGGTACTGTTTGCAGCGTTAAACTGGAGTAGCATTTTAACTGTAGTGATAGGCATGCCAAGATTCATCTTATCCGGTGAAATCGATAGGGTTGTACCCTGCCTGGCGAGCTCGTCAGCCATGAAATTCCCTGTAGCCCGGCATCCTAATAAGGTGGACAATGAATTGTGCAGCCATCTATTTAAGAAACGGTCGACAATTTAGGGCAGTTCGAGAGTTGAAAGTGACGGGTTCCAGAGATTTGATCGGGGTTTGGATATCACATTTTTCTTTTATCTCCATGATCCCCGCCTGGCAGACGCTACAGTGATTATGGAGGCGGAAGGAAGGTTGCAATCATTGGAGAATACACCTCCCCTAATCCTGATTCCTTTATAATCGCATGGATTCCTTTTGCAACTGCATGGATTCCTTTTCTCTGGTGGGTATTCGGGTTTCCAAACGTTTTCGAACAGAATTCGAAGTTGACTCATAACACATCACAAATTATTGTTTTACTGTCAGAGCGAATCAAAAGTAACTCGCGACACTGTCTCACCATTGTAGGTTCGCTTGGCTTGAGCAAAATTCAAAGCACTGGAACCTGCCAATATGGAAACGACCATATTCCTTCCTCACTTATGATGTATTACCCATTGGAATGATCGCCACAATAGTTTTTCATCTAAAGTGGGCCGTAGACACTCGAACATGGTGCGAGTAAACTCGGTACGCGAACCATGTTCGACTTGATTTTCCATGTCTGCGGGCTTGTTCGAGTACCAATTTCGTGGTTCGAGTTAACCAAAAATTTGGTCTCGCCAAAATCAAAAGCATTTTGATATTTTTCAATGTTCGTTAGCGGAACTAACATAAAGACGCGAAGAAACATGAAGTTCGAGCAAATTTCGTCTCACTGTCTGTGGGGTTTACTCGAACCAAGTTTACTCACACCATGTTCGAGTGTCTACAGCCCGCTTAAGTCTGCACTCCTATGAAACAACATATCTTTACAGTAAGTCTTAAAGAGGGACGCAGAAGCTCTATTGGGGGGCTTTCTATGGCCATAATAATCAAACCTATTTTTTTGTTTTCTCCAATTGCTGTCAGGGTATAAGTTCCCTTTGACATGCAAAGCCAATGTGCTACGAAAGTCAAAATATTCTCCAATACTGGATAATTAAATCTACCCTGCATATCTCACCCGCAGTAGTACTCGTCATAGTCTCATAGTATTGTGAGTTATACAACAGTTTCTTCCAACTTTCAATTATTGTTATCTGAGTTTTATTGTCGTGCCATGTCGGGAATTTTTAAGTTTCGCGTGAATGAAGACTCATGCAGAGATAAGGTAAAGTCCATTCCCAATTTTTTTCAGACCAATCGCCGTAATAATGTCGAATTTAAATATCGCTACTGCTGTTTAAAGCGTTTTTTTTCTTTAAATTCAATTCTTGAAAAGTACAAATGAAATGACTGTGGGATTTTCTGCTACAGAATTGTTTTTATTTCGCAGCGAATAGTGCAATCACTGGCGTTATTGTCTTGTGTTCATATTTTCGTAGCGGATTCATTTTCCCATACTTTTTTTTATTCATTTTAAATTGTTTTAAGAATTATTTTAAGTTTGTACTCATAACTGGTATATATAAGGGAAGAAGACTAAAAAGTGTGTCATAACTCTTTACTGCCCTGAGAAAGTGAAATTTTAGGTCTCAAGTTTTACGATTATTGTATAATTTTACTTTGAGTGTGAAAATTTGCATAATTTTAATTAATAATGCACAATATCTCTGTTTCATATCTCAAATTATTAACATGTTAACCTTGAGTTATATTCATGAAAAATTTCGTTCCTTCGTTTTATCCAGCTTAGCTGTTGTCTTCGAATAAAAAGGACTTACCTGAAACGAAAAAAAGGAAAGTTTTTGTTTAGAAAAGAAGAAGAAGAATATAATATTGAAACGAATAAGAAACTGATCAATGAACTTAAGTAAAAGAAATCATTTTCGTTTAATTTATTCAGCAGCCATTTTTCCTGAGGCGACACAAAGGAGGAGGCTTATACCCCTATGTATTCCTGTTGAATCCTATTAATAAGATCCAGTTCCTATGGTCTCGCAGTGAAGATTTTAGATCGCGGAACTGCTGTTTTGTTAGGGGCATGCAGCAGATCATCTGTCAGTCATGGTTGGACGAAAGCTTTTCGGGTTGGCAGATCGACGATATACCAAATTTTCGAAACCTGCTTCTGACGATGATCCGAGAAAACTAATCGATATGTGGCACCTAAAGATGAAAACCACATGGTGTACTTTATGTTTTCGAAAAACCTTCCTCTTATCAAAATTTTCATTGAAGAAGCGTTCAGAAGAATTGAAGAATAAACGAGAAGAATTGGACTTTAAGTAAATGAATAAGAAACTAAATAAACGATCATTTTGTCGATAAACGGATCCTTCGTTTACAGCCCAGGACAAATTCTAACATTCGACAACTATATTAGCTGCTGACCTACTTCGAGGTTAATACAATTGCCAAACATGTCAACTTCGTGGAGATCCGACGACGACTGATCCTTGGAAACTGTTGCTTTTTGAACCAAGTAACCCAACTGGACTCAAAACTTCTACACCGTAGTACTAAATTGGTACTTTGTAGGGCTTGTGATAGAGCTTCGAAAAAAATCCTTCGTCAGATATTAGCTTCAGTGTATCAGGGCGGGGAATGTACATATGTACATACTCCCAAATTCTATGAGCTGTGCTAAGATATGAATGTCGTCAATAAAGCCAAAACTTATTACGCTAGATTGGACATTTCAAGCGAATGGACAACATCGCTTTAGACGTGAGGATCTTCGAATCCAAGTGATTGCTGCAGTTAAAGACTGTCATTTACTGTGGACATCGCCGGACCAACGGTCAATACCATCATCACGTACAAAACTATAGTTTGGTGACCAAAAAACGAGTATGAACACTGAGAAGCTATTAACCCTTTCAATCCCAATTTCATTTAATGCGACGAACTTGATGGTTGAGAAGGGCTCTCTGCCATGATATGATATTTAATGTCTAATTCTTCCGATGACTTCTTGATGGCAGCACAAGCGGTAAACTTTCATTCAGAAAAAGTCCAATAAAGAGAACTTTGGGTCTGAATGGCTGTCCAACTGTCAGAAGGAAGAAAAATAATCATGTCCAATATTTTGGACACAGGGACTGAAACGGTGATTTGTGTATCTTGGCTTCAATAAATTTAAAGATTTGTAGAAGAAGCTATCATTTTGTAGCGTAGCAGCTTTGAAAATCAACTTCACTTATCGGATTGGCAACAAGTTTTGCGGTTTAATACAAAAGATAAATAAATTCGCGATCCTAAAAGTAATGCCTTACATTATGCAAGGATGGCATAAGACAATAAATTGGTGAGGCAAGATTCCATGTTAACAATCTAAAAGTATCTAAAGATAGAGAGTACTACTTCTACGTAAATGAGAAAAACTATGTATATACTATAAACTATTCATCTTCATACGTTAATGTTAATACAGTTCCATGTGACAATTCATCTTCTAGTAGCTAATGAAGCCAAGTTGTAGTGAATACTACTGATTTATTGAGTTATTGCCAGAAATGTACTCAAAGGAATGTAGATGCCTGCCTTTTCAAATTTCAGAACTCACAACGTATACTGGCTTTCATGTAATCATGTATATAGTAACCAATCCATGAAATGAAAACCAAATAAATATGTGCATACGTGGGTGAGAGATCAACCGCTGCTAATATTAGTGGAAAATTACTGCAAAATGAACCCCCTTTGGCACAGGTTATCTCCTAAGCATTATTTGCACAACAACCCGATTTGAAACACATGCACATCACTTCGTACGGCCATAATTGTATGATGTCATTGAACACCCCGACTAAGTCCTCTTTCCCATTTAATCGCCACAATAATACGAACATGTACCATTATCGTCCTCAATACCATCATAGTCATCTCAATCATTCCTCCTCATCTAACCGAAGAGCTCTCCTGCGCTCAAGAGTAAATCGAAATTCTCAAAGAACACTTCTGACTCTTGTCAAGAACACTACATCAGCCGGTCAACCGAGCGAGCGTTGGCCTTCAATTTCAGTCCTCTCGCAGTCTCCTGGCAAAACGACGGCAACGACGGCAACAACGACGACGACGAAGTACATTCATAAAAGACGCGCACCCACCATACCCCTCCACCAATCGAATTGAACTAAACAAAAACAATCCGACTTCGAGTTGATTCAAAATAGAAGAGCAGCGCCCCAACAGTGAGCGTAAGGTGCTTCAGAGGACACATGCTCGCTCTAATTGATTTGTAAATTTATTTAATTAAAGTTAAATTTAGTGATTGTGCAATTGATTGTGTGTGCGGTCGTTGGTGCTGAGAAAAGTTTTGTTTGTTTTCACTAATTTCTGCTAACAACTCACTGTGAGTATAATTAGTTGCAGTAAGAGCGGCACAAATTAGATACAAAAAATAATTCACCTCTCAGAGATAATCTCTCTCCGAGCTAATCACTTCACGATTCGAAACACACTGACATGCGGAAAAGCACAGTGGGTTAGTAAAACACACGGAAAAAGAAAAGAAAAATTCTGGACTTTTTTTTTCGTTCCACACAAATCAAAGTTGATTGCGGGAACTGGCAATTACATGGAAATAATTTTTCCTTTTCCATTGTTGTTGTGTCTGAATGATGTATTAATTTGTTCGTAATTAGGGTTCAAGTGGTGTTGACGATTATTATCCCGTCTGACAGACAGATTCAAGAGACAGTGTCAGCAAGTGACAATTAAACTTGCAGTGATATTTGTTTCGTACGTTCTGACCCTATGTGTGGGAGGCAAAACAGTGTGGGTGAAAAATTATCGGAATAGTTTTTGTTTTGAAAATTAATACAGACTTGCATTTTTCTAATGAATTATTGAGGGAGAAACTCAATTATTAGTGGAACCTGAGTATCGGTTTATGTTTTCAACCTCCTGTTGATAATCAAATAATGCTTTCAACAAACTTGAGTGCACGTCATTTTTATACATACATACATATGTATATGTATGAACGTGCATGGCTTGGCACAATATTGTTGACATTATTAGGTTGTTGTTATTCTGAGTTTTTCCTTACTTTTAAGAATTGAATTTGATATGTTGGTTTTAAATCCTCGCTGTAGTGGGAAAAACATCAAATACATTCTAAAAATATGAAATTAAGAGTTAAGGGTGTCGAATTTCCCTCAGTTACCTTAAATTTTAAATGTTTTTACCAGAGGCTCGGTTTGTATTCATCACTCATTGGTTTCCATTTCTTAGATTGAGTTAGGTAGATGGCTGCCCTAGTCGACAGGAGACTGTCAACGGCCCACTTAGACTAAAGATGAGTCCATTGTGCCCAATAGTAGAAATTTCGTTATCGACGGCTGAACTTTACCACCCAGATATACATACCTACATAATTACGAATCTCACTAATTTGTTCAGCTCAATGTTACTTAAATCATCCAGCTCCAAAGGCAAGTAGCTTCAAGAGTGTTCTACCTTTTGGTGGCGCTGGTGCTGGGCAATCACATAGCAAGTGGCAAATGGATTCTATTTCCTCTTCGTCCCTGCAGCTCCTACAGAAGTCGTTGTGGAGTAGCCCTAGCCATGCTGCATGATTGCCTATCACACAGTGTCCCGAGACGAGGCTGATAGCTATACGAAGACCCCTCCAACGGAGTTTCATAAGATCTGCGGATATATTTTTGTCATAGACTGGCTATAACGATATGGCTATGGCATATCTATCTAATCGATACCAACGCTAAGCTTTTTCGTTGGATTCAATGTCTATCTTTCTGTTCAAAGTGCTAAGCGGTGTGCTTACCTCGGAAAGGGCCTGTGAGTCACTTAGACAGAGGTTCAGAGGTTACCAACCACTCATAAAAACTCGGAGTTTGCTTGCACTTAAGGCTTAGCTTAGGGTCGAATTTGATTTTTCAAATGTTTCAAAAAGTTGCGAAAACCAAATAACTGTTTCATTATTCGTCATACGGTAACAAATCCCGATTTGTAAGTCTTGAAGAATTGGGTTATTTTAATTAAGTCGAACGAGTGAATGTATTTTGACTTAAAAATGTTAAAAAAAATCGGAACTTGATGTACTTGATCGATCGTTGATTTTGTTTCACCCCAGATCTGTTTATTGTAAAACCTGTATTCACCCATAAAATTCCTTTGATCTGACCTGTTCTTTTTTTATATACACACATGGAGGCCGACTCGTAACTTTGAGTCGGTAATTGTTTCATTTTATTAATCCAGTACAGGAAATTATAAGAAACTCATCAAGTTTATAGACTCGTCCAGTTATGTCAAGTCGTATTAGACAAGTCTTTAAGGCCACATGGCAAATACGCAAGCAACTTTCGATTCTAATTATTTCTGCTTAAGAAGAAATAAAAATTCGTTTGAATCAGAAAATATTTATGCTTTTTATTTACCAAACAAAAAACATTGGCTAGCATTTGAAAGTCCTGTTGTTCTGGCGTTGTAGGTTTGCCTCGCGAGAGCTTTGTTTTTGCTTTTTTAATCACTCGTAGATACACTTTTCGTCTCATTAATAGACAGAAGGATACTATGCTCCAACAGGTTGTAAGTGGAATAAGTCTTAGATAAGTCACAAGACTTTATTTTAATTTATTGTACGAAAGTCTGAAGGGTACGTCATTGTCATAATTTTGTGGTAGACTTGTCCTGGTCTGGAAATGGGTAGGTACTCGTATAAATTTTTCTGTATGTACCTTTAAACTTTAATGTTGGCCTTTTATTAAATATGGTCTAAGTGAATTATTTTTCGAGGTTGAGTGGAAGTTTTGAGAAATTTGATACGTCTATTTGACATTTTCTGGGTGATTCTTGTTTTTAGGTTGAATATACTTCCAGCACGTGTTTACATTAGATATCATGTTAATTGCCTTGAGCGTCGCATGTTGTTTAGGTGAATAAGAGAGTAGATAATATGACAATGCGTTAGAGTTCATCTTATGAGAAGCTAATTAATTAATTTCCCTCAGAGATTATGTACACTCAGACAATGATTTGGTGAAAGTAAATGATTTGAAACGCAATTTTGAAAAACTCTCCCAATTTTGTAACGAAAAGTAAAATTATATAGTGGCAGAGCCTTGGGCAGTGTAAAGAAACAGAATATTTCCTTATGAATTTCGTCGTCAAATGTCATCATCGTTGGGGTGCAGCTAGTAGATTGCGATCGATGGATTTGATTATCAGCCTCGTCTTTGTGTTAGTGATTTTCACTTGCCATTTGCTACAGTCAGGACCTCCACAATCCGTCAATTCCTTAGTTAGGAAAGTGGAGTTCGATCAGCCTGTTGTTAGTCTACAGCAAAGCTTTTTTTAAATTCATTTCTCGTTATACACTTACGACTAGAGTTCAATAATGTACTGCAGTCCCATAACCCTAAGCTTTATGCGACAACACTTAAGGCGGATATACATATGTATCTCGCAATATCCCAGCGTAATGAACAGCTTCTTCGAGAGCTAATTATGGTTTTCATAGGCCCTGGGTGTAAAAGAGGGGTGTTATAAGTATTATTTAATCGTTGGGAGCTTTGTCACTGCTAGTACCTCCTTTTGGAAAATTCTGCTGTGGTTGGGGATGATATAGCAACTTTGTTCAAAGAGAAACCTGTACTAATGCTAAATATATCTTGCAGCCCCTAGTAGGAATGAATGTGTAACCAGCGTTTAATATTTCTTTGGATTTCCATTTTTTCCAAAACACAGGAGAACGGCCGGTTAAAATGGTGGCAGTCCCAACATTATCCCAGCGTAATAGGTTTCCTTGATTTCTGATTGTTGACTGTAGAGTCCTGCATTTATTTATGTCATGGCCATGAGCTATCTGCTTTTATATGCCACTAGCTTCAAAAGGAAATATCGGTCTTACAATCGTTGTATGCGTACAGTATTATAATGGGTTGCGTCTTTTACGAAGAGTATAAAATATTATCCTTTTCAAGGCTTTGGATACTATGGAACTTACCTAACAAGCCTTCAACTGACCTACAATGGTACTCTACCATTTCACTGCCATGATTTGTAAAAACTCAAAGCGTACAATACTTTTTTGCGACACTGTCTGCCCGTTAAAACGAATCAGTTGCATGGAGTGAATCCCACAAGTATGGCACTTCCGTGTGAAATCACTGAACCGTATGCTAATAGATCTGTCGTCGTATATTTTCCACAGATCTGGAAAGAGTAAAAATTATAAAAGCGGGCCTCCCACGTCCATTTAACGAAACAGTTCATTATACTTCAGCCAGCCTGAGTTTGTCGGCGGCAAATTTACATACGAGTTAATCAATTTGCATCACGTTCTCTGTGTGTGTTTGAAATTCCAGCGTGTTACCTTCAATTTAAGGGATGCTGCTGGCCTTGCTTCTATTAACCACGATGGGCATTAGTGCTCAGGAGAGCTCTTTGTCATCACAAGAGCCCGATTGGTGGCAAAGTACTGTACTTTATCAGATTTATCCGCGTTCCTTCATGGACAGCAATGGGGATGGTGTCGGCGACCTACGAGGTTGGTACTCAATTTTTTGTCCTCGTTCCCTTACCAATCTAATCCGTTACAGGAATTATATCGAAGCTATCACACCTCTCATCGTCTGGCGTTAAGGCGACGTGGTTGAGCCCCATTTTCCAATCGCCAATGGTCGACTTTGGTTATGACATTTCTAACTTTACTGCCATCCATGAGGAGTACGGAACGATGGAGGACTTCGAGGACTTGGTCGCCGAGGCTAAGAGATTAGGTGGGTATCTCTCGTCGTATAGATTTCCAATCGTTTGAATTGAAATTTACGGATTCCAATTTTTTTTTTTTTGTGGCAGACATTAAGCTGATTCTGGACTTTGTACCGAATCACTCGTCGGATCAGTGTGAATGGTTTGTTAAGTCAATAAATAGAGACGCGGAGTACGAGGACTTCTATGTGTGGGCCGATGGAGTGCTGGACGAAAATGGAAAGAGGATGCCTCCAAATAACTGGGTAAACTGAACTCAATAAGATTTGTTTGTCTTGCTAATCTCTGCCCTACGTTTAGCAATCGGTGTTTTATGGGTCTGCATGGACATGGAACTCGGAACGGCAGCAATTCTACCTTCACCAATTCACTGCGGAGCAGCCAGACTTGAATTACAGAAATCCGAGAGTAATTAAAGCCATGGAGGACGTCCTTTTGTTTTGGCTAGATAAGGGCGTTAGTGGCTTTCGTGTGGATGCTGTGAATCATTTATTTGAGGTGGAGGACTTAAGGGACGAGCCAGAGACTGGGGTACAAAAGGATCCAAATTCGTACGAGTTTACCCATCACTACTATACAAAGGATTTGGTACGTTAAAAGCAGGAGAGTTGATTCGCGCTAAAAGTTGATATTTTGTATGTGTGTGTTTATGTTCTCAGCCAGAGGTGTACGAAATGATTTACAGCTGGCGTGAGCTGTTGGATAAGTACAAAGCAGAGAATGGCGGCCCCACTCGGATAATGATGACGGAGGCCTATGCGAATCTGACTTGCCTTATGGACTACTATGAGAGTGAAAGCGGTCGCAAGGGATCGCATATACCATTTAACTTTATGATGATTTCGGATCTGAGTAAGACATCCGATGCCAGAGACTTTGTATTCACAATTCAAAGGTGGATGACTTACATGCCCTTGGGTGGAACGGCTAATTGGGTTCTTGGTAATCATGACCAGCCAAGGGTTGCCTCAAGGTATGGTGAGGAGAGAGTGGATGCGATGAACATGCTGCTGATGACACTGCCCGGCGTTGCTGTCACTTATAACGTGAGTAGGTAGAGATTTGCTTTTTGACAGCGATGTTCCTTGTGGTGGTGTACAGATAACTATCTGTTACATTCTTGAAGAGGGTAAATTGTGCATCTTTTGAGGTGGAAATTAACACTTTTACGTTTTAAATGAATGGGTTGCTTAAACACTTACATAGGGATAATATCTTCTGTTTTTTAAGGAGGAAACTAGGGCACCAATTGTAGGGTAAGTTCTCTAAGGCATCCCTGTAAAACACTGCTTGCGAATAGTTTTGGCAGCAAATAGGATTTTGGTTTGTAATAAAGGAGCATTGCTCCTCCTGCAAGTTGAGGGCCTTTCAGCTTCTATATCGTCATTTTGATTTCAAAATTGAAGCTTCGCATACCTAAGTCAAGACGGGTATTTAAGATATAAGAGCTGTATATCTCGATCTTCAAGGGATACATATGAAGCGTTTACGGATTAGCAGGTCTACAGATTTTTATTGTTTCAGTTTTCTTGAATACTGTGGTGCTTGAATCATATTTCTCAAAGTTCTGCGGTCTTATTTTGGTCTTTCAAAGACTTTTAGAATGAGTGTCATAATTTTTAGAATAAGAAGCTGATATGATGCAAGTTTTTTATTTAGTGAATTTGGATGCATAAGTTGTATCGGTCTTTTGTCCTTTTGTTGATAGTTTCTGTATTGAGTAGCATTCTAGTTGGCTCTACGCTGCAAATCCTTTAGAGTGCCCGAAGCAATATTAGTTTTATTGACGATTTGTTAACTGTGTAATCAATATTAGTTGATTTTGTCTTTACTTTTGGATTGTTAGTTAATATTGTGTGACCCTCTTTATTGTATCAATCAGTGGGCTATACTGTGTTCTTCTAAAACCATTTGCTTTCTAAATAATGGGTTGAATCTTAGATAAACCAACGTCACTGACATGGCCAAAAATACATAGACCCAGCGTATAGATGTTGACAAGGAAGGACAGTGCACTAGAAGAGATAATTTCGACAATGATTATATGCTTGGCTTTAGAGTGATCCATAAAAATTGACAGTACTTTGTTGTACAGGACAGTTTTTGCGTCCCCGATTGACTGCTTATAGGATAAATTAAAATCAGATTCAGCAGGCAAGTGGAAAAAGTTACAACATAGTTTGTGACGTCGCTGTCACAATCAGATTGGAAAATGTTTCTTAATTTAATTAGTGACGACCTTAAATATTGGTCAATAGAATCCTGAGAGGGAAGCCTATACATAGTCCATATGTATCGATATCATAGCATAGCACCGGCGTTCACATGAGGAAAATGCATGCACGTGTAGAAGATCTTTGCAGCCAATACCAAAAAGGCCACTTTATCTGCATGTCATCGGCTTTGAGTCGAACATAAAATTAAAACAACTCATTAGCGTGGCCTAAAGCTGTAAGTTAATTCTATTAGCCTACTGTATCCACGTGTCCTACATAGACATACACGTATCTGAAAGTTGATAGAGTGGTAAATATCTACTCGTATACTAGGCCTTTTCAGGACTTTTTAAATGAAGTGAATAGCTTAGCTTATTTGAGGACCAACATCTGCCCGTGTTATATAAGTTAAGCGAATGCAAATTAGTCTTACCCTGAATTTCTGTCGATTAAATTTATGTCTTCGCTTCCCCTGTAATAAGACTTACGTCCTACCCATCCAAAGGCATAAAACTGATTTTGTTTTGCTTTCGACACAGGGCGAAGAAATCGGAATGGTTGACTACAGGGACATATCATGGGAAGACACAAAAGATCCACCCGCTATAAATGTGGGACCAGAGAAGTATAAAGAAGTTTCCCGAGATCCAGTGAGAACTCCATTCCAGTGGGATGCAACCCCAAACGCAGGTAACACCATCTACATTTTCCATCTAAGTTACACGTCATTTTGTCACTATCATATATCCACAGGCTTCTCAAATGCCAGTTCAACATGGCTTCCGGTTCATCCTAACTACAAAACTCTTAATCTGGCCTCAGAGATCGAGGCCGACCGGAGCCACTATAAGTTGTACAAGAAACTGACCACATTAAGACAGCTTCCAACCCTACAGAAAGGAACTTTCCACATAATGGCGCTGTGTCGGAAAACGTTTGCTTTTAAGAGGTACACAAATTTGAACAAGTTCCAAAAATTCAATTGAATATATTGTGTGTTACAGAGAGCTAAAAGGACATCCAACGATAATCACTGCGTTAAATGTTAGCCCAGTTGAAGTGGTCATGGACCTTCGACCGTTAGGTGATTTTCCAAAGGAGCTATCGATTGTCGCCGCAGGAATAAATTCAGCATACTCAGATGGGTAAATATTGATTGTTTTTTGATGGGTGTTGCTAAAGAAAGTTTGACAGGCATGGCATGTAAAATAGGTCGACCGGAACCCTTACAAGATTAATTTCCAATTCATGCCTCGTCGTGCCTGCCAAGCTTTATAAAGCAATCCCATTGCGTGTGTTCATTATATCTAAATTATTTGTTTTAGTGGTAAAGTTGCAACTAATCATTTCTCATTGAAAGGATATGAAGGCATTGTCCTTAGCATGGCTTGAATTTTGTGTTTTTATTTAAATCTTTGGAAATATAGTAAAAATTTGTTTGTCGCTTGTTTTTGAATTTTGGTTTGCCCTTAAGTGCTGTTATTTTCACTCATTTTCCTGTTTTTCTTCCTGGAAAATACCCACGCAACCAATTGACCATTAAATTACTTGCTTAATTCCATTCAGTTTCGAGATTGTTTGATTGGAAAAGTTTTATTGTTTGTGTCCTTTCATGAGGATATGAAAAATTGTTTGTTTTGCTGGTCATCATGATTCATTGGCTCTTCTAGATGGTTGCCAGAATGAAAAATCGGTTAAACGATCAAAGGATTCGAGTAATTTGTACAGTTTACATGGGCAAATAGTCCTTGGAATGTTAAATGATGCGGACTGAGGTTGTTTTACTGATTTAAAGGATTTAATGTCGATGAAGCTAGTCAAAAATCAGTCAACCAAAAGGAGCTCAATGCAGAAGAGCACTCAATGGACTGCTCTGTGAGCTTCTAAGAGTGTTGCAGTTATTATGGTGAGCAAAAGTTTTGGAACAATTCCAAAAAAAATTATGTGTGCTGCACACATTTGGCGAGCATTTTCAAATTTTTAGAGCATACGTATATGAATGAACATGCGGCACATTGTAGGGGCTAAAGTGCTGGCTTCTTAAACGAAAGGTTTATATGTTCAGCGGAGGATAATGGGTTACTAAGGGTAGTGTCCGTGGTACGCTCTAATTCACACCTTAGGACCATTGGGAAAAGGAGTCGTTACCCCCAGATAATTGTGCAACTGATAAAGAGGACAGGCAAATGGAGCCAATAATCCCTAAGGAAGTAAGACCTGCTGTATTTAATATTCCCTTAAGAGCTTCCAATATATAGTGGTCCACCGGATGAATGGGTAGTCGACATAAGTTACTTCAATAAGGCCGACTCTCTAGCAAAGCAAGGGTCAACCTCAGAGTTCTCTGGTCCGGAACTATTTACTGCAATTGGCAGAGGAATGGTGGAGCACCTGATTAACAACTGGGCCTCAGCTGAACACTAGAGAATGGCTATTAAAATGCCTACTGGCACCACTCCTAGGGAAGTTCGAAGCTTGGAGCGAAGAGTACTAAAATCGGTGGTAGCATTATCTGCAGGTCATGGAAATTTCAGGTATTACGTAAAGAAGATGGGTCTTCTGGAGGATGATACCTGTAAACTATGCCTGGGTGAAATCGAGACGGTTTCACATATATTGTGTTAATGTCGGATATTAGCTAGCAGAAAAAGAGAGGAGTTGGGGTGCCACGCCGCTGGGTAGAAACCCAGAAGATGAACCAGATTTCTGATAAACAGATGCTAGCATTGACACGAGAAATCAAAGCCAGAGAAGAACCGTGGAGAAATCGAGAAAGTCTCTCAGGCTAAGATGGATCGTGGAAGAGACGCGAAAAGAGCCCCATAACAGATGAAGTACCCGTATGCGAAAAATGCAAATAGACCTCGTTCCAAAAGCTTGGAAGTTCATCCTGGGCTGAATACAGATGGAATACAGTGGACAGAAGGGCATTAGTAGTTGAATGAGCAAAATGGCTAAAGCAGCAATCACAGCCTCAAAGCTTAACATAGAAAAGCATACTGGATATCTACACACATGATTATTGAGGCTACAGCTGTGGACCGTGGTGCAGTGGTTACTGCGCAGGACTACCTAGCGGAAGTTCGACATTCATGTCCACCAAAAAGTTTTTTTTTTTCGGTCCCATCGCTCGTGAATGTCTTACTAATGAGAAATTTCTCAACTATACCTTTCGGATATGGCACTTAACATGAGGAAAATATAGCACGCACAACAAGAAAGGTTGAGAGAAGCTAGGTCCTAGGTCTTCTGTGGACTGTTTGCTCAAGATATTCTTATTTTTTCAGATGACATCTGTTATACTATTTCAGTGAAATGGTGGATACTTGGTGTATTTGCTATTTGAAAAAGAAAGCTAAAACGAATGTGGGATCTAGCAAATATTTAAACCAATGTCTGCGCTATAGTTCAGGTATCCATAGGACTTGTATAAATTATTTAACCATGGTTAGTCCGTTATTGCTTCCAATGATGATGAATTATAATGAGAAGGTCAAATTTAATCTTTTCCGTCTTTCGGCCTGCGAACTACAACTCTCAGACTAAGTCAGGTTGTATAGTTAGCACGCAGAAATTGAACTGGAGCTTGCACCAATATCCATGTACCTTTATATTTGTACTAATTATTTGAAGGCTTAAGGGGACTGAGAGCTGCAAGATGACTTTGTCATTAAAGTTGCAGTGTAGGCTGGTATGGGACTAAAGGTTAATTTTGCATTCTGGGTTTGTCATTCTAATCTTTACTGATTTTACTGTTTTTTTACTGTAGGTCTAAATATACTCTGTGTCTCATATGGTGATTTGCACACAAATTTAAGGACATTTTTCTCTCTACCATACCGCTTCGTATGTAAATGGAATACAAGAAGGACATGTGGATGTTTACATCTAGTTAGTTCATTATTTTGAAGCGGACAGTAGTACGCATTGTTCTCTTTTTTTCTTGACTTCTAGATAGGCCTTCACTTATGTGCCTTCTCTTTCAAAAGCGCAAACTGTAGCACATCTGAGTACAAATTTAAATAAAATGGCGCAAAATTAAAGTCGGATAAAGTACACTTTAAAATTATTTTAGCACGTAACAAAGTCAATACTAGTGTTTTGCTAATTATAGACGGCAAAAAACCCACTGAAGTTATCAGCTCGCTCTAACTTTAAAATCACACGAAGTACATTTTATCTTTTAAAATGGGCTTTTAACCATCTGTTATCTGTCATTTATAACAAGAAATATCACAAAATGTTTTCCCAAGATGAAGATTCTAATATTTTTGAAGATTGCAATATTTTTGAAGACTTTGAGATCATCAGAAAGCCTAAACTATATAAAAAACATGCAAATCCTTTCGAGGAACTAGATGACGACGCATTTTATTCCCGGTTTAGATTTGATAAGGTGACAACTCAGTTCTTGATCGAAAATCTCGATATCCATTCGTGGGCTTCCTACCCCAGCATGTGTTCGATTTCTATTCGATATGTCAAATTCATTTGAATTTGCTGAAACAATGTCGCTTAAACTGTGTTTGGGTTCTCAAACTGTCAATTTTTAGGTTTGTTTGACTAAAATTTGTTGTAAGTCAGCTCTAAAGTCGATGCTAGTTGTAGGTAGTTTAAAAATTGTATTATTCAACTCAAAGTTAAGTACTGGCTTTAAAGCTAAACGGATGTTACTTGGTGGCTACTAACCTTCTTTAAAATTAGATGACTATAATTTTGCGCCAATATTTTTTTCAAAACTCTGTTTCTACAGGCGAGATATTTTATTTTCATTTTTTTTGTTACGGATATCATTTTAAACTTATTTCTCTGGGTACCACGAGCATTTCAGCTGGCAACTACATTCAAGGTCTTCAAGATGAGTTTGTTTCTTATTTCGTTTACCATTTAGTCGCTTTTCAACAGAATTTCCATTTAAAAAGCCAAGTTTCACGAAAAGTTTATGCTTCCAAACCGTTTTTCTGTTGAATACCTTAATAAGTTGAAACCATATACCTTAATTAAAACTCATTGAAGTAATTTTCTTTAAAAATTTTTTTTTTTTCAACATCTTTTGTACATTTCCAGTGATATTGTTACCAGTGACAGAGTCTACTTGGGTCCTTATGAGTCTCTAGTGCTTAAGGCACGACCATCCATGTCAGAGTGAGTAAAACGCAAAAAAAAAAAAAAAAAAATCAATTCGTAACAAATTATGAATTTAATTAATTTCCAACGAAATGAAGGTAAATAAAACAATAATTACATTTCTACGTTCGCATTTCATTTGCAGGGAACGTCGCGAACTCATCAAAACCATAATTAAGTCTGCGAACATAATTTTGGTTGGACTGTTGATGTATAAACTCTGGAACAACAAATGGACCAAATTGAATTTTAATAAGTCGGTCAGCGGATTTTAAAAACGCTTGTTAATCCCTGCGGATTTCTCTCTGCTTTTTCTTTTTTTTTTGCAAAAAATTGTTAATTATGTTCCGTTGTAAGGAGTTACAAGGCTATATTGTATAAGTTGGGAAAGTAAGGAGGCTTTATTTGTTATTAAATAGATTCCGCAGAGATGAATGAAAATTGAGAATGATTGAGAACTTTAATTCCAGAAGTCATATACCACGTAATAAAGACTTCATAACAAGTGACGCTCCAATATAAGACGTTTGAACGACCGCAGTTACTTGTAGTTTTCAAAATCCATTATGGTTTTAATTTACGACTTATTGAGGATAAAGTTTTGTGATACACGTACTTCGAGCTGATGGCTGATGTTTAGATTGTAGGAAAAGCTCTGGAAATTGTTCAATAAATTTTCTCTTTATTTCTGAATGATGGGGGTTTTTATTTTGCTACAACATTTCATTGGAAGGATATCCTTAGTGACTGTATTTAGGGAATAAAATTGGAAACAAATGGAAATGTTTAAAAGTGTGTAAGTACACTCGTGAATGTATTAGATACTGAACAAGTGGAAGGCAAGAAAGTTTCGTTTGCGCCATTTTTTCTTTATATTTATCAAGGACAAAATATAAAAAAAATTAAATAAAGAGAAATAAAAAAAAAATAATGCAAGTATTGAGTACCTATAAGGTCTGCGTTTTTTTAGTTTAAATTTTTTGAACAATGTTGTATGGGGTTGATGGTCATGGACATGTAGGACCGAACAATGACAGGAGTAAGATGCCCCGCCGAAGTCTACGAAGAGTTCCCAAGTAAAGTCGGCGTGCACCAGGGAAGCGTCTTAAGGCCTTTGCTATATATTGCAGCCCTGTATCACCTGCTTGAAGGAAAAATGATGGACCCCAAAGTGCATCAGTTATTCTTTGCTGACGATAGAGCCATCATAAGTAAGGTACCAATGTCCCTACAGCGAGCACTTGATATATGGGTGGATGTTTTTGAGGGAAATGAGTATCGAATTAGACCAAAAAGAGTACATATACTACCTATTCTCTGATCTACTCCGACTGTAGATGTAGATGTAGATTGTTAAAGAGGTGGGAATATGTCACCTTATAACTGCGGCCACGATTGGGCCTATTGTGATTTCCTCTAAAGTTAAAGCTCACTCAATATGCCCGATTTGGGAATGTATTTCACTATGCTTTTGAGTGAGCTTGCAGATAGGTCTTCAGCTTCCAGGTAGAATTTACCTAAATAACGATGACGTGTTCTGATTAGAAAGTTGCAGTGCCATAAGATGTGTTCTGCTGATTCTTCGTCTTCGTTGCACATTCTGCAGATGAGGTCTTGTGCTATTCCCATAGCCATTAGATGTTTTTTTCACTTGACAGTGGCCTGTAAAGAAACCCGTGGCTATGCGAATCTGACTCCTATTTAGTTGTAAGACTTTTTTCGTTCTTTTGAGGGAAGTGTTTGGCAGAAAGATTTTGGCTTGTCTGTTACCTTCAGTTTCCATCCAGTAATGGTTCGCCCTTTCTTTTAGCCAGTCTTTTATACAGCTTTAGCCGTACTCACTGGTAACCCACAGAATGGTCTTGGCATTATAAAGTTTGACGCAGCTCCTGTTCTGGCTAGCAGGTCGGCTTTTTCATGTCCCTCATATCCTCTGTGTCTTCATATCCACTGTGTCCTGGCACCCAAATGAAAAACTGATTCCCAAGTGCGAAAAGTTCAAGTATGTGGGATCTATAATCAATAGCGAAGCAACTGTAGATGACAACATCAATCATCGCGTAAGCGTAGGATAGATGATGTGGAAGAAAATTTTGCTGTCTTCTGTGATCGAAAAATGCCCCCTAAACTGAAAGGAAGGCTTTACACCGCACTTGTTCTTCCTTCGCTCACATACGGTTCGCAATGCTGGATAATGTACAAAAAGTATGAGAACAAATTAAAGGCAGCTGAGATGAAGATGCTTCGCATGACAGCAGGAGTAACAGAGCTTGATTGAAGTAGAAGTCCGCAGATCCGAGGAAGCCTTCACTTCAAAGAATCCATCTCGAAAAAATTGGAGCACGACCGGCTCAGTTCGTATTGCCATGTTGAAAGGTGTGATCCTACGAACCCTGTCAAAAAGGCAATGTCAATCAACGTTCCTACACAAGGGCGGAAGAGAGGCAGGCCAAAAGAACGTGACTCAGGTGGCATACGGAGTGGAAGGGGACCTCAGCCAACTCAACGTGGGAAACTGGAGGTAGCTGGCTAAAGATCGAGCTGACTGGAGATCCTTGTTGGTTGACGCCCAGGTCCACCCCGGACTGAAGCACCACCTTATGTAAGAAAGTAAGTTTGGTATATAATTGGAGCAAACAGCTCATATTGGGCCTAGGGCCAACTTGCCAAGTTAGGCGTGTAATATTTTTCGCACATGTATGTATGTGCTTATGTACGCTAATTGGGAAGATGTAATTTATCTCATGATAGTTGAACTCGGGTGTTTGTCAGACATTCGCAAGAGGTGAGGCAGTGAAAAACTTGTTGGTGTTTTCTTGAATTTGAATATTGAATCTTCCGTTCAGTAGTCTAACGCACTTACCACGCCACAACGAAGCCCACACAAGGTTCCTCATAACTGCATCAAACAATGAAATCAAGAAACAATAATACGTAGAACTTCCTGCGTACGCCGACAGGCATGAGGACATCAAAAGCTGAAGACAGAAATTCGAGAAGAGTACAGAATACCACTCCGAACATTGTACTACACTCGAGGATAACAACATGCAGGAGATTTAATGTGAATCCAAGCAGCACAATAGTTCTTTTTTAATGCAGGGGTCGCCCTAAGATCTCTAGCTAAAATTTGAACTAGATTTTATAGAAATTGAGGTTGAAATCCTTTTTTTTTCGAAAGATTTACCATTTTCACGTACCACGCGTACGAAAGTTTGATAAACAAAACCCCGCCTTGACACACAAAGTATAAGAAGTCAGAAAAATGTCGTTTAAGGAGTAAGCCTTTCTTGCCTGAATACTGTGAATTTAGGGTCTGCTTAAGCATGATTTTCTCCATCGCTTTACATTTACCAATGAGGACGAAAAGGAGTACATTTATTGTTTCAAATTAAGAACGTCAAGCTTCCAGCTCATAGCAGATCAAATCATGCGAAACTCAATAGAAATACGCGAATCATTCAAGTGAATCTAATTCACAAACTTATGTCATGGAAATAACGTCAATATTAAGGAGATTCGTTCTCACATGATGTGTTTCCATGAAAATACATTCACTCCACACCTCAATTAGTCGAACTGGAAATGCAAACTGAAAAACAAAGTCGTGACGCCATTTTCAAACCACCATTTTTCATTGCCACACAAAGAAGGATACACACAGTCGGAAGAACAACTGGAAATTATCATAATCAAATGAAATATTTCTATTTCCGCACAAAAGAAGGACCTCTCTTGCCTGCTACGCTATTTGCAGATTTAGCCGTTTTTATCCAAACAATAATCCAAAAGCTCATAACTGCTGAAGGATAGTACACAAAAGGCAGGAATGCTTTTGCGAACCCTCCATTCTCCCATACAAAGCATTGTCTATCCACGAGAAGAACACTTTAGTAAGCAATGTAAATACAAAGCTGTTTCCATGTTTTACTTACGATCCACTGAACAGCCCCAGCATGCAGGAAACGTATTTTCCACTCAACCCACTCACGCGACATGGGCAATGTTAGTTATCCCCTTGGGTGTAGTACTGCATACATCCGTGAATGTGTGTGCGAGGACTGATGCAGAATTTTGTTGTATTTTTTTTATGGCGTGTAGGCTGTATACCATGTCACATGGATAAGAATTTTGCTAACAACTCCTATTCATCATGTCATTCTGGTGATGTGGAAAAAAGATACGGAACACCTTACTGTCGTTGGAGGCTAAAAATACAAAAGGACGAAACAGACATTGATATACATCTATACGCCAGTCTAGACGGTGTATCTAAACGGTGAACCGCGATAAAGGTGACTACCCCCTGCGAGAACTAGAAACCAGGCACACAGCTAAACCATATCGAAATTAATTGCAGGACATAGCTAATCTCCCACCCATTAATCACAAATGATACATACCACCAACGACGATGATAACACCGCCACTGGGTATAAATAATAAAGGAACGTTAAGGAAAAATGTGTATAAATACAGCATAAACGCCTTCTACTTATCGGACCGTGATAAATTTTCATTATGAGAGGTTATAGGCAGTCGTCGTTCCACTCAAACCCCAATTCAAAATTCCTTTCAGAAGTGATCCCTTTCTCTGTGTGGCGCTGCGGATTAATGCTAGCAATGTGATATGGTCGTTAACTTGCAAGGATTGCGTTACAATGGTCCGATGGGGAGTTTTATGGGCGCCTTACATGTGAGATGTGTGTTGAATGAGATGATGCTCTTTAATGTCCTTAATGACGCTTTTGGGTAGGACACTATACCCAGCGGCATCACCATTGCTGTTGGGGTCGATCTGGTGAAGTGTTTCTTCCGTGATTGACATTGTCAGCGATAAAATACGCAGCGGTATCTGAAGGACTTTTATTCCGCTGGGTGGTCTGCACGAACGAGCTTACGTATTTTCGCTTTCTGATTGTGATGGATGAAGTTTTAATTAAATGTCACTGGATTTGGACGTTATTGGTGGATATTCATGTGCGTGTGTGTGCCTATACAGCCTTGGTTATGAGTATTCAAAATGCGGATATTTTTCATCGGAAAATAAAACTACACAAAGCCGGACGACTGGTTTTTGTAGCGACGACATTAAGTGAATTTATTTCTTTATTTCAATCGCAGTTTACAACTAGGATATGAAAGTGGATCGTAACTACGAATAGAGAAATAAAATGATTTTGGGTTTAAGATTATTGGGTTGTTTATTTGTACTTAGATAGATTAATGAAGATGAAGAGTGGGTTAAGTGGAAAAGTTTAATGAGAATTGATAGAAGTAAAGTTTAATGGCTGATCATTGAGTTCAATTTGAGCGGTTATCTCAGAAACTAAAAATAAAATTCGACTAAGGGGAAATTTGATGCCAAATTGCCGGAGGATATACAGCTGCTAGCCCCCTCTTTGTGAAAGTATTTCCATACACTGACAAACATCGACTAAAAATGTAGAATTCTAACGTTTGATAGTCCAACTTCGGGGTAAAATGATGGAAAACAAGTTTATTTGTAGATCGATTTATGATAAATATGTATGTTAATGAAAATGAGGTGGCTTGGGGAGATGGCACATAGGAATCGGAGAAAATGGCAAAGTTGACTCTTCAAGAAGTCTTAAGCGTAGATTGGCTGTTGCTACAGATGCAGATACCCTACTTTTTCCATATCTTCTTTCCAATACATGTAGTTCACAGCCATGAAAATAAAATATGTCTCCATTTAAAAGACGGATCCATATTTGCCTAGCAATAAAAAAAGCCTTTCGTTCAATTTTAGCTTTTGCCACCATCTGCAGTCTCACTTATTTGGTAGAAGAGGACACGCGGAACTCAGACAATCCTAATGACTCCTGGAATTGTGTCATTAAAATCTCTGCCCTTATAGGAAACTCGGAAAATGCCTTAACATCAGCATTAGCAGATGTTAAACTCATTTTATTCCGACATTGACAGCATAATCAAATGGGGTTAAACCAAAAAAGTGGCATTTATGGCATCCAAGACGCACTGCTGTCTTCTGTCTCTCAAGCGAAATCAAGGCTCTCAACCATAATTCATGAGTGCAATGCATCCAAGATGCACTGCTGCCTTCTGTCTCTCAAACGAAATCAAGGCCCAGAACCATTATCCATGAATGGTACTTGCATCGCAGAAACCGAAATACTTCCCAAAAATGCTACAAAATGTCTATGAATCCTTTAGAGGTGTAAGAAATACTTTACCCCGTCTGATTCGGCCTCAATTTATAAGGCATTCATCCGCCCAAAGCTGGAATACAACGCCCACATCTGGTCTGGTGCACCCAAGAACGTTGTGCACAGAACCACGCGATGAAACTTAGAGGTGGTAGAGACATTGTAAGCTCCATTCTCTCACTTAAATAGGAACATCTATATCCATCCTGCCGGATAAAGGCACCTAAGGTATGCCAATCGCTACTCACAAACTTAAATTTGCCGAGAGTACAAGCCTAAGGTGGACAAGTGGATCAACATGTCTAGCGACAAAACAGATCTGGCCGAAGTTGGATCTAAAAAGTTCTAAGAACTTGATTTCCTTCAATAGATCGCATATCGCGTAATAGGCAAGCATACCACAACTACGACTTTTGTAGAATCTGCGTGGATGTAGAAAAGAAGGAAACTATTTCTCGCCATCTTTGTTTCTGCCCGGCTTTCTCCCGTAGAAGGAAGCTTCATCTAGGAGCCACATATTACAATGATATCGGCGACCTGATAAATATCGATATTAAGAGCCTCCTACGCTTCATACGAAGCTCTAAATAGTTTAACGAGTAGATAGAGAGATCCACGTGGTATCACAATGGACTTACCATTGATCTAAGTGTGTTGGCGATTCTTAGCTGGCGGCCACTTCGACTTGACCCTACCTATAGTCTCACTTGAACATCGCAGGAATGTCTCGTGTCTTTCCCTATTTTATTACTTTTTCAAAAAAAAAGTTGCAAGGGAAATAGCCATTTGCATCTCTCACCCACAATACGCGTCATGCTTCGAATGCACATTAAATTACCCTCAAACCCTACTTCGGACGTACTGTCAAATACAGGGATTCCTTCATAAGCTAAACGACACGTATATGGAATGATCTTCCAGGCTCTGTATTTCCTCATAGTTACAACCTTCAAACATTCAAAGCCAACGTGCTCAAGTACCTCCTCTGCTCCTCTTCCCCGTTTTGAGGGGCACGATAGACCCCGCTTTTAAGTTTTGCTCTGATGTTTGGAGTTCGGTATCCAAAAGATGAAGGGTATGTAGAAGCTCCGATACTATCATCCAACTATCAAAGGCGGGTAGCGGACTACACGTACTACCACAGCATATGTGTTTTTAAGGACTTAGAGGAATGATCGCTACAAATATGACATTTGTTCAATGACATTCAACTTAATGCGACTTCACTCGGAAGACATATATTTTATTTAATGGTGTCCATCTCCAGCTAGCATCTCCTTAAAAAAGGAAAAAAAACTAAGCGTACTCCAGGAGAATACACCTTTAAATTACCTTACGACACCAGGATTGAATAGAATGCTACATAGTCCTGCTCAAGTTGCCAACATTTCAAAACAAGATCCCCATCCACAGAGAAGACAAGTAAAAGACCTCAATCTACACCAGCGAGCTTTTGATTATAAATTTAATTGACGCTTTAATAATCCGACAAATTTAAATTTTTTAGATGCCCTTCACCAACACCCTGAGAGCATGAATCTGCCTTCCTTACAGCCTCCTGTTCTTTTCCTGTATTTAAATTAACAAAGTTAAAACACTCCACAAAGTAACTTCAATACCATTACTGTTTGAAAGGTAAAAAAAGGAACCCTCTTCATTCAGTCACATGAAGTAAAAAAAAAAAAAAAAATTGAGATAACGGAAAAGAAAAACTTTAATGCAAACAACATCAAAGGACATTTTTAAGTGAACAAATTTGCTATTCGTATTAATGTCACGAACAAATTTTTTCACTTGCAGGGAAATAAAAAAAAAAAGCAAGCAAGTCCCAAGAAGGTCAGAGAACTTGGGTTCCCTCCTTCTGTCACACAAAAATGTGGCGTGTGCCCCAGGGACCTTCGTATGAAAATATATTTCATAACGTATGTATAATAACGGAGAAAAAAATGGCTTAACTAGCGACAGCTGACACCGCAAAGAGATAACTCTCTCCCGAGGGAAATGTCCTTTTGATTTTAAGCAATTGAAAGGATTTGTGTGTCTTTTCATCACCTCCTGTAATCCAGAGAAAGTTTTTAAAACTTCAAAACGGATATTCAAACCAACTTTTCTCTAAAAAAAGGATACATTTTCCATACACAGAGATCATGACCTAGAAACTGATTTTGAGAGAATAGAAAAGTTTTACCCTTCAAGTGAGTATCACGTAACCAAGACCACCCATAACAATCTGCCAATAAATACAAAATATCTCACTGGAACCAAACATAAGCTAGCAGCGGGATACTGTATTGGGTATACTCTCATTCGAAGTCGATAGCCAAGTTTGGTCCTTCGAGAGGAATTACTGTTTGAAGGGATGCATGCTATTGTGGTCGATGGCAAATATTTATCCTTTCGCCATCAAGGATAAATTGAGAGACAACGCAAGTGAATGATCGATAGGGACTGTTACGAGCTATAAGTGCTGAACAATATGGACTGGGGATGGAGTGTTTTTGTGCGGACGGATGTTAAGGATTTGGAGGATGCGAAATGCTATTCGTTTCCCAATCAGACATAAACTGTGTATTTGTGTAGATTGTTATCCTTGGGATTGCATACGTCGTAAATCGCTTTTGTGGACTGATTTCAGTTTTTTTTTCTTTGTTTTTCAGGCGAATTGTTAAGATAAAAAATGTTACAATAACGTGTCGTAAGTTAAAATCGGTTTTGTGTATATGTACGAGTATTGGTCTACTCTTTGTTTTGATTTTATGCGAGGACGTATTTTAAGGGTTACTGTTTAGGGAATTCATTTCGAATGGGTTAGATTGGGTATTCATGTGGATTCCTTGTGATTTGCTTTGGGGGAGAAATAGAAAAGGGTTTTGAATAAATCACAGAAGAGTGTTTGGTTAAAGCAATCCCCAGACACTTTATTCAATTTGTTTCCGGTAAAAAGTGCCAGCCAAAGGCAAAAAAAAGGGTTGACTTAAATATTCAGAGTTACAATGATGGACTTCCTATAGATTGGCACACGAATTCCGTGGAGGAATAAAATTATAAAGACAAGTGAGGGAAATGAACTCCTTGCTGTATCTATAAACAAAAATTCGGTTTTTTTAACCCGCAAACTCTGGGTAAGTGTTTCATTGAATTCCCAGCTTAAATTATCCATAACGACTCATGTCGACGGAACGTTTGAGAGGGTGCTCAAAGGTTAGGTTAGGTTAGGTTGAAGTGGCTGCCAGCTAGGATTCGCCAGCAAACTTAGACCAATGAGGTCCGTTGTGGTACCACGTGGATCATGGGGGAAGCTTACCTCCACCTACTCGTCTTAAAACCAATGAAGTGTAGGAGGCTTTTGATGTCAATATTCATCAGGCCGCCTGTATCATTATAATAGGGAGCTCCTAAGTGGAGTTTCCTTCTACGGGAGAGAGCTGGGTAGAAACAAAGAAGGTGAGGAATAGTTTCCTCCTCTTCTTCATCCATGCAGCTTCTACAGAAATCGTTCGCGAAGATGCCCAGCCTTGTAGCGTGCTTGCCTATTAGATAGTGTCCGGTGATGTCACCTATTGTGGTGCCGATATGCAATCTGTTGAGAGAAATCAAATTCTTAGACCGTTTTAGATCCAGCTTTGGCCACATCTGTTTTGTCGCTAGACATGTTGATCCACTTGTCCACCTAAGATTTGCACTTTTGATAGCATCCAAAGGGGTGCTCAAAAGATGTAAGAGTTTTCTCGGAAGACTTAGGCATTCGTCTCTCCTTTAACCTTCCGAACTATTGCAGCGTTTTTCAGGCCGAAGTCACCGTCATTCGCCAAGTCGATGACTATCGCAGCTATTAAATCCCTCATATCCAGCATAGTAACATCTAAGGTAGTCAGCGCCGTATTAACGAGATGGCTGGACAGTACAACCTCACCCTTTTTTGGGTAAAAGGTCACTATGACGCTTCGGTGAAGTGCGTGGCCGACGAATTGGCTAGACGAGGCTCCTCCGGTACCAATAGCATAATTATACCTAATATTGACAAACCGGTGTCTTAAGCTAAGTACTTCATCCAAACTTGGCCAGTACCTCATCGCTAGGCAACTATGGCCAAAACTAGACCAAAGAAGATCTAATGGACTTCTTAAGCATAAGAGAGGAACCTCTCTAATCTGACCAAAGATTGGGCATCCCCTATATAGACTTCTACAGAAGTTGCAGAGACGAGGAGGAAGAAGAAACAACCCTTCATTTCTTATGTACGTGTCCTGAACTTGCTAACATAAGGAAAGCTGCACTAGGTCATTACTATTTCGAGTATTTAAGGTATGTAAAGAAAAACCTATTTAATGTCAGATACATTAAAAGAAATAAGAACTGTCTTGTCCTTAGTGTAGACGGGTCAAGTACGCACCCTTGAAACCTGGAAAACGAGGTCAGAATCCGGTAAGCTATCGCCCAATCATTTTTCGAGTCTTTACTAAAAACTACTAGAACGGATGATTTTTAGCAGGTGTAGTCTAACCCTTAGTGCAAACAAAGTCTAATTTATAACCTCCTAAAGCATATACCTTTTCTTAGAATCTAAAAATATACTGTATAGCCGAACATACCAAGCTTTGTCTAATGATGCTAAGAGCGGCATGGATGAGCTTCACAACGGACTATCACAAGGGTCAGTACTGGCTTTACTTGTACAACTAAGATGTACCTCCAATTGTTTCTAGAAAATTCGCATGCACCAACCACCTAGCTCCACTGAGCATGCGTTGGAAATTGATCATGAAATTCTGAGGAGATACTTCAGAAAAAGACGTCTGCACAGTCTTTCAATTGCTTCAGCACTTGGACCCCCCCTTAGGCATGCACCTAATTACGGTCAAACGATTGGCTCCATTACTGTCTTATAATAATACTTTTAGCCTCAAAGTAAATACATAGATACATTTGCTCCGTAACAGTTGGACTTCATCTTTTTATTGGCTTTTCTCGAAGTTGTACTCGTATATACCTGTTGATTAATATGTGTACAGTATAAGTAATGTAAGCCGCTTATTTATGTGAACATGCATACGCCTAAAGCAATCAGTAGCTTGCCAACCATTTACCACCTAAGTCCACTGACAATAGATTCTGACTCTTAAGCTGTATTTTGCACGACCATTTTTCTCAGAATATTCATTAAAATTTCTTAAATAGAATACCAATGAAGTCGTTCCTTTAGAATCATGCCCCCTTGGTTAAAGACCGACAAACAAAATCTGTCCCTTTCACGACAACTCAACCAAATTACGAAGAATTTCAAGTATTCCTTAGATGTTTCCTTTCACCTTGAGGGAGAAAGAAGAAATTCACAAAAATCAAAGGATTTCTCCTGAGAGTGACATAAAAAATAAATCTACCCAACCAAACGCAAATGATCGTCTTACAAAAAAGGGAGACATCCTTGGAGCGAATTCTCCCCGAACAATCCACGGATAACTGATGTTCCTGGAAACGACTACTTCAAAGCATGTGCGGACAATTTGAAGGAAACGCCACACGATAAATAATATCACATATTCGTACACTCAACGTAAGTGTTAAAAATTGGCGCGTATTTGTCACGTCGAATTTACGAGCGTAAAAGCAGTCTTGCAACAGCTAACGAATTGCAGTATTATAAGGATATGAGAAGAGAGGGAGAGAGGGAGAGAGGGAGAGAGAGAGAGAGAGATAAAAAAAAACGATTTTACACTCCCCTAAACATCCTGCCATGTCGCAATTGTCACTCTAACATCGCCCAGAGTTCAATAATTCGTCGACAAAGGACATAAATATGCTCCACCACCACGTCACCCACTGTAGGAAATACAAGTATCTTCAGTACAATTTGTATAGATATCCTTATGGCAAGAGGAGGTGTCATTGTGAATGTCACACTACATGTTCTGCAAAAATCCCAGAGAGCACTCCGGAGATCCTGCCATACACTACACTTGTCATGTAGAAGTACAAGTGGGAGTTATAGTGGGAGACAATCCAGCACTCCATGAATGGTCCTAATTTTAGTGGCTCTGGAATAGAACGTAGCATCATCGGTATCCGTTCGCTTGCACATCCGTCCTCGTAAAATACCACACACTTTGTGGCTTCGCTTCAAAACCCTGGCACGGTGAAGAGTCGGGGTAAATGCTTTTGAGTATCCTTCACATTCACTGCGGGTTTGTAGGAGCTATATTACTTTACGAGAGGATGACTAACTATTTTAATTAAAAGTCCCTGAACGGTAGAGTTTATTTCGATCCAAGTAGCTAACTCAAGTTGTTACCGCATGTAGTTGGGCATAGGACTCTGCAGTAGATCGACTAACTTGGTTAAGCGGAGGAGCGTTGGAATTTGTTGGGAAAGGTTTTACTTTTTTACGATTGGAAATCTGGTTTTAATCGTTGCTTAAAAAAATGTTTATCCCTGCTGAAGAGACGTATTTGAATGAGATACCAACTGAATCAGATTCCAGGTTTGATGAGGATAGACTCAAATAAGGGTAATGGTGGCCCATCCCATATTTCTTCGTCGGTTGTAGCGTCCTGCTTAGATCCCATTAGGCAGGATCCCCAAAGAAAACTTGTCACGAGGTCGAAAGTAATCGATGTCATTCTGAGTAGCAATGACTAGAATTAAGTACATCTGGTAGGAGTATAACCTTCCGACAGATGTTGGCTAAGCTAGGAAAAACCCAACATTTATGGAAAGGTGTGTAGAATGAAGTATACCTCGCGGTCCTCCACCACAAATAAGATACTTGTGAGTTAGTTTGCGGTATATCGTTTCGCAATCGTCAACACGCAAAGGCTCCGGAACGGAAGGACAAGAAACGTCTTGGATACCTATCGACAGAAAATTTGTTGACGAGCATTACCTTTCGACTTGGTTGAGTAACCTTCATGAACATATCCGAACTTGCTAGGAACAACTTAGTCATTCTTCACTGGATCCGAGCCCATAGTGGTTATGCTGGAAACGAAAGGGCTGACTCACTGGCTCACTGAAAACTGGCGCAGCAACACCACTCGTTGGCCTTGAGCTCTTCTGTGGTATCAGCAAAAGACTCCTCATAATTCACGGAAAGGGTCTGTCCCCTTCAAATCCAATGAAGCCTGGCTAAATGCACCTGGGCAGAACTGCACCAAAAAACATTTTCCTAAATTCTCTCCCAGTAAATCCAACTTTCTGATCAATCTAGACAGAAAAAAATTTAAATCCTGACTGGAATTATCAGTGACCACTGTCTCCTGAAAAAACATCTGCAAAGAATGAATCTTTCACTGGACCATACATGCAGACTATGCCTTGAGAGTGACGAATACCCTCTTTATATTCTCATGGACTGTCCGGATCTCTTTCGCTTCAGAAAAGGCATCCTTGGCGATGAAATTATTACATCAGCAAGCCTTGCCAGAGAAGATTCTTGACTTCCTAACTGCCTCCGGGGTAAAAATATGGCTCTAGGACCTCACCAGGGAATGTACAATAGGCTGCATTAAGAAGCTGCAGTAACTGAGCCCCACAAAGGCTCTCCCGCAAAATAATCTAATATAATGTACCTTTCGACTATGTTATGATCCCTCCGACTAGTAAGATGGGGTTATACAAAACCGCCAAATTCCTCCGCGAGGGCTCAAGCAATTCAAGACGGGTATCTTGGATCTGAGGTAAGGTAGCTCTATAAAGAGACATACAGCTCACATACAACTGTACTTAATTGCTCTGCTCTTGAATATGAGTCGGTACCGTATATAAGGTTGATATATAAATAAATCTACGTTCCAATTGACACTGCTCCTCTTCCTTGCAGCATCTACTTAAGGATTAAATAATGTCAAAGCACTATTTAATTAAACCACTTACATTGGCCTTATCTTATCCTGAAGCATTAGATTCTCTTAAATTTATGATTACATTGTCTTCAGCGTGAAACTGTATAAGATCCTCTTGGAACGGCAAAGTTTAATTTCAAAAACTTGTCAAGCTTAATCCCACCTAAATATCTCAAACAATCTACTAAACAATGCCTCTATAACTCAATTAAGCATAAAATATCACACTTGGATCATTAGGATTGACGTGTAATCCCCACATGCCATGTAAGATACACTCGAACACACACACACATCCGCCTACATGGCGGAGTAGATACGACTAGGGATATATGACAAATTTTCCAATTTGGTCCTGATCTTCGGATAAAATAACTTGAATCGTTTGAGCCCTTCTAATTCACCATGACATCCAAACCATTTGGGGTGTAGGAAAGCTGTAACACATGATGATTTACTGACAAAGCGAAAGGACGTATTATGTACATGTTCTCGCTCACAATTATGACATTCGTCTAAAATTTACTTCATGTCTCAAAATTAATCTATAATGTATGCCAACAGCTTCGATTGTAAATAATTCGCTCTCCTAGCCGTATCCTTTTCCGTCGAGCGCTTTGAATATTTGTGATTTGTACACAAACACTACCTATGACAGAGAGAGAACATCATTCAAAATACTTATGAAGTCTCATAAATATTTTACAATGCCGAGGATATATTTATGTACGAGCACGTACATATACATTAAGCTATCAGCGACAGGCATCGGTGCCCTGAATTTCGCCGGAATATTCGGAGAGCCCTTACAAGGATATGCTGCCATGCCACTGCGCCTGCTATTTTCCTCTCTGTCTAGATGGGAGGAGTACGAGTAAGGTGGAGAAGAATGTGAGCTATGAATGCGAATGATATGAGGTTGGTAAATTAATTTTAATCCTCCGTAAATTCAGGAGTGGATGAGCATACGACGACGGTGTTGTGTGCGACGTTTTTCAGAAATAACAAAATCCAGGCCGGCGCGGCGGGGAGCTGAAATTCAGTTAAATCTGTCGAAAGGAGAAGCTTTTTCGCTTCCACTTTGAAATTGGTTTAATTTCGATCCTTCGGGATCGATGATATAAAGCATACCCTTATCACTAATGGTTTCTTTTACGGCAGGTAAATTTACTTAAGGGATTTACATACACTTGGGAATAGGAGATTGACGGGAGTGCAATGAATCTAAGCCCTGATTGAAATGTAGCCATAAATTGACAACAAAGTCATCCGCATAATTAAGTCATAGCATCCCATAAAATATAAATTAGAACATAAATATGTCCATTAGAGTTGAGGATTAAGTTTGTGATAATCGCCTGGAGGGTGTGTCGATTTATTTTAATTTATTTATAGTCCCTGTCTGATTTATTCATAACCTATTGCTTGTCGAAATGGAGCTCTTGGACATTTATTTGTGTTGATAAACCACAGCGGGGGATAAAACAATCAATGTTAAACGAGATTAAGGCTTTTGTCAAAAAGGAAAAAAATGTATCTATGAAATGGGGTCAACGGGAAGGACTTATTTTGAATGTTTCTATTTTTATCTCAGGGTTATGGTGATTTGTGAGGAAGCAAATATAAAGAGGGTAAAGTCATAAAAATATTCGGGCATTAGAGACTGACACAGGAAAACCGGATGGCAATGACAAGGGATTTATTTATTTATTTATTTATTCTTTTTAAATTTTTGAAAAAATAGGCCTCTGTAAATTTAATAAGCTATTTGAGTCTATCTGGGTCAGAAAACATTGTTAAAATAAATGAAGGGTATGCGTGTTGGGTATTAAAGGTTTACTGAAAATTTAGAAAAGAAAGCTTAGAATTCGTATTTTTTACTGTACTGTACTGTACTGTACTGTACTGTACTGTACTGTACTGTACTCTTCTTCACTTTCTTTGCAGGTGTGCGGCACTGGCGAGAACCCGACAACGTGCTCTAGGTAAACCCTTCTTCGATGACCTGAGAGAGATGTGTGACAGAAGGATTGGAGCTCTTATTCTCTACCTGATCTCGACAGCATGGATTTAGTACATCTCTAATCTCAACCCCAAATATCATTACACATTACACAGGTTACATGAGTTTTGTGGTATTAAATAAATAAAAGAAACCGCCACCTCTACTTACCTAAATTATTTACTTGGTGTACATAAAAAAATAAATAAATGCATCCATGCTCTGTGGCTGGGGAATTGGTGCATTAGGTTACCTAATGGAAGGTTCAGGTTCGAGTTCTACGTAGCCTTACAAAGTTTGATCCGTATTCCAAGGTCTGACAAGCATCTGGCAACAACAACTATCACGAGATTCTTTACAAATCTTCCTTCACAATACGATAGGAAATACTCCTTCTGTTGCTGCAAAAACAAGTATTTCCACACATTTCCAAAGATAGTGGGGATAGGTTTCATCAGTTTAGGAACAGATTTTGACAAAGTTTGTTGGGGAAGTACAAGAAGTGACAGCTTTGTTGACAGTCGATCGCCTTATAAGTCTTTGATAGAGTTTTCTGTCCAACTTGGAAGCTGTAGAAGTCTGATTATTTATAGCGCCCACGTGGGAACTATGCGCTTGTATCATATATGAATGACGTCTGGTACCTTCAAAAGTCTGAGCGAGTCAAGGACAACAACCAAAAACTGCTGAGGTCGAAGAATGAGTCTCTACTAAATTTGGAATCAAAAAACTTCCTGACAAACTTGATAGTAACTATTTTTAAGATCCTGTGTTGAAGTTGAACTAGAACCGATTAGACATTAATTGGGTGAGTTATGTATTACATACAAACCAATTGAGCACCTATACTATTTTTTAGTTCAATTTTGTGCTGTTCAAAGTGTTGAGTGCCTTCAATTTATGTTCAATAGCCCAAGTTAAGGTAATTGTCAGCTTAGCAACATTTTCATTATAAAGGCTTGTAAATGTTCGACGAATAAAGTTTTCTTCAGTTAACAAAATTTTGCGTACGACTTACTATAGGATAAATTGCCATTTTTCAGGGTTCTTGCTTCATTATTATTCGTATTTCAAACTGCCGCAGACCGTTTTTCTGGCGCTATTTGGAAATCTCCGTTAAAAGAAGAATTCTAATGGTGTCCTTTATGGTCACAAAGCTAGCGTTATGGAAAGATTCTAAATTGATATCGATTTGTTCTAGTATAATGGAGCTTGAGGGGTATCCATCCACATTTTGTGTGTGTTTCTAAAATGAACAGTTTGTGACATTTCAGAACCTGAGAATGAACAACTTCAGTCGTACCACACTTTTGAGTAGGAACGGTCAGATGAAGAATTTTTAATACATTCCTTTATTACTTGTGTCTTCCCATGTAATTTTTTCTTAGCATCTCTGTTGCAGTACAGTTGTATAGGAATCTCTCAAGGATCGCAACTGGAGCAAATGCTATGCATCATAAGAACCAGTTCAAGATCGACAGTATGGACTAGGCGTCGTTTTTCTTGCTTAGTAAGATATGGTGTTTTTTTAATGCGTTTCAAAATTCTGCTTCGCATTTAAAAGGAAATTTTAATCCAAGGAATTCTAGAGTAGAGGAAAATAACGAGTAGGCGTAAATGCTGAGAAAACACTACCGTACCTCGACAAATAATGTTCAGTGCCAATCCACAAAAAAGGTGTCACTTAGGGGCGTATCTTTTGCTATAAGGTGGATGGATACTAGCTCTGTACATATATCCTCCACAATACTTCAGATTGCCAAGGTCGTTGGTTGTTCTTAATTCAATATCTCATCGATATAAGCTCTAAGTCGACGAGCACAATATACATATCTTTCAGGTCACAGAACACTTCCAACCACCTGCTATTTATTTTTATATCAATTATGACTTGGTCATTACTGCAACATTTTCCACTGGAGTTTATAACCTTGGTAAGTCAGCTGCTATGTGCCATCCTGATAATACTTAAAGTTAGACCTACGGTCTTATTATGTGAGCATTCGAGTTTTCTTCATCCAGTCTTGTCAGTTCCACATTTGTTCCACATTGGTTGTTTTGGCCATGATGTTGATTCTATAGAAGGCTTACAGGATCCTAAGTTTTTTCCTTTCATGAAATTAAAATTTCTAGACTGGCGAGTGCCATGAAAGCAGCTTGAGTCCGGTGTAGATGTACATATGTGCTGTTCCTCTGTAGAGTAAGTAGTACATAGTTCCCACCTATTGAATATAACGCAAACCTCTACCCAAAATGTCAGGATTGAGCTTTTAGAAGTTCGTCGAAATGATAAATTTATTAGGTCTTGCTTTGGCCCAGGTCACTCAGAAAATTGGGTTTTCCTTCACCTGTGTTTAGAACGTGGGTGCCGTGGCCCAAGTGGTTAGTGCGTTGGATCGTTGAGCGTGAGGTTCGAGGTTCGAGTCCCAGAGAACACCAAAAAGTTTTTCACGGTCCCACCTCTCGCGAATGTCTGACAAACGTCCGAGACTAATAACTGTCATGAGGAAGCTTCTTAATTTGCCTTTCGGATATGGCTCTAAACTGTAGGTCCCTTCCATTTGTGTGAAAAATATAACACGCACAGCACGAATGGTCGCGAGAAGCTAGGCCCTGGACCACATACGGTCCGTTGCGCCAAGAATTTGTATTTTTTGTGTTTAGAACTCTCATCGAAGATTAAGTTTCTCGTAAACACAACCATTGATGACATGTGTCTTCTGGATGTTGACAGGCCCGCACATCACTTAGAGCAATTGACTGAATGAGATTTGTAGGAGTTACATACAACTTTTCTTCTGTCAAACAGCTTAACATCCAGTCACAGAATATCCACGGTGACTGTGGAATTAGCGAGGATATGGCGGAATACTTCTCTGCGATTTCTATGTTTTTTGCATGCATCAGATGGCAGATGTTTCGAACTGATATTGTGAATGCTTCGGTGCCAAAATGTAGAATCTCGAAGCATCGAGAAACTGTAATAAATGCAGTTGCCTGTCTGCCATAGCCCTAAAGAAATTGTTGTATGTAAGTGCTCTACCAGATAGTAGCAGTCTAAACGAAGAAACAGACCATTCCTCATTCATGGCTTATGATATACATACGTGACATGAAACCTGTCATCACGTCATATGAAATAAATGTTACCGTGCCGTGATAATTTTTGGCCCTAACAATCATGGTGGGTTTATTTTTAAAATAAATTCTTTTATTTTGCACCCTAAAGTCCACAAACAATTAAATTTAAAACTATCTTACCAAACGCATTCAAACACGTCAGATATGCTTACCTGAAAAGAGAAGAAAAAGAAATTTAAAACGGGCTACGACTCCAGGAAGCTGTATGTCTTAATTTTAAACCATCTTTCCTCTCATAAAGAATAAAATGAATCCTCCCTCTCTTCTTCAGCTGAAATATTTACAAAACGTTATGATCCAAAACGTGTGTGGATTGCTTAAAATGGAAACAATTTCACCGAATGTGCACATCAATTATGATCCTTAAACGACGCAAACGAATACACACATACAAAGGAACGTGTGTCCTTCCCGAATGCGGTCGTTTGGAATATTTTTGTTTTAAATATTCAAGTCCTATCTGTCGTCATAGTGTCAGTTGGTTTCGACAAATTGAGTAGGATTGGTCAGATTAAGAAAAACCTTTTTTTTTTTTTTGTTTTATTAAAAAATTCTTTTCGCTTGACAGAATAGAGTGAGGAGGGTGTAGAACAATGTTATAAACTGGTCGTAACAACTTGTGGCATGTCTCTGACAGGTCACACTACACACTTACGAGGAATTTCAATTTCGTGCTTTATTTTAATAAAATGTAAATTTCTGTCGACGATGAGAATGATGATGACGACGACGACAACAACGAACGAGGGCGTCATAAACATTGCTTGATGCCTAAAAAGCCTTTCTTAAATGTAAATCTAACCATAAACTACAGTTCTGCTTGCCTCCTTTAACGGCAGAACTTTCATAACCTCCGTCACTTTATCAAGTTTTAATTAATTCCGACATAATACAAAAAGCACACGTATAAATCTGTGAAGCAAACTAGGTGGCCCGGTTTTAAAATGTTCGTGTGCGCTGGGGGAACACCCGACTCTGACGGCAGGTGGAAGTTAGTAACATTTTGGATAGAAAGTGGTAACAAGTAGTACCAGGTCATGCAGAATTTCGCGTTTGATCTCGACTGGGCTCAGTTCAGTTCAGTATTCTCTGTAGAGAACTTGAAGGCACTTTAAGTGGCGGTTGCTAAGCCTAATTTTATGCAGAGGTTACCTTTTCCTTTGAATGAAATCCACATAATTATAATTTACGCTACACAAAATAAAAAATGCAAATAGAAGTATAATAAAAAAGGAAATTCTTAACAAGCACACCGCGTGTCTGTACTTTTTGGCTCGAGTGTCGCTGGGGGGGTTACACGTTGATCCCTGCTTTTTGATGGGGATGATATTCTGTGTATCACCCTCGTCAGTGTTTTCGCTTCAAGTTATGAAAGCGACGTTGAAGAAAATTTCCTGAGGCTGTGCATTGGACGGGCTAACAAGGAGGGTAAATGTATATACATGCGTTTTTAAAAGGTATTTCCAGCTTCATGAAAGACTACCCTGTCTACCGGAAAGGTCTTACGGAATTTCACTTAGTAAATCCAAGTCAGTGGTTGTCCTTATCGATTAGATGGAGTGACAATGGCAGATGGAAGCATGTTGTGGTGAAAAAATCACACAGTAAAAGGAGATTATCTCTGTAGAGAAAGCCGGTGACATTTGTGTTTGTTGAGTTTAGTTTGTAGTGCATGATGCTCTGTTGGTTTTCGCTAAGCACGTAGAAGGACGTGAAATGACTTTGTTTCACTATGTTTGCAGTTTGAAAAGAGGAATTGTTTCTTGATCCAAAGGGCTTGGGTTAGAATGGGGTGTGGGTCCCAAATATCTTCTAAAAATAATTGACATGATGTTGGAATTTGACAACTAGATAAATACTCACTAGATCGCAAATACCACATCGAAAAATAGAGGATAGAAGAAATAAGTATTTTCAAAGACGTTCCAGGGAAGCGTAGACCAAGGTTTTTTTTACTTACTATCGTAAAAGAATAAAAGGAGATCATTGCACTCCGTTCCATCTTATATTTATGACTCTTCGATTGAACATTCTGTGAAATAAAAAACAACATTTCCCATTAACAGTCCACATATCGCCTTGGGCGTAGCTCCTCATAATGCACGAGTTTGCTTTTATCTCCAGAATGGAAAAAATGGTCAATTTAATTGGCATATTTGAACAGCGGAATAGACAAGTTTTCACAAAGTACTACTGCAGAGGAAAAACTTTTTATTGTTTTGCGGAACTCGAACCTGAACCTTCCGCATAGTAGTCCTACGATTTAACCACCGAACTACTTATTTTTGCAGATTCGAATTTGAATATTCGGTAGAGTAGCCCAACAGCTTAAACACTGAGCCACGAATCATGTGAGATTCGAATCTGACTTTTTCAGACTATGGCTCAAGGTTTTAACCATTGAGTCACGTTTCTTAGGAAATCCCTATGTCAGATTCTTAAAATTTCATGCTGGGAAATATCTTAATACGTTCCGTTAATTCCGTTTGCATATCGATGTGTTGTATGACCACAATCCCAAAGGAAGGACTTTAGCTCCCGATGAGTGTAGTAAACGTGCGGTTTGATTACATTTGCGTTGACATGGGCTGTTCCTATCAACGAATTAACATACATTAAATCGATACATACAAATCGGTACAATATGTCTTCAACACAGTCTATGCTAAAAGCTAAGTATAAGACCCGACAAAATAATAGCAATGGTGCTGCTATTTGCTGAGACAACCCTATTTATTCTTCGGAAGATCAGACCTGGTAGGACATATGTATTTATCTAGGGAGACAGATGTTGTACCATCTGACTTTTTTTTATGTTAGCAATTTTTTCCGGAAGAGGCAAGCCTCCATAGCACCACAAGGTGCCTAGATGTAGATGTCCCCTGATTCTAATACTAGACTGATACGGCGAAATATTCCTTTCAGAAAATATTCCTTTTGAGGATGAATTCAAGGCCTATTTGTTGCAGCAAATAAATTGTGGAAAATTGTTCGCGTATTTACAGGTGAACGAAAAGGTTTTACAGTGCGCCTTGTGGGACCTTGAAGTGTCACGTTTCTTGGAACTTTGTCCACTGAGTTTTTAGATGGAACATGGTGTTCAGCTATTAGGTTTTTTAGTGGTAGGTTTAAATGATGTTTCATCATACCAAGAGTATGCATAATCTCATTGGTATTTTTTCAAGAGCTGGAGAAGAGTAGTCTGGGGAAAAACACATCATCACCTCCACGTGGTGCTTGTTCTCTTCAGAAAGAGCACGTGTAGAGGAGGAATTTCATCGGCGGAATCAACGGTGGCGTATACAGACAGACTAGCGGAAGCCTTTCTTGAGCTACTTCGACATATTTGGAGTTTAGGTCAGTGAGGAACTTTAACGACTCAGTCAGGGTTTTAAAAAAGAAGATCGTATTCCCGAAGAAGGTTACTGGCATCGGTCACCATGAACTGCGCCACCTAAATAAGTAAGAGTAACATTTCTTCGCATTGGAGTTAACTAAGATTATTTGTTACACTGGAAGACTTATATAATTCTGTATGAGAGTACTCACGGTCATAAGGATCCTTCGAGAGTTCGATTTAGCGTAAGTTCGTCAGCGAATTCTAAAATCAGCTTGTTAGTAGCTTATTAAAATAGGAAAGCAATAACGTTGGTGAAAGAATAGATCTATCAGAGACGTAAAGTTAACGTTATGGGGGACGCACTATTCGCTATAAAGGCCCTTTCACAGCTCAGCGAACTGTGAATGCGAACGAGCGACAGCGAATATTCGCAAATTTTGACATTTCATTCACAGCCACTTTTTTTAGTCGCAGCAATCTGCGAATTTCTCTTGTCATTCGCTGTATGTAGAAAAGAATTGTGAGGTTAAACTCTCGCGAATATTTTGTTCGCGCGAATGTGGATTGCGTTCCAGATCTGTGGAATGTGAATAAAATTTGACAGTTCGCAAAAAGTATTCGACTATTGGCGGAAAAATCCGCGAATTGTTAATTTCTTCGCAGAAAATAATTAAAATTTAACTTTTTTTTATATGAATCGGTAGATAAATTAAGCCATGTTTTTTTTGGAATACTGAATTTGTCAATTGTGTGCCATTAAATGTACTAAAAATGGTTTGTTCGCAGTCGCAGGTCGCTGAGATGTGAATAGCTCTTAACTGCACGGTTGTTGTGGTAGTTCATATTATTTGTATTGGTCGAACGACCAGGATCAAATCTTGTGGCTTCTTCCTTTTTGGAAGGAATTTGCACTAATCTGTAATTTTCTCTGGTGATGCAAGCGGCTTTTGGTGATTTCTTAAGCCACGCCAACTGGAGAAATCTGCTCTCGTACTAAGTGCTATTGAAAACCCTTTGTAAATATTTTTGTTTGGTTAGAATATTATAGGATTACAAATCATTCTGTTAAAATTTCTAATAAATAATACCTAGGGTATCCTGTTTAGTTAATTCGTGGCTTTTACGGGCATATGAATACATCGCAAACCATTATCCTTTCTGTTGGATTTCTATTTAGATACATTGTATCTGACCATTTATTTTGTTTAGATTTCAATGAACCTTCATGTGAAGTCGGGCGTTGGGGTGTAAATACAAAATGCGTATAAAACTTTTAAACTGCTATTCACATTGTGTGAATTAAAAACTTATCCATTCAACTGCAAACACCATCATTAGTTACGTGTGAAAATGTTTGCGTATGTAATTTCCTCACCGCAAAAACCACAGAATATTGCTTTGTCCATTGTCCTGAACGAACACTTGCCCTCGTGGCCCACTCCCAAGACCACAACGTTTAAAAACAAACTATGCCACCCATTCCACAACATATTGCCACTAATTGAGGCTCGGACATAAAAATATTGTTAGTCCACATGAATGATTGATTCACAAATTTTTATTTTTACCACCTATAGCGGTAACCACAGATACGCACTCGGATATGCCCGCCTACTGTTTTCTAATTTGGCCTTCATCTGCTCCGGGCCGGTCTTTTGGGCATGATAGACTGAACTCAACAACGGTGAAAGTTCAGACTATGAATAATGAACGCTGAACAGAGATTTCCTTCCTTTTTGCACCCCAACTTAAGAAATTATTCGAAAATCGTGTATCTATCTGGGTCATGGTTGTGCTTGTGACTCTATCCAGCAATTTGCACGAAAATTCTATTTTCTCAGCCAGCCGAAGATAAGCGAAAGCATTGTGGACGCCCAACAAAGCTCTTTGTTTTCTCATCGCCAAGGATAATGCGAAATACAAGAAATATTTCACTGATTAGCTGCCTGAAGGAGGGTTGGCGTAGACTTTAATGGATATTTGTTGTTTTCGTCAATCAAAATTTAATTCCTAGGAGCGTAAGAATAATCATCATCATCACCGTACAGACAAAGGTGATGACCTTTTTGAAAAAAAAAAGAAATCGTTGTTTTACGCTCTTCTGTATCTGTGTTGTGTTCCTTTAATCGATCAATGTCAGAGGTTGTAGTGGATGTTTTCTTTTTTCCAGCTAATTAGATACGAGATGAATTAAAGTCCTTGATTCGATACTAACCACTAACCTCCTTAGTTCCCTGGATTGTCTCAACTTGGGGTGACGGGAGTCATAAATAATGAAGGATCCCAAAGACTCAGAAAAAGAGGCGTTCAGTACAATAATTTATCTCGTTAATGATATATCCATCGCAGTATTTAATCCTGTGCCTGCCGCAATTTTTATTAAAACTCCTTAAAAAGTGAGCATTATCATGGACAAATACCCATAAAACGATGATTACGGCGACTGCCCGAGGAGGGTCGTAAAGTGCATGTTCTTTGAGAAAAAATTTAAAATGGTCTTTTCGTTAACACGTTATACATTGAGTGAAATTAAGTACATGCTCAGTTCAGATGAAGGATTTATAACTCGTGAATGTTAATGAGTTTGAATCTACTTTGGTAGCACCCGTTTTATGTGCGGGGGCTGAGGGGGATTTGGTTAAGGAGGACAAACATTACGTAAGAATTGCACGAGCGACATAAAAAAGTTTAGTACGAGTATTTTGCAGTGATACAAACTTTTCTTTTATTTCAGAGACTGGAACGTGATGGATATCTTGAATGGATTTGTTACATGTTTTTTGATTGGCTATAAAACATCGAAGTTGACGTGTACTGCAGTTTTGCACGTGCACATCCTTGAAGATTAATTAGAAAATTTAAAGAGTGATATATTAGGAAAGGAAGTAGTGAGATATGTAGAGAAATGAAAGGATATAAGTACGAGGGTTAAATATTTCCTTTCCACACGGATGTTTAACGAGTCTGCGATTTTGCTTGCAGCTCGGTAATAAGAAGCTCGGAGCCTTTGCAAGACGTGCACGTTTTATGTTTAAAATTCCTTAAACTTAGCTGTGTTTTGCCCTTGATCTTGGCCATTTGCTTAGATGTCGACCAATTACAATTCACACCATTATACTCCCCTGCCCATTTTGGTTAGTAAACCGAATAACAGCTCGACTACTCCACGACTATAAATAGAGTATGCAACACTCACTAAGTAACTCTCTGCTCTCTGGAAACAGCAGATGAGCTGGTGCGGAAGGGATCAGCATTAAATGAAAACCTCATTCAGACATAAATAGTCATCACTATTGGTGTTCTGAAAGGCAGAGCAGACCTTTAAGCAAAATAAATAATCAACATCTCCTGGGCAGCCAGAGGTGACTCCGTCATATCACGTAGTCAATAATGAACGATAGACGGACTAGAAGTCCTTTTGTGGAATTAGAGGACCTGACACAAATTCCACTCGGGAACATGATTGCTTTCATCAAGAGCACAGCTTGGTTTTGATTCGAAAAGGAAAAGATATGGTAAACAAATAAACAGGGAATCACAATAGACCAACTGACCCCCGTGTATGCACCCCTGGTGGCGCGATTCCCACTTTACCATACCATACCATTCCACGACTATCAGCATTGAAAACCTTATCACAGCGAAACAGGTTAGACTCCGTAAATTTAGTGTTGCACTATCATAGGTGAGGTAACTGATACCACTGAGGAGTACCGAGCCAGAAGTTCCGCGATGAATGCAGTAATAGACCAAGCAATCGGCAGCTGGCTTCAATCCTTTGTAATAATGAAGGAAATATACATAGATACACAGGGAATAATAGGTGTATTTAAACAGACAACAGTTGATAAGTTTACAATATATAGAGAAGGATATGGAAATAGGTGACAACAGTCATTGAAGAAGCAATCTATTCACCCGAAGAATGCATATTTTCAACGATGTTTTCCCTATCTGTCCTAACGCACGGTTTTGAATCCTATCTAGCAGGTGCAACGCAGTTTCGAGTGCACCGAACCAAACAAGGGCGTTGTACTCGAGCTTTCTTGCTTGGATTAAGCAATCCTAGACATTTAGCAGCATCTTTGGCAACGTCAAGATCAGAATTTAATGAGCTTAACATACGCTGCCGCTCCAGTTCACAGCCGAAGAGCAGGTACTTGAATCTAGCAATGAATACGAGAAGCTAAGGCTACTATCGTCAGCGAAGGAATGGATTGGATTCGAGCTTGCAGACAGTAGATAATAATTAATGAAGATGATTAAGAGAGTCGGCTTAAAAATGGAGCCTTGGGGAACACCAGCATTTATATGATGAATTGCAGACTTGTAACCATCCAAAGCAACTTGAAATGAATGATCCAAAATGTAATTTCCAATCCATTGAAGAAGTGATTAATCTATACCAAATGCACGCAGAAGAAGAACATTCAATCGCGAGTTGTGCCAAAATGTGAATAAAGCCAAAAATGTTATGCCAAACAACTACATTGTTACAATGTTATGCCAGACGAATCGGATGCCTGATAGCTAACCAACCAGTTGGGTACATCGTCACCCTTGGCGCTTTTGTAAACTTAATTTATTGAATCTGGCCAATGGGTTGACTCCGTCTGAAATATTTCACGAGTCAGAATTAATTAAAATTAATCAAATAACCGACAAGCAATTAAATTGCCCTATATGCAACGAAACATATGTATGTACTATGTACAACTTTTCTTCATCAACGGATATCTCCATTCAACTGCATAACCCTCGAGTTTTTGTAGCCTTTACATTTCACGATTGTCATTTGGTGGCCGACTTTTTCTGTATTCAACATTCACTTGATAAGTTTACAAAGTCTACACAATTCCGACTCACCGACTCCTCATGAACAAACAGAAAATGGAACCTCTCCTGGCTGCTTAATTTATTCTTGGCATCAAACGGAAGTCAGGCTCCATTCCGCACATTGGCCAGACCAACAAACAGAAATACGCGAACACTGCTACTGAATTTCCGACCACAAGCAATGGTTAATAAAATGCTCCTACAAAAAAAAAACTGGAACTAAATCGTTCTTGGCACAATGGGGACCGGTTCGCGGGCACCCGGGTGAACTCAGAAAACCGAAAGGACCACAAAACAAATTTTTCATTTCCTCGCTTATTGTTCTGCATCCAACAATGACGCGCAGTAGAAACACAGTCACGCTAAGGGTTGTATGCTCATAAAACTCCGTCATTTACCCCAAAGGGTAATAATGTAGCCTCTTGTGGGGTACGGTAGTCCCCTGTTCGCTTTTTTTTTTTGTGAAATGCAGAATTCCTTTAGCTATGCACACCTTAATTTATGCATCAAGTGTGAAATCTAATTGTGAAGCTTGCGTGATGCGATGCTACACGGTTGAAAAGCCGGATCGAGAATAATTGGATGCTCGAATGGTGGGTGATGGTGGTTGTTGGGTTGCTGTTTTGGAGGGGGTTGGCCGAGTGAGGGTATTTATGGCACATAACTTCAGTATGTGTGGATTTTTAATGATGTTCTTAAGTTTTAATTGGACGTTTTGCAATTAGTTGTAATTTATCGAATAATTGGGAGTAATTAAGAGCATGTAAGTGAAGAAAATAAAGGTTCGGGTATGTGGTTTGCCTTACAAGTATTTTGTCATGCAAACAGTAATTCAAATCCTTTAATTATTTCTGCGATTACTGGATGTGAGGAGGGCAAATGGTAAAATATACAACCGCCAAGTCTACGAGCCAGACAAAGATGTAGATGTAGTTCAAAAAGTCAAGGCTGGGTCCCATGAGACGAATGAACAACAAGGCTCTGTTAAGTAAGTAACTATTTATTTTAAGAGTCAGTTGTCCTTTGGATATGAAATCGATATCTTTTAAGTACAGTACATCTCTAAAAGGTCAAAGGTATATTGCGCGCTTCAAAATTGCCGTGTAAAGGGTAATGAATCTACCGATATATTCCCAATAGATGAGGGGGTAAATAATTGACGTCAAATAATTTTTGAACGCTGTGAAGGTAATCGTTTTCTGACATTTATGCATATGAAATCGTTTACGAGTTAGAGGAAAATCCGGTATTTTTATTGCTAAAGTTTATGGGAGTACATGCTAATAAAGAAGTTTGTTGTATCACCGAGAAGAAAGTGCTAGGTTTATGCGGTTTTTGGCACTTTCTTTATAACTTGGTTTTAGGTAAAAATCCCTACAGCCATTCTGGGAAAAAGTAGACAGGCAATCTTTAATTCAATGTTCATCAATTCAAAAAAAAAAAAAATTCACATGAAATCCAGATGTGGAGCTGGAATTAAATCTGTCCAGCCAAATACGCTGTATACAGACAAACAGATAGACGAAATTGAAACAATCAAAAGTGATTGAAGTCGAGATTGAATATTTTCAGGAACCCAATATTTGAGCTTTATAAGAGCAATTAAAAAAATTGGTACTTGACACAATTTGACCTACACTGTGTCAAATTGTCGGAAAGCTACATAGTCCAGGCATTTCAGACATAAAATTGGTGGAACCAAAAAGCTTATCTGAGTTCACTTACGTCCAGAAATGTTTTTGTCAAGATTTTTATGTTAAGACACACCTACATATGTATGTATGTATGTCGTGACAGATTTATGTCTTTTTGTCTCGTATCTTAGAATACGTCACTAGAAACATATTCTGTTAGAAAATAATGCAGCAACAAATTAAAGAGCTCAGTAAAAGGTTAACTTTATGAAAGTTAAAACCTCTTTTCACCAAATTTTTGGGCAGGCGGGCTTAGTTGAACAACGCGGAGAATTATTAGAAAATGATGATCGCCCTGGAAGAGCAACTGAACTTGCACCACAGGCAATTGTTCTAGAAGTCGAATGTCAAGTTCCAGCATTTAGCACAATTATCTTGGGATATCAAAAATCACCCCAAATTGTGTGCCAAGAATGCCTACGCGACATAAAAAAAAATATTGTGTGAAAAGTCGTAAGCAAATTTTGGAGCTTATTACGAAAATCCGACAGATTTTACCAACAAAATTTTTTGTGAAGATGAAGGCTAGGTTCATTATTATTACCCTAAGTCGGCTGGGATGATCATGCCAAAAGTGTTTTGGGACTCACAAGGAATCCTGTGAATAAATTTTCAAACAAAATGTATCAGCATCACAGGATACTACTACGCTGATTTCCCAAGATTTTTACGAGGATCTTATAAAATGAAATGGAGAGGGAGATTAACAAAAGGCGTAGTATTATTTAATAACAACACATCGTTTCATAAGGCTTAAATTGCAATTCGTTAATAAATGTTTAAGAATCATCCTGAGGATTTTTTGACCGAACCGTATCTCCAACGAACAGCTTTATCAGAGAACGGGCCAAGAACCTATAAACTTAACTATACGAAGGAGAAAGTAGCAGTGGATTGGACACACCCTACGGCACGAAGACAATTCCATTGCGAAGTACGCCATGCAGTGGAATCCGCTCACCCAGGCTGGCAGAACAGCGGGACGCCCTAGGCATACGTGGCGCAGAACAGTCGAAGAGGAATCGAGCTCTTTAGGAATGAGTTGGAGAGAGTTGAAACGAGTTGCAGAACTCCAAACAAGATGGCGCGCAGGCGTTGTTGACGCCCTATGCCCCCCGAGGGGTTAAAGGATTTAAGTAAGTAAGTAAGTAAATTGCAATGGTTGCTATGAAGTCATATGACTTTCAAGAATTAGTTCATCTGGTTTACAGTCCTGACCTGGCATCTAGTGATTATTATTTGTTTGCAAATTGGAACAAGGACTTGGACGTGGAAAGCATTTAGATGATGAGGAATCAGTACTGGCAGCCGTAAACAAGCATTTTCGAGACAAACCGCAGAATTATTTTCATTAAGGCCTAGAAAAATTAATCCATGGATCTAAGAAGTATACGTAAATGACGTAAATGTGTTTCTTATATCCTAAACACGGATATAAGAAAAAAGTTTCTTATAAGAAAAACACAGATATAAGACGCGAAGTGTCTTATAAAAAATTTTCTTTCAGAAAAAAATGAACACAAACACAACTGAACTTACATTTATGACTTTTCTTTGCGAGTTCAGAAATGCATGTATTTCCTAAGGGCGTGTTCGTTCACATTTAAGGAACATTTAGATGGGACTTTTTTTGTGTCATACAATAGTTTCTTATACACATCATTAGGGCTAGGATTTCGATGCATTTGCATATTTTTTTTGAGACTCATAAGAAGCAATAGAACAAGTTATCTTTCCGATTCATGAATTTTGGCATGAATTGGCATCCAATCGTTAGTGCATATTCTTGCATATTTTTAATAATAAATGCATATTTTGTGCATATGTCCGGAAAATTTTATCATTTATGTTAATAAAACACATGAGAATTTTGAAAACCTTAATTCAATTTTCAAAATGTTTAATGTATGCAGATGATTTGCAAATATTTGCACCTGTAAAAAATGTGAATGACTGCATTAACATTCAAACTGATTTGAATAATATTGTCAGATGGTGTGATGAAAATTGTTTATCGCTTAATGTCAGCAAATGTAAATCTTTTTCTGCATATCGTATGTTCACACCAACTTTTTATATTTACACTATTTCTGGTGAAATTTTGAGTAACCATTTCGAGGTGAAAGATCTTGGAGCCAACGGTCGTTTTATCCGACTTTTCAAAAATAGAAAGATTACTTGTGCAAAAACCAACCACGTGGGGGTAGATTGGTCATTAAAAGCGACTGGTCGTTATGAACCACGTCGTTATAGGTGACTTCGCCATGGTTTTAAATGCATATTTAAATTGCATATTTCCCATTTTTAAGAGCATATTTTAAGCTCATATTTTGCGTTTTTAAGTATATGAAAATCCTAGCCCTACACATCATATTTCAGAGGAAAACTGAGAATCGGTGTTGTAAAAAAAATTCATTATATCAGTGTTTTTCTTATAAGCGTCATTTACTGCATTTATTTTTAAAGAGAAATATATTCGTCTCTTTCTATTCTCGTATATTGCTATTCACAGAATAATGCAAGCTTTTGTTCTTGTCAAGCTCTTTAAAAAGAAACCTTTTAGAATTTCGTCTAATTTCATTAGGAAGACAATTTTTACACAGTGCTTCACGTTTTTGACAGAAGTGCATAGGAAATTACTGGAAAATGCGATGTGCGAAACATGAAGTGGGTGGTGGAATCAGTTGTTTTCAAATTTATTCATGATGTAAGCGCTCAATTTCCTTGAGATGATTCAGCGGGAAGTTACCTGTGTACTATTAAAAAGTATGATAGCTGATTATACCGTAGAAAGGTTGAACGTTGAACCACTTATTGTTATTATTGTAGGTCAAAGGAAACTATTTAAAGTTGCTTTACGTCTTAGAAAAATAGCACATGGCCAGGTTTATGAATCTTTGGTTCGTATCCGAAGGCCTAGAAAACCTCATTTTAATTTTCAAAATTTTAGATCACCGAAAACTTTTACAGTGAAAGAACTTTTATCAGACATAAAAGTCAAGTTTTTATCAAAAACCATTCTTACATAAAATGTGTGAGAAGTTCCAGCAGGGTATTTGTTCGATCAAAAATACGAAAGCGCAGCAAAATCCATGCATATGGTGAAAATGGGTTTCAAAATAACAAAACTATTAGTTGCGCAGGAAAGTGGAAACTCGTTTCTATATAGTAAGTGCGTGTAATAAGAAAAGTCTTCATAAGTAACTTCACTATCATGATTAGCTGTGTTGTACAATTTGAATTTTAGGGTCTTCAGATCACATTTGCTTTTCTTACCAGAAATGTTAGCGGATATTGGACTTTATTTACCACTAGCATTGCCATTAATGGAATAGTTTTTTGCTTAATATTTTCATCTGAACCTGAACTGAGCTAAATATGAGCTCTGAATAAACACTTTCTATGACACAATGTGTCAGTTACCTTATTGATGAATGCATTGTCCTGGAGAGGGAGTTTTGAGCAGTCAAAATACTGTAAACCTTTGAGATCACTTTTGTTTTGTTATTTTCTGATTATTCACTGTTCCAAGCCAGAATTATTGCACATATTTCAATCAAGAATTATTTACAAAGCAAAGCAAAACACAATCAAATCGAATTAATGTACGGACAAGCAGAGACAGTACAAGTTTATTTTAAAAGCATCACTAAATTAAATTATTGTATACCAACCTCTACACAGAATCAAATCTTTTAGTTTTGTGAACAAATTGGGTATCTGAACCTCTAGGTGCGCACTGACTTTCACACGAGCATGCTCTACTTCTATTGCTATTAGGGTGAGTTTGGTGATGCTCTTCTCTTATACTCAAAGCTAGATAAGATAGTTTATCTTCATTGTTTTCATTTTCTTATGCTATCAGAGACTTATTGATTTTAAGCAAAATGATTAAAAAAAGTAAATAAAAAAGAGGTTTTTCCTATAAGTGCTATAAGATGGTTTTCCCCACCCTCCTCTATCCGTTCTCTAATTTCCATTACTTATCTATGTTCTGATTTTTCCTTAAGATTAGAATTTGGTTTACTGTTAAGATTTTTTTTTGCCCAAAGCTTTCCACAAAGCTAAATGGGGTTCGATTGAACAGTAGTAAATTCTCAAATAAATTTGGCACCAGTTAGTGGTTTGGATATTATCAGTTTGCTACTGACGTCAACACCTAGATTATGCTTTCACTACATTATAGGGAGGTCATTGCACATTATTCACTTTGGATACTTGAAAATGGATACAAAATAGTTCGTGTTGCAGTTATGTATCATCGTGGAACATATGATGGACGGGGAAAATCCATTATGATGCATAGGCTGTATCACAGAAGGGGTATGAGTGATTATACGCCTAGGTTAGGTTAGGGTGCCCTTATTGACAGGATTGTCAACGGCTCACTTAGACCACTAAGAGTCCATTGCGCTAAGTTAAACCACACAGATAAATGTATGAATCTCAGGAGTTTGCTTAGCTCAATGTTACCTAACTCCTCCAGTTCTGAAAAGAAGTAACTGCCAAGAGCACGTCTTCTTTTAGTGGCCAGAGCTGTCAGTCACAAAGGAGGATAAAAATACGCTTACAACGAACTAAATTAGGATTCAATACTTTACGCTAGCATGCCCTATTTAATTTTCCCACAAAAAGGATTCACATATGCCATTCTTGTGATGTGGACATATGTGTAATATTAATCATAATGTTATATTTATTGCTCAAAAAAACAAGTCGAAAATGCCTGGAACTTTGATACTTTGAAAGTATGCTTTGCCCTTGATCGGTTAGTGGTGAAACGTTGACAGATACCCAAGCAATATTTAACAGATACATGGGCAAAACGTACTGTTACAAAGTTCCGTATAGGATTGTAAGTACGCGTAATTCTGGAAAAAATATGTTTCTTAAGCATCAATGTTATATCAGAAGACAAAAATGTTTGGTGGCCATGCCTACCTAAAGAATTGCAAAGTATCTCATAAAGAATTGATTGAGGCGACTTAACTTTCTGATGTTGGTCTGGATTTGTTGCTACGCAAGCTTATTGAGGGATGAAAACCTAAAGCACGACAGAATTCAAAATTAGATGTCGTCATAAAATAGTCAATATCTGCCGTGTTACAGATATGTAATGATGGAACTATTGCCATGTCAGTGCGGTTATTCACATGACCTCTGCGAAAATGTAGAATCGGAGAACTTTGGAATACCTCATGAGTAGCGGCCATATTTGTAAAATTAAAATTAAATCCCATCATTACCACGCCCATTCGTTACCAGAATACTCTTTATGTGTGTCGTGCTGATAGTACCATTCCATCTACATGCATACATATATTCCTTGGGACTTTTTTTAGATGATTTTTATTTACTCTAGCCTTCAGAAGAATACCATCACAATACATATACCACCACAGAAAGTTATTTCAAATGAGCCATCATAGTTTCTCTTTGGATCATGAACAGCATGCTGACACTATAATCGAATCAACTTATATTTATGGACAAAATTCGAGCAAGCATTTGCTGTTAATTTATTTTTTTCTTATTTACACATTTCGGGAAAATATTTTTGATTTGAAATACAAGCCAAAGATAGCAATTATCCTGTGTAATTTTTGAATCCCTGAAATGATTTTATCATTGGCCCTGATTCTGTATTCACTCTTTCATTTGCGAAGTAAATACTTAAGCCCCATGTACCACGTTGACGATGCGATAAAATTTGGTATCCTATTTATTCCGCAATTTCCTTCCATTGTCCATTTTAGTTCTCCTTTCTTTGCTTGTCTTCCTTCCATCACATCGCGCCGACATCAGTTATTTCCGTAAAAGTAATTGATATATTTTTGGAGACAAAAAAAAAAAAATATCCCCGGGTTTCAATCGATCGGGTAATTGATATCATTTGGCCACATAATTTATTCAGTTTGTTCAAGCCAATGTCGATACTGGATAGGCTACTTAAATGCTGTACAGCCTCCCCCTAGAGCAGCAAATCAGTCAATTTGTGAAGCATTCATTAAATTGTAATTTCCATTAAAATTGAATAAATTTTCGAGGACACAACAGATTGCAAATGTATCTCTCTATAGCTAATTCAAATTTAAGTACTTGTCAACAAAGTAGTACTTTGTGAAAGAAATAATGCCTTTAAGCCAAATATTTACCACTTGAAAAAGGAGCTGTGGGTTGAGGATGTTTATAGATTGGTGAAGCACTTTCGAAGGAGAGCAAAAGTGTATTGAGGTGAAAATAACGGTAGGGATTTGTGAATGTCTACACATCTAAAAGAGGGGATAATATTTATGTACACTCACCTATGACATAGGAATACCCGTCCAGGGTGAGTACGCACTTCCTAGTTGTCCCACCACTGGACGGATATCTCAGCGATCTGGCGAATAATCCCTTCGAGTACAATGAACTCTGACTAGGACTGTTCATGTTGCTACCAGCGCAACTGACTGTGCCATCGTAGACGATGTTATCACTTCCTATGGAACTATCACCGCCGGTACCACCACCATCAATGTCACTATCCGTTTGTATCGAAGCGTCTTCGTTCCACGAATCAACCGTCGTCGTTGCCGTACCGTCCACCTCCCAATCTCTCGACCGATTCCCGTCACGACGATTATTACTACTTACTGGCTGAGCGCACGTTTTTCCCGGATCTGAGACACACTTATGCACCAGGTCCTTGGGGCGCGCAACAAAACTGCACTGCAACGTTTGAGGTTTCTCCCTCTTGTGGACGCAATTCTCTAAAGAACTGATTGTCGTCTTTGGTATGGTATTTCGCTCTCCTGTCGGAGCTGGTTGCTTTTGCTGGTATTGTGTGTCCTCAACAGAGTCTTCCATTATACAATTCTATACCCTAATCATGTAAATACACACTAAAAAGGAGTCTGTGCCTCTAATGCATAAGGACATTACATTTTCATATTGTTTGAAAAAAGTACTTAGTTCGACGTTCTATCACAGGGAGCAACGCAGAACAATAGGTATTCACTTTGCCTTTTGCTTCACTGAATGACGGATTGTTGTCGCTGTGTCCGATTTGACTGAATTTACCGAGCGAAAGGATCTATGGAAGCAGAAGGACTTTGCTCTCAATGTTGGTATCATTTACAGAATGTTTTCACTGGAATTAAAGCTTTGATCCTTGATGCTGTACAAATTTTTAGTGTTCACGCGAAATGGGAGTGTGGAAATTTACGCCGCTATACGAACCCGTTTTACCTGTCGTCGAATCCCTAAAGAACGCGTTTTATTTGTTTTTCTTTTTTAATATCCTTTTTTTTGAATGTCTGTAGATTAATCTTTGAATCAAAAAAAATGAAAGAAAAAGAAAAAAAAACAAAATTGAGAATAAAACAAAATCAAACAAAAGATGGAAACCATAGGAAATCTCGATTAAAGTTTCTTTCTTTTGATGATGCAGTGGAAGAAAATAAGATTTTTTTAAGGATTCCCAACGGGATTCCGATTGACATTGATATAAAATTTTCAAAGGGTGAATAAAAAATGATGAAAGCAAATTGAAGATAAAAGATGCCAAGTACGCTGCGATGGAGATACAATGTCAAAATGACTGGCAGGTTGAGGTGGTTCTTTTGAAGTGGAATATGTAAAACTGCACAAAAAAGATTACGTATACGCCTGGCTGAATTGAAATTTGTTCATAATTAGGATTAAATGAAGTTTTTTGTTTTACTTTATATTTTGTTGCAATTCAATTGTTTCAACCCCAAAAATGTGTAACAAAAGCACGGTGTCAGTAACCGATATGCAATTGTGTTATGCTACTAAAAAAACTTTCTTTCAGGACGATGAACAATCCTGAAATAGGTCTTAGAAAATAACATGCTCTGCAACTACATGAATGATGAATCGTTGCTTCAAAAGAAATATTTTGAGCATTTCAGAACGTCTTTACTGTACGAAAACAGAGAAATTGGTGAATGATTATTTGATAATTAGAATGCAATGTGCATATAAATGATGACGATCCCCAGAGTTTAATCCGAAGCAGAACTTCGAAAGTTCGTTAAACTTTGGAAAGTGCAATAAGTAAATTTATTGTTGAAGAAGGGAAAAGATATTTTATCCCTATTCTTATGATAGAATGTTGTTAAGGCTTAAAGCACTTTTATCACACCTATCATCTTCCGAAGTTGATAGAAAATTACAAATCGCAGCCAAGCTCTTGTAAATTATGGAATCAGACAGAGTTAGGAAAACGTCAACCAGACGTTGATAGAATCAGAACTTGATAGTTTCTATCTGCTAAAGCTACAAAAAGCTAGTATTCGAACGCCTTAATTTTTTTCAAAGTTTGACAAACTGTGGAAACATGATGGCGGAAATGAATGTTGTCTTTATTATCAGAGCAGGGGAGGTGTCTATTAAAATTCTGAGTTTTCGTATATCTAATAGTTATGTAGATGCATGAAGTAGCCAGCAAAAATTAATACGTTCTTAATTTAGGCCTGGGTATCAGCGCCTATCATATTCTGTCTGCCTTAAGATATGTCACTGGCTATAAAATGAGGGTACCATACCAATCCGCATTCACAGCTTTTTAACCACTTTCTTTTAGAACTAGGATATTACAGCAAAGTCACATAATTTCGAATAAGCTCATTGCAGTCTTAAGTAGCCACAAAGCGAGGCTACCGAGATCCCAGTCAGGCTACAGGGGTTTTCTTGGAACCAAGCCTTCTACCTAACTACTCTACATGTTGGTGTTATGTTGATATTTTTACAAAGACTTATATTCAGATAGACTAGTGGTAAAATAAAAACAAGGAACTGCTCTTCCTAAGTCAAGGTTGCTTTTATTTTTGACGTTTATATAGGTTATACATGCTACGTAACCTTTCTAAAATAAAAACACGTCTGAGAGATTTCGAAGTTGTCAAGAATCGAAGGAAAAGTAAACAACTGCAGGTGCGGAGCCAACTTGCTGGCTTCCTTGATTACTAACATAAAAGTGTGTCTATGACTATTTAAGGTAGAATCGAAATAATATTATTTTAAGCTCGTATGTGCTAACTGTGCGCAGTGGTTCGAAGTTGGAACTCTACTGTATACATTTGTAAGGTGGAAAAACGGAAATGGAAACAGAATTCTTCTGTCAGCCAAACAACCATGGAAAAATCTCTCATGGTCCTTTCTAATGCTGATCGGCTTCCTTATAAGCATGGATTTAACACAAAATTCCACTTTTGACAGGAATTTAAAGATGCAAATGGTACGCAATTCATTGAATTTGTAGTAAGATTTTGTTGTATTCTTAGAGAGTTAAAAGTTTGAGTAAGTAAATGGCTGTATCTTCTGCTATGGATAAGTATTTCTTGGTTATGTATAGCGCCACTTTGATGGTAAGTGAGTTGCGGCAACAACTTGAAATAGATTTTTTCAAAGGAGCAGGAGTCCCTGGCCAAAAATGGAACTGCAACCATTGACTATTGGGTTGACTATTTAGAAAAATGCCATTTGTCTTGCTTTCATCGTGAATCTGTTTCCTTTTACAGCCATGTACAAAGTTTAATACAAAACTACATACAAGTGCATTAAGACTACCATCCGCATTGAAGACAAAAATTTGTTTTCCTTGCTCATATCCCGAGATATGCCAACGCATTCTTGGCAACAGAAATATCTTTTTCCATTTGTAGTGTGGTTTTTTGCTTTTTTTTTATGGAAAAGGAAAGAAGATATTGTCCTTGAGGTTAACATAAACAAATTTATGACTGTCCGTTTATTGTTTTCAATAAAAAGAAACGATTCGAAAGAAGAACAAATGTCATAAATGTGTGCAGTATCTCTTAACAAATATCTTTAAGAGAATTTAATTTTATGGATCATAATTCAGTTTAATCTCATCATAATTAATTAATTCACACTATTTTTATTAGCGATAATCCACTTGAGAACTCATGCATCATTGGTGCAGTAAAATTTTTTTAATTTGATATCTGATTGAAACATTTTTTTCATGAAATTGTGTAAGCAGCACAAAGAATGAGTGCACTTTAAAATAATGAAAATAAAGGCATTACGATGAGTGCTTATTATCGAATCTAATTGTTTTATTGCTTAAATCGATACACTGTTTTTCACATAGAAAAAAATAATTTTTAATTAATTTTTTAAATGCAATTATGAGATAATTGTTTTTTTCACATTATGTGCAGATGATGTTATATTTTATTCAGTTCAACAGTGACAAAACGGATACGTACTACTTGAATACGAATGTTAACTCATAGTAAGAGCTTTAGTTCGTCTGGCAAGTAACAGCTCTTTTCTGTGCTGATAGTCCTTCACGTGTCCACATATCCCAATGAATACCAAAGGAGGAATGACGGTCGTGTGGTTTGTTTTGCAAGAGTTTTGAGTCATGGGAACTAATTTATTATCTAGGACACGATCTCATTTATACCCGGTATGCAATCTATACGCTTATATGCAGATACAGTAGTTATTAGGAATTATTTTGAAGTAGAAATTAGTTGGCAAAATTAATATGAAGAGCTTATTTCAGTTTGGTGCAGGGCCTGGAAATTATACTCTCAAAATAGTTCCAAGTTTTGAGTGTGGGTTTGATGATTACTGAGAAGATGTGGGAAAAGGATTATTTTCGAACACCGGAACATGCCTATTCCTTTTAACATTTTGTTCATGTGAACGTAATCCTTATACACTTTATTTCTTCTGCATGTTTTTTTAAATGTCAAGTTTAATAGTTATCTATTTTGTGGACATCACTTTGGGAGCCACAGCGCAAATCGTGTTTTACATGTGAGTTTGGCATTTAACTTATTGAGTACTTACTCGTACGAGTGTATAGCTAACATTATTCGACTCGGGCACAATTTATCGAAACGCGTTCGTAGACGTAGAGGGACTTTACGCTTAGTACTGTTAACAATAATTTCTTGTATACTAAGACGTAATATGTACAGATTAACAATATAAAGCGATATTTAGCTTTGGCGCAGCAAACACAATTGTCATGTAAAGATGACAATAGAGAATATGTGCTGCTGTACAGAAAAAGGGTCTTCGGCCCTAGCTCCTTTCCACCATTCGCCCGAATGCGGGAACCTACTTTTAATGCCACATCCGATAGGCGTATTCAAAAAGCATCTTATGACAGAGTAATTACTGTCGGATGTTTGTTAGATATTCATGGAATATGATATTTTGAATTCGTATGTCGAACCTTCTCCCGCAGTTGTCTAAAGCAATAATTACTACGCCACGATGCCCGTAAAGGCTGTTGTAAGAAGGCCTATAGAATATAACAAGGTGAAGAATATAACAACACCTTGGGAGACTTCTTCTTGGGAATTTCCTGGGCCAGATGGCAATCATCCTGATATAGTCCTTACACTGTTAACTAGGATTATGGAGCTGGTATTGATCTGTGCTATATTTCTCAGCCTTGGAGTAGAACTAGACTGGCTTCATACCTAGGCTAGCCTAAGATTATTCAAAAAGTTTTTATCAACATATGTACTATTCCAAATAATAATTCGACGGTTGGATTAAAGGATATTCAGACCAGCCAACATTCTCGTTAAAGAAGCAAATCCACTGAGAGAACGGTGATAAGTATTGGTGACCAAAGTAAAAGTTAAATATTTGGAAAGATAGATAGAGAGAGAGAGAAAGAGATTGGTGTAGTGGTTTGAAACTCAGCTGTATTAGATTTCACATTAGCTCCAGGGGTGGTATCCAGAATAACTGGGGAGATTTGATGCTGTCATGTATTTTTTACCTTCGCTTCTGATTCACAGTATTTTTTCCCGATCCACCTGATGTCATGAGCATATCAATTATCAACACAGCGATCAATTTCTCCAGCCATATGACAAACCTACTGCCAGTGTTATGCCTTCGCAGTAGTGTTGTCATAAGCTTTCTCAATTGCTCGGACTGCCTCTTATCATATAATGCTTACTGACATCAGGGATTGAACTGTGAACTATCAGCTTGACAAACGATGACGCTACCACTACACCATTGCCACCCCTTTATTAAAGTGAAATCTGAAAGGATGTATACCAAGTAGATGTACTGCACTATGGTGGATAAATGTTAGTGAGGTGGTAAAATGGGGCATAACGTAGCTCTATGAAGTCGGCTTTAGTCCCGGACCTATCGTGTATGAGCTGATGTTCTTGCCAATTATGGTTATAGAGACTGCTGCTCGTGGGTTTAATTAAGGCAAAATGTCTGAGCTCTTCGTCTCTAGAACTGCTGATATTGGCAATGAATGAGTTCATTTCGATATTTGAAGACGCTGTTAAAAGGACCAGTAGAGGTCACAGAACTTTAGAACTCTATTAGGTCATGTCATTGGGTTTAAATTGGCACACAAAAATGCTGCCTGGAGATTGACCAAACGGACTCAAATTTTATTCCTGAATATCTAGCGTTCTGACGAATTAGGATGACTAATTTATCCATTAATATAGCTCGACCTTACCAGTAAGGGATAAGTTGTCTCATAGTATTTGAGTCTTATTTCCTTATATCCAAGTTCAACCGTTTATAAAACTAAATTTCAAAATATCAATTTTGCTGCTGAGTGCGTTTGGACAATATGCTAGGTTATAACCCTTTTACCGAGAAGTGTTTAGTGCTCTCTTCTAACGTATCACACGTCACAAGTGCAAAGCTGTTACGTCCGTAAAATTATAAGGAATTGCATTAATGATGCAAATAGCTACGTAGTATCCTATCGTTCATAAAATGAGATTAAGAGGATTTTACATGCATGACGTTGGAATCAACTTTCATTCTCCATATGCACAACCTATACAACAATAATTCGTGTTCAAATCCCCTTCCAAATGCAACTACATACATTCTCTTGCTGCGTGGGCCATACACTTCACTCAATCATATCAATCCCACAAGTAGTCTCTTCCATCTACGTCTGCAAGCAAAACGCTACACGCAATCTCTCCAAAAACAGAAAAGAAAAAAAACTGTGCCATTCCGATACCTCGGAGGCATCACTCATATCGATCACACCCTAAAATGCAATTGCACACTGCATGCACGCCATCATCGTGTCGATGCACCAAGCCAGACCAGATTCCACCTGAGACCGGCTCCGAAGCTAGACACGCCATTTGTGGTGGTCTGGTCTCCGATTTGAATCTTTTTTTTCTGTCTGCCTCATGACACTCATTTTTTTTCTACATAACCAAATCCCGTATTCATTAGCACCCCACCGCCGCCCTGTCATTTATACGTGCCTACTATACGACTGAGACAGAATTGACATTTGTACAAAACTCGATCATACACTCTGTTCGGATCTCGGTTCCCTCGCGTGCAGGCTGGGCATCACAGTCGTCGTCGCATGTATGACGGCGACTGTGTGTGCTTTTTGGCTTAAATAATTCATAATTTAATTACAACGATGCGTGTGCAGAACGAACGAATCACTCACGTAATCGATTACCGACCCCAAAAACAGTCACAGACAGTGACGACTGACGACGTCGTTCAATAAAACCACGGATTATCGAAATTCGGAACAACTCCAAATGGCTAATGATTAAATTTGATTGCGCAATGGCAAACAGTCTATAAATCTGTTAATTCACTTTTCGTTGATTTTCCTTGTTTCGGTTATTAGCGTGTGTTAATTGGTTTTCTGGCAAGGCGTTGGATGGTTTATTGTTCCCAATAAAATGGATTTTTATTGCAACTTTAATTGGTTGACGGCCGTAACGTCAGAGTGGAAAGAATTTCGGCGGATTTTCGGCCTGAAAACTGAATTTAAATTACGATTTGTGCGCGATTAGAATGAGATAGATATAGACAGAGAGTAGGCACGGCATAAAAATATTATTTTGTGGGCGGCGGCGGTTTGTTTTGTTTTGAAATGAATTCATATCTGTTCAGAACGGGCGAGTCTGTGGGGTTTTTGGTATTTCTAAGCAAAGCAAACAAACGGAATTTTAATTAACTTTTTTTTTTGTGCAAAAACAAGTGAAAAGTTGAATTGAATTTGTTCTGAAGTACAAAGTTTAAGCGTATCTACTGATTTGAAGGATTTGGAATGGAATTTGCATTTTTTTCGCATTGAGTAGATTTGTTTGGATTCAATTTTAAGGATTACCATTCTGTTTAAATGTGGAACTGTATACATCTACAGAAGTAACAGTTGATTAAATTATATTCAATGTTTGAAATTTCAGGCACTGTAGGGAACCGTGCTTGTGATGTCAGCACTAAAAGTTATCTGCTAGCACAAAATGCGCAGCTGCTGTAGCAATGTTTGAGTGATTTGCTTAGTTAATTACCCTATATAAAGCTATGCAGGTAGTCCTACAGTCCTACAGTCAATCGCGATTGCTGTAGATACTTTGTAGCGAGTTAGAAACCTTACACCATCCATTGGCTGTTCCCGCTCAGCAGGGATGCACTAAGACCAAAATAAGGTCCATTGTGATACCACTTTGGAGAAAAACCGGACAACCAGCACCGGGGATCTATGTACATGGAGACTTCCCAGGAGAATTGGACAGGGGGCAGCGCAACGGATTTCGATGTGAACCCATGCCGAAGATAATAAATGGCATAATTAGCCATTTAGGCATTAAAGCAGAGCCAAACTTTTTATTTTGCTCAAGTCGAGTCTAGCTAGATCGTTAAGATCTTCAAAGAAGTATTCCCCTAGCGTTTTCCTTCTCAAAGTCAATAGGGCAGAACAGGTACACACAAGATCTGTCATGGTTTCCTCCTGTTCCTCGTCTCTACAGCTTTTACAGAAATCGTTGAAGGGAGCACCAAGTCTTCTGGCATGTCTGCCTGGTGCCTACCGCGAGGGTCCCAACTCTACTGGTTTTCCTTTTATCCAGGTCTGGCCAGTTTTTTTTGAAAAAAAAACATTTATTGATATTTTTCCACCTACTGTCTGCCATACTAATGGCTGCGGTATCTAACTGAAAATTTAACGATTTGATAGGTGCTGACGATTCCCCTGTATTTTCAGGGAGGTCCCGGTTTGCACCCTCTTTAGCTAGCTCGTCCGCTTTGCAATTAGTAGAAAACAATTGCGTTGCACTCTATCGAGTTAATTGAAAGCCAGGTCGCGGCTTTACGGACTGCTGTGACTTCCAACAAGACAAACAAAATTGTTGTGGATTGTGGATAATATCCTTGGATAGCAATCTCATGATACAATGACGTTAATTGATCACAGAGGACTCTCATCACAGTTATCAACTCGGATCTGTTTAGTTAAATTATTTTTATAGTTTGGTTCTTCGTGCAACACGAGGGATACCGTATTGCCAATTAAGTCGGCCAATCTTAGGTTAGCTATTCAGATGATCTTGCGGAAGCAATTCTGCCTACCATACAAGGCGGTAGAATTATACCCCATATTTCGCCATAAACATACTATTTTTCAAGTGTAATACAATTTAACTTATATCTACAAAAAAGTAAGCAAAAATGATTCGTAAATATACTTATAGTTATGGAGCACACTGTTAGTAAATAGCTTCGAAAACGTTTCGTACAGGCTTAGCTTTTCACGCCTTATACCAAGAAGTCTTAGTGGCACTCAAAATTAGAAACTCAGTTAGTGTAAAGAAGAAAAATCAACACAACAAATTATCCCAGTCTTAGAGTTGTTAGAACAAACATCCCTTACCTGAAATAGAGTAGTCCTGAAGAATAATTTCCGGCCTTAATACATAATTCCAAAAAATCTAAATTTTGAAAACTTCTTAATCGTTGTACTTAAAACCATTTGGCTGTTTCCAAGGGAGAATTATAAGGAATGTACGGGTATCTGTCGTTGTGTTTATTCGGAAACAATCGTTTATCACATCTTTCAAAATTCCTGCCACATGCTTTCATATACATAAGCATTCTGACTAACATTCATCCTGTATGATTGAACTTTAGACTTCTGAAAGGAAATTCAAATTTATTTGCATTCGGAAGCAAACATTTATTTCATCAATTGTGATGGTGTCGTGAATTAATAATTCCATTCTGAGTCTGTGAGATTATTGTGCATTGTCAGTATCTAGAGGGAAATTTTGCACAAAAATATTGCATATGTGCATCTTTCAAAAGATCAAAGAGTACAGTATTGTGCATGTTCTTGTGCATTTATAACACGTATCTATGCAGTGTAGATAACCTACGAATCTATAATTTAAGCCATATTCCAATCAGCATGATCCCATAGCAGACAATATATATTTGTTTAGCAGTATTTTCGTTGAACACTGTCAAGAAAACTATGTGAAATGATACCTATTCATTTTATCATTTCGTTTAATATTAAAGTTTTCAATCAGGAATATGTTGAGCAGTTGTGCAGCACACCTGAATTTAGATCAGGATACGCATTATGGATTCAATAAATGAGTTGTGAGTAATGCACTTCTGAATGGCCATCTTTGGATGCTAGAAGTCGACTAACCATTAAATTTTTACAGACAAGAAGCTGGCAGTGAGGACATCTATAATAAAATCCTCCGAATTCTGTAAGTCAATTCTGGCTCGAATATTTAACACTTTTTGTCCTGATTTCTGAGAGTAATCTAACCAAACAATCGGCAAAACTACTCATGTAGGCGTAGATGATATTGGGATGTAAGGCAGTAAATGGTACAAGGTTACATGCCTCAGACTCGTATACTTCTCATTTTTATGCTTATTTTCTGTTTTCGGTGTCATATTTTTCATACCCGTACACAAAATCGAAGAAATACAATTGAAAATCCAATAAAACCGTCAATTTTCAAGGCGAATTCACCTATAATTTAATAAAACTTGAACGTCTTCTCAATCTTCATAATACCTCTGTTACCATAGTTGACGCTACAGTTCTACATTTTTCTCAACTAATACCCGATCACGTCGTGGCACTTCCTTAAATCATAACCATGGGAAATCCTTGTTTCTTCGTGCATCTGAATAGGAAACTGCATTTAAAATGCAAAGCATGTGCACCATGCACTTTTTTGTTATTCTGTTCTACACTTTCATCGGAGTGAAAATAAAATAAAGCTTCCACGGATAAATACTGTTTGACCTCACCGTTCCGAAATGAAAGAAAAAAGAAAATCTCTACTACAGGAGTACAAAAAAAAAATGCATTTCCATCTATTTTCCAATTTGAAAACAAAAAAATTCTCATAAACCGTTTAGTGTGCATCTTCAGGATGCGAACACTCGCTCACATCGAAAAATCGCAGTCATTTGAAAATTGCATCTTTTCCAGTTGGTTGTGCCGTACACGCGCGCAATCAGGGCTGTCAAAGATAGAACACTTGACTAAACCCCATCGTACACAAAGCGAATTCATGTGCGTGATGAAATAACAATAAATTGTGTGCATCGGAAAGCCTGTAAAAGTGGAAGAGATTGGAAAATGCGGTGGAAAAACAATTTTCTTGTTTCAAAGATAGAACTGTCGTTGATTGGCTTGGACGTTACCACGTTACATAACTTCTGTAGTTTTATAGGTACAATCTTCTCAGCGAATATGAAAACAAATCGATGGGAAAACGAAATTGCAGGAAAGAATGAAAGTGAACAAAGGCGAAATGCAACATAAAAGGCGTTCGCAAGCCTTTACAGTGGATCCAATTTGCTCAAAGAGTCATACAGTCATGACAACTTTCTCCTGATAGTTGTCAATTGCGAAATTGTCGACCTTTCGGTGAATTCTATGCATAGCCAACATACAGTCAGGATAACAAGAAAAAGTATACGTAAAAAAAAGCCGAAGAAGAAGTACAAGCTTATCTAGGTCTAGCCATAAAAATCAGATTTTTGGAATTTGATAATTTTTAACCACCTAAATCTGACTAATTGAAATCATCAAAACTTTCATCAGCCTTAATCATCAGCTTGTCTACGTAATGATGCGATCACATCATCATCGATGCTAAGATGAAGCCTAATCTCTGGGTTTTAGAAGAACGGTTTTAAAAAAAAAGACATTCTTTGGTCGGCTTAAGATTTGCCCATTTTGAGTTCGGTTTTCAAAACACAGAGTGCTAGAAACAGCATAGAAAGTTCAAGTTTTGCAAGCCTACTACAGATGAAGTAAATAATAATCTTAAGTAGGACTGTTTTTTTAAAATAATAAAATAATTGTTCTTCTGACTGCATTTTTAGTATATGTATGCCTGTGAATCGTGGAATAAATTTACCACAAGCTTAAAACTTACTGCCTCAATATAAGTGTTCATATTTCAAATATGATCAGATTTGGTCCAAAGTTATATTCTTAGATCATTGGCTTTCTGTCTTTTAGGTAAGCCCTAGGTATGCCCCTAGCTACATGTAAGCATCTACTAAAGCTGAACGCTATTAGCTAGACCAACCTCAGATGCGAAAAAGGCTCAACGTGTCACAGACCGACAGATCTGACCTAGGCTGAACCATAAACGTAGTGCCGAGTTGGTCAAACTAAAGCGATCACAGATCAGCTGCGTTGTCGGTGTTCTCACTGGACACTGTCTTATAGGCCAACATGCCAGAAGACTTGGCCTCTTCTCGAGACGAGGATGAGGAGGAAAGCATTCATGCACTTGCCCAGCCTTGTTGCATAAAAGTATGCTCCATCTAGGGTTCCCCTTCTTTGAAGAACTTGGCGATCTGAAGTCCTTAGACGTCATGTGGATCCATCGCTTTATCAAAGCTCCGGTTGGTTTTGTTAGTCTCTGACTGCAGACACACTGTGTTTTGTTAGGCTAAGTGTGTCTGCACTCTCGTGTGGACAGCCAACCTAATCTAACATAACCTAGGTCATCGGATACAAAATGGATGTTGGTTCTGTGGGTAGAGCATTGTGTGAGAGTCTAGTGCTCACCTACTGCGGAAGTGTAATGTTTTTTAAGCCGAGACCACATTATAGGGACATTAAAACTAATAAGGGATAATAATAGAGTCAAGAAGTTGCAAATTAAGGTAATTGATACTCTGCAATCTATACTTGAATTAGATATTGGTCATCAAAACGGCGAGCAAACAATCAGAAGTGGATTCTGCTTCTCAAACCCTTCCATTAGTACCCGTTCCATTCAATAGTCCGTTCGACAGTCTAAAAAATTGGGAAATCTACTCGTATAAAAAGATCGTCTCGCGATTTTTTTTGGAGAAACTGCAGGGACAAAGAATATGGAAATCTCTTCGGTATTCTCGTTTCCGAATATCCTTCCTTGATCAATAGGAGATCTACCACTGAGTTAAGGGTCCTCCTTAGTAGTACAAAAACGTACTTAAACGTCTTACAAGTTTATAACACAATTTTTATAGTTTTCCAATGCTCGAAATGTAGATTCTGGAATACCAGTGAAATATTTTACTTTATAAAACCCTTAAGAGAGGTATTTTTAGGTTTTAAATTGTATGACATCTTGTATATGACGCACATTTGTAGACCCTTTACAAATAGGGACTTCCGAACTTTGACAGTTGATAGCGGCCATATTGTTGAAGATACATCTGTCAAATTAGCTGTCATTTATTCAGCATGTTTTGCCAAATCACCATGGACGGATATAGCGTTCTACAACACGTGCTAATAATAAAATTGTTTTATCAAAATGGGTGTTCTGTTCGGGCAACGTTCCGCGAGCTTCGCCCATTTTACGGTCGCCATAATCGTCCTTCCGAGAGGACTATTCGCAGTGTGGTGGATAAATTTGAGTCCATTGTAAACGATCAACCAATAACCGTCAGTCGACGAAACGCAAGATCTGCCGAAAACATCGCCGCTGTCCGTGAGAGTGTGCAAGAGAATCCGATTTCGCGTCGCTCACAAGAACTCGGCCTTTCGCAGACCACAGGTCGATGATTACCAACTTCTTTTGGCCTGAATTGGATCATATGGACACCAACGACATGTGGTTTCAACAGAATTGCGCTACGTGCCGCACAGCTCACGCCGCATTGAATATTCTGCACGAGCGATTAGAGGGCATGGTCATTTCACGTGGAGGTGATGTGAACTGGCCACCGAGATCGCGCGATTTGACCCCGTTAGACTTTTTCTTGTGGGGTTTTCTGAAGTCGCAGGTCTATGCGAATAAGCCACAAACCACAGCGGCCCTCAAAGCCAACATAACCCATGCCATCGGTCAAATTCAGCCTGATTTATGCTCCAGAGTCATGGAAAATTGTACATATCGGATGCGCGCCACCCAGACAAGCCGCGGCGGACATTTGAACGATGTTATATTCCATACATAATGGCATCAATGGACCTTTCAAACGAATAAAGAATTTCGATGATATCTCACACACACTTTGTTTTATCTCAATTTAAAGATAGGAAGCGCATAATGAAATACCCTTTATGAGTGCTTAATTAACTACTAATAAAATATGGAACCTTTGTATTCATATGTACACTATTTCTGTTTTAATTAAGGTATCGAATGCTTAAAACTTTAATTTTACTATGATAAACTAAACTTATCCAAACGTCTTTTGATTAAGAGATGTGCTATTGCAGATTTATATAGAAATGAATTCACTCCAACCGGATATGAAAATCAAAATAAAATCGTTCACAAAACGTGTTTAGCAAAGCAAATGGTTCTTCAATTTGATGACTTAAGCGCTAATCGTCATAGAGTAAATTTGGAAAACAATAATTGCATGTAGACACGTTTGTGTACATCTTTCCGCATTATCACATCGAGGTCAGTGAGAGCTAGCGCTTAAGCTAAATTTAACTAGTTTCGGCCGATGCTAGAGACGCTAAACCATAGTTTGAGTGTTGACAAAAGCGGTGAGGTATTAGTTTTCTGAAGTAGAATTCATTTTCACAACGATATACGTTTATAAATTATTGGGTCGTAAATATTTAAAATAAATAGATAACGACTTATATTTTATCTTAGATCAAAGCACATCATCAATCTACAACTAGATGTCTTAGCATTCGTCATCTGAAATAATAAAGTTCTCAGCGGCATATTCCAAGAGCAAATCTTACCAACCAATGTAGTCTTCCGAGAATGACCATAGCTGATGCGTTTCTAAAGGAAAAGAGATGTGCTTTTTATAAACAGTCGAATGACCATTAAAATCATCTGAAGAATGCAAAACGAATCAAAGATTTCGAATGCTAAAATCACAACATCGCCCCCAACAGGATTCTGGAACATAGGTGTATCGGCGGTAATAAGAAAACAGCTGAATTATCTAGAAGAAGTTCAGTACTTTATCAAATAATGGAAGATAATCTAGTTTTAACTCCCATGGATCTTTAAAAAATTATTATTAACATGAAAGTACAAAGACGTTATTATTCCGCATTTCAAGGATATTAAGAGTAAGAAGAACTCCTCGTGCTTAGCAAATCGAACTTTATACTTCAGATAGTTATCATAGTTACATTATCTTAGCTAGAGAATTATCAGAAACCGTATTTTCTGGCTCTGAACCATTTTGTGGGCTGGGAAGGAAAGAAGAATAAAAAAGAGCGGTGGAATTCTGGGAGAAACTCCCTAGATAGGGCAAAGAACTTTTTGGGAACTATAAGCGAAAAAGTAGTAAGATCTGTATAAGCATCAGCAAGAACCGGCTGGCATCTTAACAGGCTTCCTAATAGGTGACTGTAGACTTAGGGAGCACCTCAGGAAACTGGGTACTGCGCAAAGAGGAGGCAGCAGATTCTGTGAAGATGTTGAGGAGATCCAAGGCCACCTTCTAAAAGAATGTGGATCACTGATCCACAAAAGAAGATAACATCTGGATGCCTACCAACTGTTAGAAGATGATCTATCATTCAGATACTCCGATTTATCAAGGAAATCGGACTGGAAGAGGGGCTCTTAGTCGAGCTAATCGACTAGAGCTCCAAGTCGGGGTAGCACAAAAGATCTATGAAGGTCGCGGTGCGCATGTACCCCTATAACCAATCTACAATCTACACAAAACTAGAAATTATGTTTTCCTTTCTTTCCTTGTAGGAACTGGGTTTGCAAATCGGAATGCAATGAATTAGGAGATCTGTGTCAGGCAACACTGTACAGGGCTAAAAGTGTGTCCTAAGCCTTATGAATCGAACTTAGATGGAAAACAGAGAACATGATCTAGGTCTGCGTCAATCCACTTAGTTAGATTCCGTTTTATATTATATTTTATATAGAAAAAGAGAGACTCAAGCAAGCTGTTGTCAGTCAGGTCAGCCTGCACTAGAAGTGGTAAGTGTTCGCTCACTTAGTCATGCATTGCGAAAACTTTCAAGTTTGCGGTCGCTTTATATCGCACTGTTTTCCACATTGTCAGACAAACTGTCTGCTCTACTGTCTGCTCTACTTTCTGCAATAACGAACATCTGCGTATTCAAATTAAATGGATTTCGATTACCCGGTTAAGCATCAAAAGCATTTCTCTCCATTTGAAGAGACCACTTCAACAAAAAAAAAGCTTGAACTGCAGAAATCCACAAATGTACACGTAATTACATTTCATATTCCAACACCCACCCGATTCTCTATCCTGACCTCTTAAGGTCGACATTTTCGCTCCGACTATTGCGAGTAGAATTGTTTTTTTTTTTGTTATGTTTTTGAAAATGAGGTTTCTCTTTTTTTTCCATTAGCTTTACAACTATCCGAATGAAATTTTGTTGGAAAAAGCCCAATTTCCTGAAACGATTTTTTATCTGACAAAATTCAAATTGTCAGGGATCGTCGTAAGCGACAGATACAAATTGAATATAAAGAATACAAATCTGATTATATTCCCACGCCAACTGTCATAGTTGAGTTTTGTACTTTGGATGAGTCATACACGATGAAAATATTCAAATCCGACGTTTATACTTTAAAAGCCGTTCTGTATGGTTAAATGGTGGGATGGCAAAGGTTGCGCCTTACACTATTAATCAATATAAATTACAGAAATTTTGTTGTTGTTTGAGGGGATTACTGTTCGGGAGCAATCAGTAGTGGCCGCAGGTTTAAAACCAGTTAAAATGGTAATGGCAAGTGAAACTGTTTTCGTAGCGCAATTTGTGATAAATGACTCAAATCCAAGCATATCAAATGAATTCATTAAAATGCCATACATTATAGTTTAAGACAGTAAATGACTGTTTAAATATCACACTAAGATGCAAAATGATTGTAATTGCGTAGCTTGGTGACATGATGAAGCAAAACTCAGAATTTGTATTTACGAACAGCGTGTCGTGTCGTATAATTAAGTGTTTTCTGTTTGCAATACTAAAATAAAAATTACATACGTGTATTACATACATATATTGTTCATCAACTTTTTTTATTTCTGTAGCTGCATATGTATCTATTCTATATTTGTATGGAAGTGTCATAAATTTAACTGTTGGGAGGTTATTGATGACAGCAAACCTAAAATAGAAACACAAACTTTACTCCTATAATGCCTTAACGCTGTGCATTCTTTGCAGAGCAGAGAAACCATGAACGACTGCGACACATCGATGGTTCGAAACTCGAATATAGGAAGATTTCGTGAATTTTTCAGACACTCCCGAAGCCTACTGAACTTCGCCAATGCTTTTCAGATGTTCTAATCAAAATCCCTAAGCTAGGAGTGCTTATTAGTGACTCAACTGAAATAGACGCTGATAGTCAGGCAACTATTATGGCATTCAGCGGACATTTGTTTTCGCCCATGTGGTAGACACCGCGGCCTATAAGATCTATTGTACCACCAGGATATGTTCAATTTTAGAGACGTACTACCTCATTAATAAAGGATAGTACATACATATGTATGTCCTTTGTGGCAGAATTTCTCAATTCCGCTGGCGTACATATTTCTTTACATAAAATACATCTCCTTAACCAATGTAATGCTGGGCAATTGCAGATAATGTGTTCGCATGGTTCGTTCTTCTTCGAGCCTACATTCTGTGACTGAGCTCAGATTAAGTTTGTTAAGGTGATATCTGTGAGAAAGCTCATCAGCTTTTTGATACTGTGCTGTGCGCTGTGTTGGAAGCCCAGTTGATGCCACAGTAAGGTTCAGGTCCTATGAACGCAGATTCCGAGTCAGCCCTAGCCAGGTCTTCTGCTGATTCGTTGCCTGCAATTCCATCCGAGTTTTGCCTTGTTGTGTATGGCATGGGGCTGCAGTGCATCGTAGCAGCATCTAACTGATATAGAATCCATTAAATTGGACGACAATGCTTTGAGCGCTGCCTGGCTATCTGAGGACATATATCCTAGCGCCCTTAATACGCTTACTAAGGTTTAACCTAGCGCAGATCTCAATGGTATAGAGTTCAGCCTGAAATACCGTCAGTCAGTTTCCCACAGGTATCAAGATTTTGGTGTTTGGTCCAAAAACACCAGCTCCAACTCCATCTTCGATCCATCTGTGAACCAGATCAGACCTCTGGGGTCTAGTGCTGAAACACCATTAGACTAATTTGCACGCTCTAATATTTCTACCTCAAATAACCTCCCTGCCCATGATGTCGGGGATGGTACAAAACACCCAGCGGACATGGTCAACCTAAGACATTTATTCACCATATTGATGAGTTCATACGAATTCAAGTGCATCTTTCAGGACGAAATCCATAATCCGTCTAGCCATCGACCTTACATATTGTGTATGTGCGCCAAATTATGTTAAAACATCGCCAAAAATTATACCGGTTGGTGGTCAAGCTGCATAATGTTGCAGAACTTGGAGTGTATTCTCTGGTTTAGAAACACCTCAGGGCTAAAGGCATTGTCTTGGGTTCTACACTAAACCAAATATAATCTCTATGTATGACGTGTTTGTTTCTTCCTCCCACATACGACGCGTTTAAGGTGAATGCGAGGCAGTTTGGTCTAAAAAATTGAAAGCATGGGAGCGCAGAGTATGGAACAACGTTACCTAATCAAACCGCCCTAGTACGTTGTGGGCGTGGAAACTTAATAACCCTCTAACATTGCCTCTGTTTTTAAAACCAACCAAGTAAAAAGCAAAATGGTATCCTAAGGCAGATTCTCTACTTCTTGGTATGAAAAGTGAAGCCATTTTTTTAGTTTTATCAAAGAAAGAAAATAAAAAACGAAAGCATTGCATGAACATATGAATACGTCAGGACTTATTTCCATTTAAAAAATGCTAAGCACGTTCGCAAACTAAGGCTGCCACTACACACAAAAAAATGTTGACACATGATACATTGCCACGGGCGCATTTTTTTTTATCACTCACCACACTTGAAAGTTTTTTGTTTACTAATATTAGTATCATCTCGTCCTTGGGCAATCTGAAATGTGGATACATAAATCCATCTCTGAATAGTAATAAGTCAAGTCTATGACATATCGTCATATCTCTGGAAAAAATTAATTCCATTAAGTCTCATTTATCCTTAAATCACCATGCAAACACATTTCAATCAGAATTCCAAAAATACCCGGCATGTTCAATTAATCTCAGTGTATACAAGTAGTAGGTACACTATGGTTCGCCATATGTAATCTATCGATAAAAATTGCCTAATCAGAGTAATTCGTCGGAAAACCACATTTTGCCTCTTCGGCACCACGGCCCATTCTCGGAACCGCATTGCGTCAAAACATCCTTTCATTTGTCCATGTTGCTTACTTTCGGGGCAAGGCAAAAAAGCACTGTGTTCCAATTTCTTTTCCCAGCTGCGATTGTTATCGTTATTTGTTCCTCTTTCATTCACTAGAGCGCAGAACCACACAAGAACAATGAAACCGAACTTGTTTTCTTGTTTTTCTTTCCTTTTTTTTTGGCTGAGAAATCAAAAACCGAAGAATAGCGAATACAAGCATAAAAAGTACTTTGTTTAGGAAGTCCATTAGCATAATTGATTTCCCTATACGTTCACTGATAACTACCGTACGTGAGTGAGTGTATCTATGTATCTGCATGCCACGCCGACAGAACAACAAAGGGAATGTACAACGTAGCATGTAAGAACCCTGCACAGAGGCAAAATATGGGGGCGTAAAAAAAATTTGAGTGAAATTGGAGCAGAAAATTCCACACCTTAGGGTTCTGAGAAACTTAAATTGTTCACCCCCAAAAATTTAAACCATTGCGCGTCAAGAAAGAGCTAAGCACATAGCTCTTGGCCCACATCAAAGTCGACTCCCTATGCGAGTGACTTGTTAGCTAAAAAAGGGGCGAAAGGAAAATGAAACATCTTCAGGGTAGTTTCATCCCCCAAACGGTAGTGATTTTCTTCATTTACATGGACGAACAGTTTATTACGTCTGCCTGAAGGATTCGGGTTGTTGTCAGAAGAAACCGGGGTAATACAAACATGGAAGAGCCTGTCTAAACACCTCTCTTAGGCTGACAACACACCCGAAGAACATCGTAAATTGCGAAAATGTCTATAAGTAGGATACGAGTATGTAGAAGAAAGGTGGAATGCCTTTCCTTGAATTTGATTTGCAAGACTTAATGAGTTTTCAGTGAACAAGAATTACAAAAATATTTAAATTACAACTGGTCTTATTAATAATTAAGAAATTCAAGAAGAAGTTAGCCGAAGAGACTCTCAAAATTAACTTTTGAAAGTCAATGCATGTATGAAGCTAACGGCTAAAGATAAGTGGCAATTAAGGCGGTAATTAACAATTTTCGCAGCGAAGATTTTATTCATGACTCAAAATGTGCAATTAAATTTGATTTACTGAACAAAATGAGTTAAAAGAGATCCGCCAGATAGACTTTGAAGAGCTATTAACCCAAATGTGGCTCGCATAATGACTAAAATGTTGCAAACTATGTATAATAAGACATTCTTTGGTTATTGGATGATATGTCATCTTTATAGCATAAGTGGCCTTGACGGATATAATTTTGCAAGATCTAGTTCTCCAGAATGATTTGTTCTGCAACCACCTATAAGCGATATTACATATAATGTCCCTTTTTGATCCCTTTTTTCGTTACTTTTGTTGCTATTTGTTTTGACAGTTTCAGGACCGTCGAAAAAACTTTTCTTTGTTAAACGACGAAATGGGGAAGAGGTTTGAATCAGTCAGTTGGAAACGAGGACCTTCATCAGACGTCGATTAAGAACAGTAAATTGATATCGATTTTCAACCACAAGGAAATTCAAAAGAAATTGAAAACGAGCCAATGTAGGTCGGTGAACTTCGCTAAACTTATGAAAAGGGTTGAAAATCAAGACAATAATGGTGACTTCCTGTGCGATAGAAAGAGTTAAGCTACGTATGTATAATCGGAAAAGGAATATCCTGCAAGCGTAAATAATGCGGATTATTGAACTCTTTGAAAAAGGCATCCATTAGTGTATAAATAAATCCTAAGCCTCATTCAAAAATTGAACTTATTTCTTTTTTTTTTCTTCTTTTTGTGATATTTACTAAAAAAACGTTATGTTTCTGAATACCACACATATGTATTGGGTACTTTACCTTTGCCACGAGGTGACTTATGAGCTTGTTAACAGTCTTTGAAAAGGATCCATTCAACTGAAATATGTGTACTTGACGACATCAATTTTTTTGTATGAAATTTTCTTATAGATATACTTTTTGCTCCACTTATGAGGAACCTCCCTTTCCTTTATACCGATTTTCTATTCAGGACTGGCTCTGGCCGAAATCAAAGCAATGAAAGTACATGTTTTGGTCGATTTCTTAGAATGCCTCAAAATCAAGAAATAAAGTACCAAAGTACCAAAATCGAACATAAATATCGAAAGAGGAACTCAGAAAACTCTGAGATACACAAATGTTCTCTGGTTAAAAATAAGTGGCATCAAAAATTACTAAACACTTAGACCACAAATGTTCACGGGAAGCTAGGATTCGGAAAGTATATGGTCCGTTGCGCCAAGTTTGTTCATATTTCTTGTATTGCTACCATATTTTGAAAAGATTTCGATGTAGTGTCCTTGGGAGTACATTTTTCTGAAAAGTGTATCAATTTTTAAATTTTACTCCAAAACAAGAAACTTAAGTTTATGTGCGAAGAAAGGTACAATTAGACCGAATGAAAGCCCCTTGTGATATCACAATCAACGAAAACGAACTAGAACATACCAGCACTGGTTTTTAATTCGTTCTGATACATATACATTTACATATATCTGTTGGTGGCAGAAGTATTCGTCTAGGATTTTTCTTCTTGGGTATCGCACGGTTAGTAGGTGGTTATGACTTCTTGTTAGTCCTTGGGCATACAAATATCTTTTGTTGAAGGTATATGAAAAAGTCTACCCAACTTCGATTGTTCTTAAAAACCACGTGAGTTGATTGACCATGCTATCAGCTTAACCAAATCAGGTATTCTATCCACATGTTCTGATTAACCACCTGATCTTTGCAGTTCTCCCACTAAACACTTCCAGATAAAGCATCCGACAATACTTTACGCGGTCTGATTTGATCGCTTACCTCACTACCATACTCAAGCTCACATGTGAAATATTCAAAAATTCCACAAATATGTGAAATATTTAAAAAAAGGCGGCAATTTACTTTTAAGGAATTTCCATAGTAATAATTGTTTTGATGCACAAACAAGAAATACAAATACTTGGCGGAACGAACCGTATGCGGTCCAAGGCCTGGATTCTCGCGACCATTCGTGTTTTGTGTGTTATATTTTTTCACACAAATAGAAGGTATCTGCAGTTTAGAGCCATATCCGAAAGTCAAATTGAAAAGCTTTCTCATGGCAGTTATTGCTCTTGCACATTTGTCGGACTTTCGCGAGAGGTGAGACCGTGAATAGAACTTTTGGTGTTTTCTGAGATTCGAACCTCAAACTTTTCGCTTAGTAATCCAACGCACAGTTTTCGATATATTCAAACACGAAAACGTTCCTAGTATTCATTTGGGTAAGATAGAACATTTTAAATGATTTTTTGAAAATATTCAAGATCTTGTCGTTCAATTTGAAATTTCGACATACATTTTTGCAGATCGTATTGTTTTTGAAATATTTTTTTTTTTTTCATTTACATTTCATTTATTTCATTTGAGCAAAGGTTTGTACATTAAGATTACATCTTTTATAGTACTAAGTATTTAAATTAGTGAAAATACATTATATAATATTAAAGAATAAATTACAATGTTTGCTTATACTAAGAAAAAGAAAAAAAAAAATCAAGAAAGAGAGGGAAAAAGGGGAAAAGTGAAAGGATGAATAAACACGGTTGAGGAAAGAGATTAGTTACTACTGTAGTGTTGAGGATGAGAAATGAATAAGGATTGCACTTTTAAAATTCTTATGACTAGCAATATTTCTGATGTTCGGGGGTAGTGAGTTCCATAATCTGACAGCGTGAATAAAAAATAAACGGGAAGAATTTAAGTATCTGTAAGGAAAAGGTATAATGTTTATTGTTCTAGTAGAGCGAGTGAAATTAAGTCTGTAAAACAGATAAGATGGACACTGATTGTGAATAATTTTATGTAGAAATATACAGTTCCTGGCATTGATAAATTGCTGTAGAGTACAGCCCAGCAGCATCCTAGAGTATACGGAGATATGTTCGTATCGACGGAGCCCGTAAATATACCGCACTGCATCATTAAAGGCTACTTGTAACTTTCGTTGGGATGAAAACTCAAGTGTAGAATAAACAACCTCAGAATAAGTAATTAGAGGTAAAATTAAGGTTATAATAAGCTTTCTACGAGTTTCTAGTGGAGTAAAATATGCAGTGAGCCATAATTTGCGGAGACATCCGTAAATACGGCCAACGACTACGTTGGTGTGATTGTAACCAGATAAGTTGCGATTTATTATATAACCAAGACTAGAAACTGATTCAGTAGGTTTGATTTTCATACCAGCAAGCCATAAATCAGGTAAACGATTAAGATTGAAAATTTTATTTGAGATTGGTATTATTTGAGATTTTTCTGGATTTAGTAGCAACCCATTAGCTTTTGACCAAGTATAAATTTCGATTAGATCCTCGTTTAGAAGAAAAGCAAGTTCTGTTAGGTTATCTAAAGGTTTGGCTACATGAAGTTGAACGTCATCAGCATATAGATGCACTGAGGCGTGATTGCATATAGATGGTAGGTCATTAATGAACATGTAAAACAAGATCGGTCCCAAGATTGACCCTTGAGGTACTCCTTGCGTAATTGGTTTCAAATCAGAGTAATTATCAAAAGAGACGACCCTTTGCAACCTATCAGAGAGAAAGCTATTAATCAGTTTGACAGCCCTATCACTTAGGCCAAACAATTTCTTGAGCTTCCAACAAAGGATTTTGTGGTTAACCTTATCGAATGCCTTCGAAAAGTCAAGCAGACAAAGAAGCGAAACATGGCCCTTATCGAACTCTTGCCTTATCTCCTCAAGTAAATTCACCATAGCCGTGGAACAACTGTGGTTAGGTCTAAAACCAGACTGGCGAGGATTTATTAAGTGATTGAGGGACAAGTGTTTCATAATTTGCTTTGCTATTATTTTCTCGAAGGCTTTAGACAGGCAAGGTAGAATGCTGATCGGTCGAAAATCAGCAGGAGAAATCGGATTGGCTTTCTTGGCAATGGGTAAAACTCTTGCAATTTTCCAAGACAGAGGGAAAGTTGATGTCATAATGCAGCTGTTTATAACGTGGGTTAAATGGTTGACAATTTGTGGTAAAATTAGTTTGATAAACCGTATAGGAATGCCATCCTCTCCTATAGAATTCGACTTGATAGCAGTTATACAGGTTAAAACATCGAGTTCAGTAACCACTTCGAAATCCTCAAGTCTCGGTACCAGTTGCTCGAAATTTTGAATTGAATCAAAATCGAAATTAACTGAAGAATTATCACCACCAAGAAAAAAATTATTAAGATCATTAGGATCAAGGTCACACTTGGTATTATTATTGCCACTGGAGACACCAATCATACGTAAATTATTCCAAAGCTTTTTTGGGGGTAGAGACGTGTTCAACTTTGAGGCATAATAGTTTTGCTTTGTAGTACGTATGATAGACGTGGTATTATTTCGTGCCGATTTGTATGCAACCCAATTAGTATTCGTAGGCCTGTGTTTCCATCTGCTGTACAATCTATTGCGATTTTTTATGGAATCGACAACATCCGCTGTAAACCAGGGGCAAGACCTATTCCGAATGGTCACAGTCTTGGTTGGAACATATTGATCGTATAATTGTGATATTAGCAATTGAAAATAGTTCACTTTATCACTCGGATCGACAATTTGTCGGCAGTCTTCCCAAGAAGCTGAGTAGGTGGCAATTTGAAGCGCTTCAATGTTGATTGCACGAAAATCCTTAAATGTAAAGGACTGAGGAGTAACAGAATGAGAAAAGTTAATATCATAAGTACAAAAAAGTAAGTCATGGTCAGAAATAACATCAAGCGATAGTTGATCGAAAAGAATATTCGCGTTTAGATTTCCATAAGTGCGATTTGCACTAACTCAAAAACCTGTGAATTCCTGGAACAGCTACTTTCAACCTATTAGCATTTCATTCGATTGCAATATCTCTTGTATAACAGTATTAGTGAAAGACTTGTTGTCAACATTCTTTCGCGAAAAAAAGCATTCATTTCGCGGAAGAGCGTTTCAATAATAATTCGAATTCAAATGAATTTGGATGCTCAGTTTGAAAGTTTGCAGATTCAAGTTCTCATATGTATGAACAAGTAACTTTGTGGTGACAGTGGTGGGTATATTGAAGATTGCTTTGATGTCGCCTTGTATGTCAATGTTTCAACGCAATATTTAACCAATGTCTATCAGTTTCACTAATTTTATGTAATTTAGATAATTGTGCCAGTGATATAATCCTGACTGACTGCGAAATTTTTAATCATTAACAGCTCTAATAACTTTTTCAACAATTAAGTTTAAGTATAAGTGCTGCGTTTTTTTGTAAGAAACAATATCCTTCTACACTAATTGAAACAAAACGCTTATTTTGAAAAAAAAAAAACAATCGGCAACAATCGATACAATGAACTACTTAATGACGTAAATATTTTCATAAACAATGATTTATTAACGTTTATTGAGGATATACCCCAGCACAAAGTACGACATTATTCCATCTCTTCCATCATAATAACGTCCGATGCGATCAATAATTATGAGACACTTACGTGATAAACACCAGCGATTATCTTCTCATTATCTGTCGGTTATCGGCTACATATAATCGAAAATAAAAAAAAATTATAGTCCGCTTTAATAGTCATGATAAATATCATCCCGTGTATGGCATGTGAATACAGCCACATGAAGGTTAACTCAGCTAAATTACCACCCATACCCAGAAAAAAAAAATACAGAAGAACCCGTCGAAACAATTCTGATTATGCGGGTAAAATTGGTGTCAGAGTGACTAATTGCTGTTTGTTTGGCGATAGACATAAACAACAAAAAAGGATAAGGAGTAGTGTCCTACTGCTAGTCGTTGACCTTCTGGTATGTACGTTAGGTGTTTTGGGGTCACTGTAGTAGATACTTTGGTAAAGATAAACGAAATGGATTTTTTTTATTTCATTATCCTTAATTGTGCGCCACCGCTTTCTATTTTCTTTTTTTTGCTACTCCGAGTGGGGGTAGTCCACTAGCTTCGGAAAGTAAGAAGCAATCGTGTCCTGCATATTATTTTTCTGTATGGTAGAATAGTAAACGCTGTCCTAGTTGTAAGCGAAGTTTTATCGTGAAAAATAGAGGACGCGCATTCAAGGGATTATCACTGGGTGAGGTATTTCGCGGTACATGTGTCCATTTGTGTGAAAGTGTATCTGGAAAAGCTTTTATTTTCCTTTGAATTTCAATACCTTTGACAGAAGTTTTTAGTTGTATTTATTTACAGATGAGCTCGAAAAGCAATGTTTTTAATGAGGACTAAAAAATGCAAACAATTAAGACTCTGGAAATTAAAAACTCCACGTTCCGGACTTTGTCCAAACGTTAATGCTAACGATCTACATATTTTTTATAAAAAAAATTACTTGATAAAAAAAGGAGTATGTATCGCATTCTGTGATGTGCTGTGGTTAACGTTGGTATGATTTTATCTTAGTGCTGTGAAAAAAAATTTCAGATGCCATATGAAAACTAATTTCTGGTAAGACCTATTACTATTATTCCGCAAACTACGACGACTTGGCGGTAGGACCAAATGTCACTATGCTAACATACGTTTCTTACACCTCAATATCCATAAGGGAAACTGAAAATTTTTCTAGCCGCATGGTGATGCACTCAGGATACTTCTCCATTATTAACGGTTGAAATCGGAAAAGAGAGCGAAAAGCTTGACCGATCGAGCATCTCTGTATCCCTTAAGGACTCCAAAACTGCCAGCACAAGAAGCTATGTTACGATTGAGAATAAAGCTTTTTATATGCTGAGATCTTTGATCATTGCTAAAAGGAAAAAATAACGCATGAGAAGAGTGGGATCTAGATTTTAGAAAGGTGGTATTGTAGAACGTTGGGTTTAGCAAGGATAAGAATATATGCTAGGTTAGGAAAAGTAAGTCAATTGAGGTGGCATTAATGGAGAAACAGTGCTTTCATCACGTAACTTTTAAGACGATCGTCGTCTAAACGAAAGCAACTGTAGTTTACTTCATGTAACTCCATCACTATCTACGTCTATCGTTTACATTTTTAAAAGTTCGAAAGCTCCTAAAAGCCATATTCGCCTCTTGAAAATGGCTCTAGCTGTCATTCTTTGTTTTTTTGTTTACTTTGTCTGTGGTGTTTTTCGTAAAGCCTCCAACTTCGCTGTGTCAAGAGCTGACAGAGCGTTTAGGTAGTTGAAGAAGTTCTCGAGCAGTAATCTTCTTTTGGAAACTGACATAACAGACAGGTGCAGATTCTGTTCACATTATGTGGGGGCTCCAATTCTTCTTACATGTCTTCCTATCAAGAAGTGCCACATCAGGGCTTCAATTTTTTTCCTACCTATTGAAAGAGGTCCATTTAAGTTTTCAAGGTTTAGTCATGGGCAGATCGGCTTGCAAAAGGTATTTTCGAAAATTCTTCCACAATGCAGCATGAACATGTTAGAGCTACAAATCCTGAACATATGTAAGCTTATAGATAAGAAAAGGAAACATCGTAGTAGATTAACATCAGTGGCTGTTTCCAACTTTATCATTTTCTCGAATCTGCTTAAAACCCAACCCATCACTTTCATAAGCACGCAACGATTTATAAAACTATATAAACATCTGTTGATACAACTCCACGGGAATAGAGAAGTCCATGACCATGTTATCATGATGGAACTCACTTTTGCAAGATAGAAAAATAGCCTTTTCACTCGTCAAAAATATGAAAACAAGTTGAATCTTGGCAACCTAAGATAAATTTAAGATACGATGTAGAATGACGATTATTCATAGCATTGACGGCAACCCTAATGCAGGAAAACGCAAAACGAAATTTTGATCTTGAAAGATCCTTAACGTAAGCCAGCGTTTACAACAAAGGAATCGGGGGACTCAAACCTCGAATATCCCGCAGAGTATTTCAACTATGCACTGACCTACAACAGACGATGAATTTGTCGAACAACCACTATCCCGCAAATTGAAGTACAATATACAAGTTCATTTCCTTTGCTTTCCGTACAATATGGCAAACCAATTTGACATACCCAAGGGCTACTCCCCACATGATGTCTGCCTTCTTTTGCAGTCGCAACATGAATAAAAGCCAAAAAACAAGGCATTTTTGGTCTAAAAATAAATATCCATTAGATCCAGTATAAATGAATGAATGTACAAACACTAATTGACCAGCACTACAACGGAAATTGTAACAAATCGAAGAGGAACGACTTGCTCGTAGTTGACATTCTGTAATAAATTTCTTTTATTCCAAGGAAATGCGAATAAATTTATCTGCTGACATTAATAAGGCGACGTAAATGCTTGCGCCAATTGTGTTATTTCATCGTGTCCGTACGTACGTGGTGGTAAGGACAAATTTACTTCGTTGCGGTCATACATCACACAAGTTAATTAATCCACAGCACAAACACCACATATGTACAACAAATTGTGCGTTCTAGGCTAGGGTAGTGCTACATAAATATTGTTTATTTTCTTTCCGTGGGTTGTGGGGATACAAGGACATGTGGTTGCATTGTCTGGACGACTTAAAGCCGAAATTAAGTAAAACGAACCTTGAACATGTACATATACCCAAAACCGTTGTTAAACAAAATTCTTTTTGAAGTATCTCACGGCCACAAAAGGAAGTGCCATTAAGGTCATGCATAGCAGAGAAAACTGTTCCATCCATAATTCTCTGTCGCTTAACGACATACCCAACAAAACCTTCTTCACCCAAAGGTAGCATAATGGAACTTGTAATTTAAATCCAACCACCAACGACTTTAATTGTATAATCAGAAAAGAAACGACCAACACAGACTACACCACCGAGGAGCTTTTAAAAGTTCCGAAAAGGGGCTTTTTAATTATGAATTTTAAGGACCATTTTATATCCTTGAGTTTAAGTGCTGTATGTTCTGTACACTCATTCCATTTGATCACCCTCCATTTGTGTGTTGCATCCATTATTCTGTACGAGTTGAACACTTATTTCATTTGAACCGCAATTTTGCTTTGCTTTCTATTTTCGGGTTAATGTCTCGTGGGGTCTTCATAATTAAAAGGATCTCTTATTTTGCTCAGGGTTAACAGCACTGGTGAGGTATGAATAAAAATTAATAAAAATGTATAAAGTTTCGCCGGGAAGGACTCCACTTTATTAGTTATTCACTCTTAAACTGGGAGTACTTTGTTAATGCCTTAAATACAATGGCTTTACAAATTTACCTTGGCTGAGTTAGTGGCAAACAACTTCAGAAGTACTCGAATGCTTAATTGAATTCCCAAATACTCGCCATTAACACCGTTGATAAAGACCCAAGACCCAGTTAGGGAGAGAGGGATAAGGACTAATTTATCCAGGGAGATGATTAATAAAACAAATTAAGTAAGAAATTACTCAAATATTTGTTCTTTTGGCTAATTAATCCCTGGATGAACTTTTTCTTGTTGTGGATAAACAAATGTATTTAACTGTGGCTGAACAAATTGATAAATTATACCAGATTGGGCAGTAATCACTTGATCCTAGGAACGAAGTTTTTCCAATTTTAATTTTTATTGGAAGATTGCCAATGAATTGAAAATTACGTTACGTGCTTACTTTGTATCAGTTGGAGATGTAGGATATTAAATAACTCGCTTTGGAATGGAAGCAGAGTCAAATGGTTCAGATGGAACATCAGATATTTTCAGGTTAATTAAATTAACTAAAATCTATGACGCACTTTTTGTTTTCTACGATTTTCTAGATTACTGATGGTAAGTCGAAAAGGATCCTAATTTCGGTAGGTAGTGGCTGAACAGATATGACTTTTGAGTGAACATATATGTACATATGTATGTATGTAGTCGTGACTGACTTATCAGTCAAATAAATATTTTAATTTTTAACTGCTGCTCTCAAAGATGCAGGTTTGTAAATGGTAGGTATGATAAACAACACCCCCTCCAAACTATTTGCTCAAGGCCATCCAATAAGATTGGAGGACGACTTGCAGCTCACAAGACACCGGCTACCAACACGACTCATTAAAAAAATTCAAAAGCTCCAAAACATAAAATCATGACGGATGTAGACGAATACTTTATTGATGGCCCTTTGCTATCAAATAGCGATTTGGATGGCCAGGTGTTTCCTTTGGAGGGCGAACCTATACGGTACTACATTTATATCTTTGGACGCAAAATGAGTCGATATACATATGTACACTAATACCATTTTTCCCAAGGAATAATATTTTGCGCTTAGTTATTAGAACGTGCGCATATTGATAGGTGGCCCCTTTCCGAAGGAGCTGGATAAAAGGTGGAAAAGGCAACACCTGTGATTGTCTCTGAAGCTTGTCCCAACTGACAATCACACCCAAATTAATGATGGCAGTAGAATCGGAAAAGCAAATAAAGGAAATGAATCTGCTTCATTTTGCCATTGAGTCAAATATTTGCTTTGCTTCTTTCGAAAATAGATATCTGAAGATCGACTTTTTCTGGGAACCTTTTGTTTATTTTGAATGAGGAACTTTGTATGAGAACCGTCCAAGAACTTATTCACATATGTGTGTATATATCAACGTATAAAGCCAAGACGGTTGCTAAGCAGAACCTGCAATGACGCTCACTCCTATTTATAATATTGCAGTAGCATATGCTGCCCTAAGCAGATGTGGATAACAAACTAAAGGTCACCTGAAAGGAGTTCGAGGAACCTAAAACGCATTACTGAAGTTTGAATCGATAGCTTTGTTGAGGGTTTTTGTTTCAGAGAGCTAGTGAATGGTGATGGTAATGAAGATGATGAGTTTAAATTATTGAAGAATAATAATATTCTTAAATTAAATCTGTAACAGCTATCGCCAACAGTTACGTGTATGAAAACATATTTTTTGACATAAAAAATAGATTTTCTGAGCCAAATATTTCTTGGTTGTTTGTTTATATACGTAAAATATACAGGTTTTAAGGCTTTGATACTCTATTCCTCATCAAAGTGTTTAATCTTTGATGTTGCTTCTAAGCGAACATGTTTATGATGGTTAATGGACGTGTAGGGCATTTCTTAAACAAAAAGTGGACGTACCTGTCACCATTTATAGCCTATATTCCCGGAAGTCTATAATACTTTTCATATTGAGCTCATCCGTCACCGTAAATAGGTTCGAGATAACAAATTCGTTTTTTTTTAAAGGAATTGCCTCATAAATATTTGGACAAAAGACTAAAGACTTCTAGTTTGCAAAAGCAATTTTAGTTTGGCCAAGAGACAAAACAGTTAATGCTTAACGATCTGCGTTTGTAGCAAAAGCAAACTAATCTAAAAAGAGGTCAATGGGACAGAAAATCCTAAAGCTGAACATGATACGTTGCATAACATCAATAGAAGTTTTGTCTTGCTGGACGTTCGGACTTACAAACATGGCTGTGTGTTGACACTCTAACAACATATGTGTGTACATATGTACATATGAATGTGATGAATAAGAAATCACAGTAGAATTCCAAGGAATAGCTCGAAAATGTCTTGTTAAGAGTCTCGATACTAAGATATCCTCAGTAGTTTCGGGAGAAGAATTATTCTTAAGATATTCGGTCCCGTGTCCGTTGACGAGCTTTGGAGGGGAAGGTCCAACGATGAAATATACAAAAAAAAAAAAAATACAAATTCTTGGCGCAATGGACCGACCGTATGTGGTCCAGGGCCTAGCTTCTCGCGACCATTCGCGTTGTGCGTGTTATATTTTTCACACAAATGGAAGGGACCTACAGTTTAGAGCCATATCCGAAAGGCAAATTAAGAAGCTTCCTCATGACAGTTATTAGTCTCGGACGTTTGTCAGACATTCGCGAGAGGTGGGACCGTGAAAAACTTTTTGGTGTTCTCTGGGATTCGAACCTCGAACCTTACGCTCAGCGATCCAACGCACTAACCACTTGAGCCACGGCGCCCACAGCAACATCAACCTAGTCGAAAAACTGCGCATCAGTCGCTTGAGATGGCTAGGACAATTAGAATGGACACCAATGCTCCGGCCCAGAGAGTCTTCGAATCTAACCCGGAGGGACAACGCAGTAGAGGACGAGGGGCCTCAACCAACTTGTAGTGCGCAACTGGAGTCAGTAAGCTAAGGATCAGGCTAACAGGAGAGGCTTATTGGCTGAGGTCCAGGTACACCCCGAATTGTAGCGTCACCTAAGTAATTAAGTAAGCTTCAAAATGTAAGCTACTACTTCAAACTTATCAATCAATTTTGTCCGCTTTTATTAGTTGTTCAAGATTCTAGCATGCCTGGCTCTTGAGGCAGATTCTTGTATGAAAGTCTTCCGTCGGTATGGCTATTAGCCTAAATCTACGAAAGGCATGGCACTTTTGTAATGGAAGCACACTAAGGGGTATAATCGACCTCTTTCTTTATCCTTAAGCTAATCTGTCATCAACCATCTATTTTCACCATTCAACGGTAAATTAAAGTCACGAGTACGAGTATAAAATTATTTTTTCCTTGGACAGGATAAATGAAAAAGAATTCTAAAATTTATAACTGTATTCCTAACAATAGCTAGGTGTTTCAAAATGACCAGCACATAACCTCATTCTATTCCTCCTCTGCAACGTCAAAGGCTATACAAAGCAAATATCATAAATTGTAATGATTTGTTGAAATTTACAAAATAATGCACAGTCTCGGCCACAACGAAATGAGATATTTACGAGGGTTAAAGTCTTACCACCGTCACCAGCTATGATGACCCCTTCTATGAATACATATGTACATATTTCCTTGCACTCCTTTTATGACACAAACATCGAGGGAAATAATTACACAAGGACTGTTACGTGAGTGTGTCGGTATTTTGCAATTCAAATTTTCTGAAAATGAAAATTAATAATCCAGCATATGACACACAACAAACGAACCACCAACAATCAACAAAAGCACCAACCAAGGGAATATTATTTGAAAACGATTTCCAAGCAAATATTTCTGGTCCCAGGCGAATGGGGTTGTATACGGTGGGTGCAATTTTCAATTCATTTACAGGTACATTGAATATCATTTGCAAAACAACCCGACAGAGGCACAGTTTACCCCTAACTAATTCGCTACAAATACAGACACGATGAGAGGGATGCTCTGTTGCAAGAGTTGTCGAAAAATTACGTGTACGTCGCAGTTGAAGCTGTGGTACCGGTATTTATCCTTTCCTTTTCCCCCCTGTGGCATAAAATTTACTTGCTTTATTCGCACGAATAAACTTCCCCTTGCGCTACTGATATTGAATTCCAGGATGGAATTTATTTTGGACAACCATTGTCGTTTGCAATTGGAAGTAGAATTAATTATGGCCCGGTGGCACACCCAACCCTTCAATTGTCGGACGTGAACTTGAATGTCCTTTATTGTTTGTTTGTTTGTTTGTATATGTATATGTAAATCGTTGTACAATTCAACGAAAGAAAATGAACCAAAAAATAAAGTACAGCGAAGTGTTAAATCCTTTTATTCCACCATTTCCAGGATACCTTAGCGTGAGTTGGTTGGCTCGGTTAAGTTAATAATCCTTCGCGACCATGATTACAAGAAATAAAAATGCCGCAACGGCGAAGAAGAATCCATTTAAACGAACACAGTGTTTGCATTTGGCTGTGCAAGATTACGCGATGGAGTATGGGGCACCCATAGGATAATTGAAAAGGATACTACGTGCTGGATTGTTGTCTATGCGCGCCCGTGTTTGTGTGTATACTAGCGAGAGTTGATTAAAGAATAATCTAAGACGTCTGGCGTCAGGAAGGGTGACGGCGCGCAAAACACAAATGTAATTGAGACTGCGGAATTAAAATGTCAAAAGACTTCCTAGAGGGTTATTAAAATGCCAAGGTCACATGGCTAAGGAAGAACAATGGTACTTTATATACACATTGGAGTGTAGTTCAAATATGTACATACGTTCTTACGTAAAACTTTGAATTGAACTTATGAAACGATTCCATGATATTTGATTACGATTTTAGAAGTTGATAGTGCGGAAGCTATTCTGTAAGCACGTGGTCTGATAGCAGATGGTTCGAGTATTATTGAAGTAAATTTTGGAATGAATTCTTGTGGAAAATTTGAACTTCCTATGAAAGTTTTAGTGTGGCGAAATTACTGATTTCTGAGTAATGGTTTTCTTAAGTTGCATTATACTTTTGTCCTTTGATATCTGTGGGGTAAAATACGATTGGCGCACGTGAAAGCTTACAGCAATGTTCTTGAAACCATGGTTTCTATGAAGTGCTTACTCATTTAGAAAATCCTATTTAAGCACATCAAAATGCTTACATTCTTCATCGTATCGGCGACAAATGTTGAAATAAATGAGCACTGTATGTTGGCGTGCATTTAAAGCACAGAAAATAGTTTAGAGCCAGTGAGTAGCATCCTCTTACCCAAGGAAGCAGTTTCTCGCAACCAAAATCCAGTCGTGAATGACCAGATTTTGTTTAATTTTATTATTGCCTTGACTAGACTAGATATTGTCATCTGACATAATTTGACATAAGCTACACCACTAGGCTTTCCGATATGAATTGGTAATCAGGTCAATTTGCCAGAAGTAAGAGGACCTAGCTTTTATAAGAAAACCATACAAATGCACTTGCATAGCGTACACGTGTATATGCACTGTGCACAGGATGTATTAGTTTTATTTATAAGAAAGGATATCCTCGGCTATAGTGCATCGAGATGATAAATGGTGTTGGAACAGTACCACTTTGTAATTCATGAAAAATTAATTAAAATTTCTAAATATGACTGTGGATGGAACGAAGAGAGTACGTGTGACGAAGACGTATTATAAATCTCTTACTAAAGATGGGCGTCGGGATGAAGGACCATTTTTATGAATGGATGCATGATGGTAGTAATCTACGATGACGCCTTATTCTACGGGCCAAGAACTCCAGTGCATCAAGCTTTTACGTTAGATCGGAATCACTTGCGAGATGATAGGATGTATTGCATCAGCAACCAAGCAGTGATCTGGATGGACAGTGATTATAACATTACTGGTTTTCGAACGCGTCTTAAGCTCAATAAACATTCTATGGGGTGTTGAATAAAATTATAGTCAGTCAACGTAACCGATAAATTATCCTTAAAATCGGAAAGGCTTATGTTATATGATGCACGAGCCATAACTTATTGTGCGTCCCGATGGGTAATTGCAGGCGCAGTAGGAACTAGAAAGTCTAGTTTAAGTTTTAGGTTAGTTTAGGTGTAGTATGCACAGGTAAGTTAGGTTAGCTCCGCGAAGTTCTTCCCGGTCTTTCTCTTGGCCATAGGCATAAGCCCTTGGACATGTTTCCTTCCATTTCATTCTATCGTTCATCCTATCTTCTTAAGTCCGTCCGCAGACAAGAGTAGAGTAGCTTTATTCTTCCATTTTCCATTCTTTTTTACAAAAGCGACGAGATTTTGTGTGCGTATGGTAGGGTGTGTCAAGAACCACCCTGTTCGACGAGCTGATTCGAGCAACCGCGAGCTAGCCGTCGTCCTCCACAACTGCACCGAAGTTGCCTCCTAATAAAATCACTCTAGATCACAACAAATGGCCTTCCCTAGGAAAGTCATCATCACCTGATATATTGTAGTTAATAGAATGTCACTCCAATAGACCTATAGAAATTCAATTTTTTATCTGTAAACTCGAGCCTATCAGACCGTTTATAATTCCTTAGATGTTGAACACAAATCGGGATGAAAGAAGCTTATCGTAGTCGCCTTTCTTGTGAGAAGGGCTTCTTTCTGTACATGAGGACGATGTAACTTTACAACTCAATTATAAACGAACAAAGGTTTTAAATCAAACATTATGCTCCAGAGCAATGTACCATAATAAGACATCATTTATGAACATCACGTCAATCAATTGAAAAAAAAAGAAAAAACGTGACAAACTCACTCCTAAGACACTACACTAAAATACACAACTTTATCACTGAGATATATGTATATGTATACATGTGCAACTGGTATTTCTTGCGATTTATATTTCTGCTTGTATCTTTGTGCCTCAAATTCTTCCCCCACTCCGGTATCTATGTATGCCTGCCAAGATTCTCAAAATTCGAGGAAATTGTGAAAATTTCAAAACAGCTACGTATCTGTGGCAGTACCCACACTTGGATTCAAAGAAAAATTCTATCGCACATCAGTGAAATGTGAAACCTCAGCACTAATGAAAATTCTTTTAAACTTAATTTACTCACACCAAGCTTAAACATAGTTCCCAAGAGACACGAAGAAAATCTTTTCAAATTCTGTGGTTGACAAATATAACTCAGGACACACAATGAGCAGAGTGGTATTGGAATTCACTTAAAATGTTGACATTTTCCAACGCCAACTCGCTTTCATTGAGAAGTCCTTAATTTAATTATCTACCAATCATCCGCCAAATGGGCCGAACAAACTTTTTCCGTTACACTCTATATAATTTACTTTTCGTCCTTAAAGAGTAAATTCCAATTAGTGGCCCAATTGAATCCGCCAGCAACTGCCATGAAAGTTAATTAAAATCTCAAAGAACTTTAGCAAATTTTCACGTCCACAAAATGGACAAAAAAAAAGAATTCATCCAGCCTAAAAAGAATTTTTCCCTCTCTCTACAAAAGTATTCGAAAAATTCCTTCAACCTACACAGGACGAAGGGAACTCCATCTACTCATTACTTCACTTTCTCTGTTCCCTTTTAAGTCCATTGCAATCGTTAAAAACTTAAGGCCATGTATCTGCAATTTTAAGTTGCAATTATCAGGATGAACTCATTACACCACGTATGGATAGTAAAATTTTTTTTTCATAAAAATCGATTGAACCGTGCCACACGTGTCTGGATGAAAAAAAAAACCGAAAACTTCGTAAAGGTTAACGCAGTTTAAGTGACTGTATAACGTCCTTAAATGCTTTTGCATTATTGAAACCCATCTCAGATCCTTGAACAGAACTAAACTCCAATCTCATACAACAAACGTATTACTCATCCTTAGAGTTTACAAATGTAATTCATATCCTGTGCACATTGCATTAATGAAGAGAGACCATTGGAATGTGATATCCGTTTTGTGATTCAAGGACATGCTTGAGGGAGAAAAAAAAATTAAATCAGTTATTCTCCCTTCAAAAGAATAAGACAATACTCAACGACGTACGTTTCTTTGTATGTATTTCTACATGAAACTGTCACACATAGAGAAGAAAGGAATAGGACATTCATATCCTGCAGAGGAAAAATTTGACAATGTCACAGCAGTTTGCTTTCGTATTTATTTTCCTTCTGCTTGTCCCCTAATGGCATCGGATAGATACTCTGAATGGAGGTTACAATCGATAGCTCCTCCGTTTTTATGCTATCTGTGCCTAGAGTATGAAGTATCTACGAAGGGATTCGAATAAAGCCATTAGAATGAATAGATTCCGATCGAAGTGATTTGACCAGAGGGAATCGATACACATTGCAACAAACGATTTTTTTTTGTTGTTGTTATTTGTCCATCTTCCCACCATATTCTCAGGGGCAGACTTGCTTTACTTACCTGGCTTATGAAAGTAATTTTGTTCGACAAATTGCTTTAACTTTGAAGCGCTTCCTCTGAATGTAGGATCCCTTATCACTGGTGTATTTGAAAGGATGATAGTAAAAACCATAAAATGGTGGATTATCTTTATGGGCTGTGTGTATAGATTGCTTATAGCTTTGTCAGTGCGGTTAGAAGAATCCTAACATTGAAAACGGGTAGTAGAAGTGATTTATCTATTTCAGGCAACAACAAACTTGCAACTACCATCAATCGCCGTTTTGGGATGTAATGCATTTGAGGTTGTTGTCTACGTCAGAATGAAAAAAAGTTTGCATTGTGCGTAGTAAACGCCGATTTGTGGGTGTTTAATTGATGATTTTGCCTGAGAGGGAATTTCGGCTAATGATTCGTAGTACCATGTACATACATATGGGGAACGAGATTAATTGAACATTTAACTGTAGATTGAGATTGCATGTGATTTGTTGCAATGTGGGTTGAATTAGTTAGGAAAGGCGTTGAATAAATGTAGTTTCAGCACGCTGTTTGGGTTGGAATAGTGCTTGTGATTTATATACTCTAATATAAAGCTGTGTAGAGCTTAAAAGTACATATTTACTCTACAAACGGTTGTTCCAAGTAATTGGAAGTAGTCTTGACAGGAAACTGACATCGAATCTATGTTTAAGTTGTCGCAGAAATGGAGCTTATATATTTGAATGAATGTTTTGAGGCAAAGTTTGTCTACTGCTTCATCAAAAACTTTCCAACAAAGAGGTGCCAAGTATAATAACTTTCTCCTAAGTTGTGCATAAATTGTGTCTAAGTAGTCCCACCAAGAATAACTTATTCTTCCGTTGTGCGTATACACATGTATGTACTTTATGTACAATCGCAGTGCCTTGCATTAAGGATCTGCATGAAACGAATTAGATTTAATTTTCAAACTACTGTGAAGAAGTGAAGTTTTTAATTGTTCCAGAACGCATGTTGCCTTTAACCTAAATAAAGTCGATATTGGACGAAGCTTTGCTGTTATATGCCCAAAAATTATTAACTTTCATCGGTATGTAAATGACTTCTTAAAAAAAAAACTCTGTAAACAACAGTAGAATAGTCGAATTCAAGTACAGTTTTGTTCTTACTGGCAAATTGCAATATACATATTCTATCCGTGTTGTCTGTTGGTGCAAGGTGATTGTCTTAAAGATATTGACAGACATGCATACTTTACTTAGTTTCAGTCTATGCAAACCCAAGTCTTGCCTTCTATTCTACCTACAGGTATGTGGCACTGCAAACTGATTTGGTATTCCTATCGAAAGTAAGGATTGTTTTCTACTGGGAAGGTTTTAAGAAGTCTCCAGTTAGAGTTAAAGTTAAAATTGACTGACACGACTAGAGATTACCGGTGTTATAAACGGAAAAACCAAACAACAACAAATAACAGGAGCATGCACGTGTCAAATACAAATTCGCTCAATCTAGCATTATGGCAAAGAACGCTAAAAAGAATGGCACTACCCCACCAGGCACTACTGATGCTACGCATGGTTGTGATCTTAGGACGAGCAGAAATGCTCGGGTTAGAGCTATTCGGTTTCCGGTGGATGGCAAAATAATGCAACGGCTAAAGGAGGGATTCTATGAACCCTTACAAAAAGGCAATGACAATTAACGTTCACATACAAGCGCGAAAGAGAGGCAGCCAAAAGACTCCAGGATCACACGAAGGCAAGAACAGCAGCATTTGATTGGCTTCAGTGACGAAGTGATCTGAAACCGAGGCCTGCAGATACTTTAAGAGGTCAAAACGGCGAACCCTACATGCGGACCAGTAGGGATGCAGTAAATTGGGAGGGTTATGACCTCTATAATCCTGATCATAACCTCGCCGAACAAAAGGAAGAAGAACAAGGTTCATTCTGGCCTTCGAGTGTTCATCTTCTTCTTTTCAGACGTTAGGGCTATATTTCAAGACTTCACGTAACGTTGAGAAATTTGTTACAAATTTGAAAATCAATTTCTAGACACAGAAATACTTTCAGTCCTGCAAGGGATTCAGCAAATAAGACAGTTTATATCGTTGGTGATTAAAATTTATCTGCATAGGGCTGTATGAAATATTATTCCATCTTGGAAATATAGGTAATATTCATTACAAGAACAAAAATATGTCAGGAGGATACTATGTGAATTGAAATTATTTACAGAACTGGAAAAGAGTTCTAAGGCATAACCCTTTTTGGTGACCTTTTGTTCTCGGTCATTTAAAAAATACCTTTCGTTTATTTTTCTTGCTACTGCAATACAGATCCCTTATTTTTGTCTGAGGTCATTAAATTCCATAAATTTCACTTCTACTTGCATGGTGTTCAAAATATTATTAATGTAGTCAGGTTGTTACTGTGAAGAAATTCTACTACAGTTCCACCAGAACTCAATAGTCAAATAATTTATTGTAAAGTTCATTTATAGCTCTGTATCTGCGAGTAGGAGTACATGTTTTATTTTGCTTCTGGGAGTAATAAATGTCTGCCAATAAATTCGACCAGACTAGAAAACTTTTCACAGTTCTCTCCAATTGAACAAATTCTAATTTCATCTACTCTCGTACATATGACTCGTACTTATGCAGCCACATTATTCAAAAGGATTTTTAAGCTAACAGTGGCTAGACGGGTGTTGATTTAAAATATGTTTTCGTAGATACACACTACTGAAAAACTTTTTAATGTGGTAGCGAGTTGTTCTATACACCCTCGGCAGATGTGAGTCATTTCCCGAAAATACATCTAAAAAAGTATTTCAAATAAAAAAAAACAAAATTATGAACAGATTCCAGATGGAAATTGTCTTGTAAAATAAAATAGTTCACTGTGAGTGCAGATCATTCAACAGGTACGTGTGCATATGATTATGTATCTATGGTGACACAAGAGTAAAACTAGACTGCTCATGCAACTCCAAATGAAATAGCCTTTTATAAACTTCTAACAGATATAATTAAAATACTGAATTACCGTTCCGTTGAATGAATTGCTTCCTGTTTTCCTCACAAGACCTCAAGCGTACACACATGTTTCCGAAACTATTTATCAGATTTCACAAAACTACCAATTCCTGGAAGGGGTTTTCAGAAAAGTAATTTACTCCCTGCTTTCCTGTGATAGCTCTAAGCAATAGTGAGATGAAAATATGAGTTTTCAAAATACCATTTCAATGGTTATACTGCAAACACCAAGAGGGAAATATTACCATTCACCAAAGCTATTTCCATAAAATTCCAGGAAAAACCAAAAAGTAGAGCAGTCTGATTGGAAAATACACAGTATGTTGTCATAGCAAATATAAAGAATTCATAGAAAATCCTGATTAAATTAAAGCTGCAGACTCAAAGAAAATTAAAGCTTAAGGACATAGAATGTAGTAAAAAGTAAGCTACAGTGATATCTGTAGGTAATTTAACGTGTCGCTAAATAGTCCACATTGTTTTGTGGAATTAATACGGGTAATCAACTTAAGACTTAAAAATGAAACCTGTCCCAGGGAATGGAAGGACGGAGTTATTATTAAGATACCAAAGAAAGGCGATCTTATGAACCGCAATAACTGGCATGGTATTACAGTCTTGTCCGTTTTTCCAAAACTAATGGCTAGAGTCGAGACTACATTCAACTACATCAACATCTTGCTTATCATTCTCGAGCAATCAGCCGAGTTCAAGACACCGCATATGGAGGTGACTTCTCAGGAAAGGAATCTCCCCAAAAATATTTGCTATTATAAAGGAGTCCTACTGCAACGCAAGGTGTTTTGTTCTGTACAATGGACAGCACTCAGACTCTTTCGCAGTGCAACAGGGAGTGGGACAAGGCGATATTCTGTTACCAATTCTCTTTTTACTGGCGACTGAATCCAATGGAGACCGTTTGAGAGGCTTAGTCATTCGGACTATGCCGATGATGATACTATATATTTCCTGGCTAGTACCATGAGTGGGCAAGATGAGATGTGTCAAAAGCTGCAGATGTATAGAGAGTCGGTCGGTCTAAGGATCAACAAAATAAAAATAATGCCCACAGGTTCCTCCACACGTCAGCGTATTATTCTGACGCAGACGCCAATTGAGGAGGTTGAACAGTTTAACTACATAGGAAGTTTCGTGTCATCTGATGGCAGAACGGATATAAAGGTTAAAATCAGAAAAAGCAAAGCTCGCGCTGACTTTAGTATCAGATTTCCTTACGCACTAAGTTGAAACTCTTCAAATCGAACTTGAAATCCGAGCTATTGTATGCCTGTGAATCCTGGAAAGTCTCTGCAAACATCACGAGAAAATTACAGGATCTTATTAAACGCAGTCTGCGATACATCCTGAAGATACGTTGGCCGCAAATTACGTTCAACCAGGACTTGTGACGAAAAACGAGTCAAAAGCTGTTGGATATCGATATAAAAACATTTAAAATTTTCGATGTTACCCGGATGGTATACTCTCAAATATGTGCACAAGTTTTCGTCTAAGTGCGGAAGACTGCAATTTACTGAGTCGTAACCCATTTTCTGCGAATGGGTGAATGGTTGTATCTGTTACAAAATTTTTCATAAACAATTCCTCGTCTGTGCTCACGTATCAAAAGTTGTGCAGGAAACACTATTATCGCTCAGTTCGACATGCGAAAATTATGCTTCATCTTCTCGATTCATTCAATCGATTCGAATAAAAGATGTGACAAATGTAAGTCATCCTTACAGACCGCGAAAAAGCCGTTCGGTGGAGAATATGAACTCTGTGCACGATAACCATTTCTCGGAGGTGTTAGTTGCAAATTTTGCAACAAAGTCCTTATAAGATCTGGCAGAAGTATTTGATGACTCAACAGCAATTGCAAATAGGCCAACAGTAGAGAAAACAGTATGCCCAATCCTAAACCATAACAAAAAGTTGCCGTTTTTGACACGAAAGTCCTTATGAATTTGGACTTTTGAATATGGTAATGGTTTACATGATATGCGAAAGAGTGACTGTTTGGTGGCCTTATTAGAAAAGTAAGGACAGTTAGTAAGCAGCACTTGGAGAACAGTCTTCACAGTTCAGGTTTCTCAATGAAGTGCAGCAGTTCATATAGCCAATGCAATAACCGTACGGTCCTATTTCACCCAGGAGTGGTGTGTCATGGTCTGCCAGATTGATAGCAGAAGAATTCTTTGTGGGGTCACGGCTAACATTAATGACCTCTAGACTCTAGGGCTGCTGAAAAAAATTATTCCCTAGAAATTGTAATCATAATATTTAATACGTTGAGGAAAGTTATTCATAATGTCCAATGGTTATCATTTTTCAAGATAAATATCATACACTCTACCCTATATATCTACTAGACCTACCGTATAAAACGGCACTGTATCAGCTGAATTTCATTAATCAGTTTTCGCGATGTCTAAGTAGGTGATTAGCTTACCACAAATGTACGTAATAATAAATGTTTTTTACTAGCCACCCCGTAAAGCAATTTTTCTTTTCAATGCGCGGTACAATGTTTTACATTCAGGACTTGTATATTCAATTAAACTTCATTCATTTCTCCGCACCAGAGGGACAATTTCAACTTGGATAAAATATTGCAAATTAAGCTAATTACCACTAACCTACATTCCCTGGAGATCACAGGCGGCGACCAACTGTCGCAAATCGTTTTTCTCTCCCCCTACGAGTCATTAGTTTCAATTTTAGACTTGTCTTCTGGTCAACTTACATGCGAGTCTTAACGCAAATATTCATCATCAAATACCCTTGGAAACACAAGAAAAAAAAATCAAACTTTTTGAATTCGCAATAGCAATTGAATTATTCATAATGAAAACTAATTTCATTTCGAGTTAGGCAAGCGGTTGATTGAAAAGTTGCTTCCTTCAATTGGGAATCACTTGATATTGATTTTAATGTTGATTACTTATTCTCAGTCTAAATCTGAATTGACGAACTTTTGTTTTAGCATCTGCGAGGCAAAAAAACAATCAAATGAGAGGAAATCTTTTAATGAAACGAAACACAAGTCACTTTGTAACTTTCATGTACATATGTGGGTTTGTCGGGGAATTAATTTCCCCCGGGGAAGTGCCCTCATCAAATCGTGTATAGTCTTAGAAAACAACATTTTATCACCTTCATGCAGACAGGCAGAATAAAACAAATTGTGTCTCATTCATCCATCCCTTTTGTCTTGCCGGAAACCGCACTCTTACTCTGTCTTTCCTGGCATAGCAGCCATATTGATGAACCTCAAATTGGGCGAGAAAAACAAAAATAAAAACAAAACAAAAAAAAAAAGTAAAGAAAAGAAAAACTTTCGCCTGGAAAGTCCGATCTAATCAATAAGTAAATATGTCAAAGTATCAAGGAGCCAGGTGGTAGGCTCTGGGGAAGGCACGCCGCCTGAACGGGAAACTCCTTCTATCATCGTCGGCGTGTTCCTCACTCCTTCGCAGGCTTTCAATCTTGCGTCTTTTGCATGAATCAATTTTGAGTTTTCGTTTTTTTTTCACATGTTCTTAAATTTAAAAAAAAATAAAAAAAACAATAAATAAACCGAGAGGAAAATAAATAGAAAACTTTTGTTGAGGTAAATCTGGTTGGCAGCGTTCGAATAGGGGTATGAGGCAAAATTGAGGGATTTTCTTTTTTTTTTTTTTGTTTATCTGTTGAAAAATTATTTTTGAGAAAAATAACTTTGAATGATATTTTGTACAGAAATGTTGGATGTTGTTAGAGCAAAGTTTATTGGGAATCAGATTTAAACTTTTAAAATATCGGTGCAACTTTTTAAGCGCCAAAGAAAAAAGATTAGGACTACTTGAGGTATGAATGCCTACTGAAGCAGGAAAACAATACTGCTGCAGTGAAAGCAAGGAAGTAAATTCCATGAGCATGGTGGGTGGCTACGGAAAGCAGGATGTCCAGGCTCGATTTCAAGAAAACATGAGATGTCTAGAGATGTCTTATAAACATTCAGAAGCTACTCAATTAATTTTTTTTTTAGATTTGGCATTTTTAAGATTTCATTCGTACAAAAATAATAACAGGCACAATGAAACGAAACTTTTGGGAATAAATGAGCTTTTCGCGTTCAATATGTATTGTTTTTCCTCAATTGATAAAACTATTCTTGAATGCTGATCAATCAATGCAATCCTCATGTGATCCTTTTCCAATATAAAGAATATACTTATACATCAAGCAGAGCTTCTCGCGATTCGTGAGACCTGCCGATCACTGAATACTCTCTCAACACGCAACCGGAATCTTGTTATCTTCACTGATTGACAAGCTGCTACTAACCATTGTTTCAGCTATCACACCTCTAAACCTGGCAATCAAATGTCACCCTCATATGGGTCTTAGGACACAGTAACTATGAGGAAAACGATCGAGCAGACGGTCTGGCCAGGCAAGGGTCGGCCCTTAGCGGCTCGCTGCAGAAGCAGTCAATGTTCCGCTAGGAGTCGTTAAGGGCAACATTCATAATCACTTCTTAAAGCTGGCCAACCTAGGTTGTTAGACGTTTTCCAGTTGCGCTATATCAAGAAACCCATGGCCCAGCTATAGCAAAGCTAAAACAAATAAGCTACTAGTTAGATCAAAACCAGATATTGCCAGAATCGTTAGCTTAAGCACGGGTCACTGGCCGATAGGAGACCATGCAGCCACACTTGGCATCCCCATCAACATTTTCTGCCGCAGCTGTAGAGATACTAACGAGAAAGAATCTTTTCATCACTTTCTATGCAGGTGTCCGGCCCTGCCGAGTACCCGACAACGTACTCTAAGTAAACCCTTCTTCGACGAGCTGAGAGAGATATCTGACAGAAGGTTTGGAGCACTCATCTTCTACCTGAACTCGACAGGCCTACATGAGTTTTGTGGTATCGAAACGGCGCATTTTAGCGCTAATTGTGTTTCAAATAAAAGAAACAGCCAGCTCTACCTACCTCTACCTATACTTCTTTAAGACATTGCTGTGATCTATTTGCCAGAATAACATTTCAAATGAAATTTTTTAGCTAGGTGTACATAACATAGTTGAGTGACCATCAGGATACTTGCTTGAAACCATCTATAAAATACGGAGAAGATTGTTGGCCACTCGAAATGGGACATAACAAAGTGGGCAGGTTGCGTCGCACCGCATTAAAAGAATACATCTGTGCCAGTTTTAAAGTAGATATTGAGAGAGCTCATGCTCTATACAGAAAGATAGATCGTATGATGACGGAAATTAGGGATCAATAGTCACCATCCATCTAGTAATTTACCCGAGTTTCAGTTGAATATTTTTGCTCTAATCGAGTGTGCAGAACTTTATGCAGCAGCATACATGCCTTAGTAGTACTTGCAAATCTTAGAAATAATTTGAATTTTGAAAGGAAAGCAAGGAGGTTGAAAAAGGATGAACACCCCAGTTCTTACCAATAAAGAAAGATGCCTCGAGTAGATGTAGCGAGTTCCAAAACATCAAAGAATTAGTGCGAGAGTTTAGCAATAAACGAATTTGCTGTTCAAATATCTAGCGGTATGAAGCATTTATCAATTTAAAAGAAACCGTTGGTTGATCATAATAATAGCGCACATTACGTACTGATTCAATTATAAAGGCATGGTACATAAGATGTAGTAGTTGGCCAGCGATTGTGAACTTTTTCAAAATTTAGTAAAGCGACATTCAGAAACGATTTTCGAAAATAACCCACATAACTTACAATCCCAAAAATAAAAGACTTCGCCTCTCACAATCCTTTCCCACATTCTTAAAAAATCCACGCAGATATGGCCAACACGTCCGCTGTCTGATATGGTCTAGGAGTCTAACAAGCAGGAACTCTGGTTTTGATTTAGTTGCTGGGGAAACTTGAATTTTATTTCATTCACTTTTATTTTTGATGGCTGCAGTTGCTGTTTCTGGTGGAGCTGAACCACTACTGGTTATCGCCCGAATAATTTATATCATCGACAGAACAAAGCAAGAAGGCACCTTTTGTACTATTGAATCAGAAGCAGCAAAGGTGGGTCTTATACCAAAATGAACAATGCCTTTCCTGCGCATACCAATATTGCAGATCTTAATATATCGCGATGGATAGCAATAGCTTCACAGTAGCCAATCAAAATTACAACCCGGTTTATTTCCACGTGAAGATGTGATTGTAAGCGATGCGCATATTATACGTGTACGTTACCACCAAATGAGTGTTTTTCTTTGGTTTTAAACATTATAAAAAAAAACAAATTAAAACTCATCATACGATTTCGCAAAACCAGGGCAAATCTATTTCAGTATCTGCAGTATTTTTAAGTACCTGTTCAATTTATATACTTGTTCAGTTAGAATTCTCGCACCCTCACAAATGTGAGACTTTTGAAACTAAAAACTAAGTTAAGTACCTATTCCATAAGATACACCTTAAACGTAAATAAATCGCAAACAAATCACGCTGAGTGTATTAGAAATATTATTGCACAATTACTGGTTATTTGAAATATATTCCCATCAACTGTTTCGTTGACGCGAATATATTAGTAGCATCTTCAAATCCGGTTCTATCCAGTGTTGTTAGAATTTCCGGTGATCGTGTCATCGAATTAACAAAAATAAATACCCATTAGGTTTACTCAGAAGTGTTTATTTCTACACCGAGAGCATAAGCAGAGATGGAACTTAGGTTGAATTTAGTACCGATTATACGGCACAATTTTAGTTTTGTAATTACAATTACAAGTTACTCTAATGCAACGCCAGTCTGGCGTCCCTCTCATAAATAATCTGACACGATTTGTCAGTATTAAGTTACACTGTAGACGTCATGCATCAATTATGTACATTGTATTCAAGTAAACGTACACAATTTAAGTGCGAATGTCACGGTGCAGAGTTTTTGGGTGGCGGTACCTACTCTCCTTATTTGGATTTAATGGATGTACATTTGTAGGCACCCATACGTATAGTGAAGGGAGGATGCCGATAATGGTCAGAAAGTACTTCCGTTCACTTAAATAAAAAATTCCGACTGATTTTTATGACTCGAAATGAATCGAAAAAAAAAAAACACTTCTCAAAGTGCGAGGTGTGTTCATAAATATTCAAGTATTGATGAAGTCTGTTATAAAAGTAACCTTTTCGTAGAGTGATAAAAACAACGTAAATAAGATTATTGTTGTTGACGTATTCTTGAGAATCTACTTCAGCAGTTATTTCTCCTCCAATTTGGATAAAAGTTTACTTTGAAAGCATCTATCTTAATCCGCGATAGCAGCGATAATTAATGGCAATGGAGTGCCGTCATGCATGAGAATATTGGTTCAGAGTGAGAGGGCTTTGATTATTTCCCTTAGTTCACTAAGTGCATTTAAGCATTCATACCATCTAAACTGTCAGGCCATAGCCTCTTAGTGACAAACATACAGGTAGACTTTAATATGTTGAAGGAGTTAATTGATGATGTACATATGTATGTATCCACATAGAATGGATGAATTTTTTTCGCTCACGCAACTTTTGTCGAAGGAGCAATTTATACTTATTACATAGCCCAAATGCATTCTAAAGATACATAACAAAAGTTTGAGGCCAGATTTTTTTAAGTACAAACTTTTTTGTTTCATCTTAGTATATTAGACACTCGTAGAATGTTCAATAATCGCGCACTTTTAATAGTGTATTCGAGTAAAATGACTTCCAAAATGCAACTTTTGATTGAAGTAATTTAAAAGTTATAAATATTTGAAAATGCTTACCCCACACGAAATCTATTATAGAAGACACAGACTGGCACTCGACACTGACAGTGGCTCTTCACAAATGACTGAAATTTCCAGCCCAAGTGAGTACCATTCATTCATAGTATACAATTGAAATTTAAGGGAGATGTCGGTGTGACAGACATGTTAAATATGTAATTTTATGGTAACTGAGAACGTATCTTGAATCTATTAGCATGTGTAGCATACAAAGAGAATGAAAATACTATCAAAACTTAGATAAATGAAATTCAAAAACTTAAATTAAACTCAGGTGCGAATTTTTTTTATTAGTTTTTGATTGCTGGATAAAAAAAAAACCGTCGAGACAAAGTAAATTTAACGACTGACTTGACCGTAGAGTTGAAAAAAGACGCAAAGGCCATGAAAATGAAATACTAAGAAGCTGCCCTTGGAAACTCTAACAAATTTAGGAAGAAGGTCGTGTGCAGATAAATTATAGAAATCGTTAGTTTCACTTTTCATTTGTATTTTCCGACGTTAAATTATTGGACATATGTACGACATGAAAATAGTATGCAGACAGATAAATTTATTTTCAGTTTTCCTTAAGTGAAAGCTTATTAATGTGAAAGAAGAGGAAACATAAATAAATGCCTTTAGTGACAGCTGTCAAAATGTGATTTGCCCCATTAATTTCCTGACAACCTACAACAGGCTGCTATTTGGAATTATTATGAAAATTTAACGCAATTTTTTCATATCTACGCTGTCAGGCTTTTGTGTGAGATCAATGCGGAATATCTTAAAATATCTCTTGGTACTCTATCCCGACAATTCACAAAAGGAAACAAGCAAATCGCTGCTTCTACTTTCTTTATATTTCACTTACAAGTAATGCCTGAGTAATAAAATTTAAGCACCTTCATAAGTGTTTTTCTATAGTAAAATACACTGACTTAGACTTACTCCCTGTAAGGAAATCTAGACGTCATTAAAAGACTCCAAAACCACAAATTTCACAAGGGAGTCATATTTCAGAAAATGTGTTTCCGTCTGTCTGTGATTCCTTTTTGTATAGTTTTCTTCATTATATTGCAAAATCTTCTCAGCAGTTAATAGATTATTTGTTACTAATATTTTTTATAAGCTGGGTGTTAAAACTATAAATATATGCGCAGAAGTAAATAAATCGATGTGACAGCTAAGAAACTGATCAGCATTTCAACGTAAGGATATACAATGGAATAAATGTTGAGTTAATCTGTCCTTAAGGAAATCCTTCATCCATCTGCCGTTTTAGCAAATCGTAGGAAATTATGTACTTTCCTTGGTATAATTCTATGACGAATTCAAACGCTTTATCTACCCAAGAAAAAGGCTTCCGATCTCGAATAATGGTGTACATATCTTACGAGAACAACAAATTTTTAGGAAATATAATAAAGGATCATAAAGGGCCTATTTCTGGTCTTAATGTGTTTGTGCTGCCGGTCAAAGCTAGACTTACTTATCCCCATCGCCTTAGGGAATCAAACACATGGAAGCACAGCTGCTATGAGCACGGATACTTCAAAGATACAGATCAATTGATCTCGGTAGAGCAACAGACTATATTTTACCGTACATAGACTCCAATAAGAAGTATTCAACCTCTATTCCCGAAGGAATAAGGTAGGAATCCAACACATTGCCCAGTGTACAGGATTTTCTATTCTACACTGACGGGCCTTAACTGGACGTAGAAACCGGAGCAGAAGTTTTCTGTGAATCACTCAATATCAACGATTCACAAAAACTCCCGTACGACTGTAATATTTTCCAATCCGAAGTCTTTACCATTAAAAAAGCAGCGCACACTAAGAAACTAAATCCAGCCAGGATTACAATCCTCGTGAAAAGTCAAGCAGTACCCAAGGAACTAGACAGCGACACAGTAAGATCAAAATGACAGTTTTATCATTCTGGAGAACTATAAACAGAGTATGCAACATTCACGAATTCACTCTCTATTGGGTCCCCGGACATAGTGTTATAGATGGTAACGAAACAGCAGATGGCCTGTCACAGAAAGGATCAGCATTAAATGAAAAGCTCATTCAGACATCAATAGCCATGAAAAGCAGAATAGACCTTAAAGCAAGAGAAGCAATTAACATCTCCTGGGCAACCAGACTGCGTTATATCACGTAGCTTAATAATGAACGACAGAAGGACTAAAAGTCTTTTATCATAAATAAAAGAGACATTAGCATCATGGCAGGAGTATTAACTAGACACTGCCTGATAGGTGCAATGGCCATCAGAATCGACATCAGCTCTCCTGGCCTGGCTACTGCAGAAGCTGTCATGATAGAAAAGAAATAGAAACTATCAAGCACTTGCCTTATGACTGACAGACACTTTGAGGAATTAGAGGAACAACATGGCTTGGCAACATGATTAGTTTCATCAAGAGCACGGGTTAGTTTTGATTAGAACCAACCAATTTTCAATTAAAATAGTAGCACAAATAAATATTGAATCACAATGGACCCATTGGCCTCCGTGTATGCACCACTGGTAGTGCGCTGCTCTCTTTACCATACCGTACCATACCTATCCCAAAACTATGAAAGCTTAACCCTCCTTTCATGAACTCGAATCAGGAACACTTGACTCGAAAATCTCAATCAGTCTCAATCCCTACAAAAGCAATATACAGATATACATATGTATATCAAAAAGAAACTCAGAATATACCGAGCAGATTCATGCAGTATTTTAATTATTATCAACTCCATACTTAAGGAGTTATATAATCGTTCTAAACACTCAATAAAAGAGGCATTACTCTCAGATCCAAAATTTTATCTGACCAAAACCGTGCTCATACCATTTATTGATTTATATTATGCTGAATACCATAACTTAACAAATTAATTTAATCACATCGAACCGAACAGCTATGATTTTAATTAGTGCGTGCATGAAATATAAAATCATTTGGACATAATTTGTCCAGCAGACATAACTCGACGCAAAGCTTGATACATTAAACGTTTTCCCAAATACCACAGGATTTATAGAGTGCATTAATCAAAATTACATTTTGCGATGCATTATTTACAACGACTTTAACAAATAACCTTGTATACTGACTTTAACTCAACTGATGTGAGAATATGTAGACGAGTGTACATCTCAACCTACTGAACTCAAATATTTACGAGGGGTCCTTATTAAACCAAAACTACACACCATTACCAATGATTTATTGGGCCATACAAAGAAACTAGAACACCCTCGTATAATTTATTACGTGTTCATCACCTGGAGAGAGGCTATCGGTTATTTTTGACATATTAAAAACCCCTATTGGTATCTTGTAGGCTTTGTACCTATATAGCGGTCGGTCATCGAGATGAGGGATGTTCATGATGATTAAAGGGTGTTTCATTTGACCTATGGTTCATTAATAAATTCTTCTTTATAAGCTGGGGGGATGTAGGTAGTCGTCCTAAATGGATTTCTTGGCATGTAGCTCGTGGGGTTCAATAAAAAAAGTCATCGAACTCAAATCCGAAATAAAATTCGAATTTTATTGGTGTATAATCCTTCCAAATATAAGTCACAAATATTTTTATAAGGGCCAGACGCATAAGTTCATTTTTTTTTTCCTTTTGTGTTTTATGAATGTATAACGTTTTATGAACGTTCATATTAAAAGCGCTGATGTGAAAATAACTCATGATATTCTTTTTATGTTTCATTGTTTGGAAGGCTCTAAATAAGCTATAGATACGAGTACGTTGTCAGTGAGAGTGTGATGGTCTTGTAAATAAAAGGAACGATATTAAACATATTTCTATCTACGAGGGATGTGTACATTTGTACATTCATTGACTAACGTATCTGGGAAGGGACAAACGACAGATGAGTATTTGCGCATTACACAGTTGCATATTTTTTTTCACTTCATGTGCATGTAACATCATTTTGATGATGGGTTCTGGATTTCGTATAATTCAAATATAATTGTTGTGGACATAGAGTCACTCGACAACAACTTTTTCAGCGTAGTATTAAATCAATGAACTCCTGGCATTAATGCAATAGAAAACACGTTTCAACTTACAACACCAATCATGAACATAAATATATTTTTTCCGCTCTTAAAAGTGTAAACATCCGGTTGAGTTCAAGGAACATGAATTAAAGAAAATAAGGTACGCTTTTGTATTTTATTTACAATCGTTTGTTCGGGTATTCACGTTTTAAATTTACGAGTATATACATCTTACGACCGATTTACAAAAGATGTATAATTAATTTATTTACCTCATGATATTTTTGAATTTCACCAGACGTAAACGGAATTTTTGGCCGGGAGTAAAAATACTTTTTCCAACAAACCAAATATGCTTACATTATCGAGTTCTTTGAATAAACACGGATTTTGTGATGTTTGGTTTCACATTTACGCATTTAATTACCTCGGAATACAATGGCACCATTATTCATTTTTGAGTTTCATTTCATTGGAATCGTCAAAATAGCAGCGCGAAAAACAACAAAAAGTGATTTTTTTTTTTTTATTCTGTGGAATTTTGGAATGTTGAAGTACACAATTTCTGTGTTTTGAAGTAAAAGGAAATGAATGGGGAAGATTCATACATTGGCTGCGTACACACATATCCTGACAATAGGTATTCACAAAGTTCACAAATTAGTAGACTAAAATTACGAAATGTGGATGAAAGCGTTATAGTTTCGTAAACGAATACGTTAGCTATTAATTAATTTTTTTCCTTTATTTATAAATTCATACATCAAAAAAGCGGGCGTATATAGCAAGGAAAGTTTGTATACATGTAAGGTCCTTAATGCTGCATAGATATTTAAGTATTGTAGTATGTCCGCAAAATTTATTTAATAATTGATATCTATGTACAAAAATACAAATATGTATCTATCGCAACAACCGTTTGTGGTCCAGGGCCTAGCTTCTCACGACCATTCGTGCTGTGGGAGCTATATTTTTGTCGCACAAATGGAAGGGACAATTTAAAGCTATTTTCGAAAGGCTTTATTTTGGAAAATTTCTTATGACAGTTACTACTCTCAGACGTGGGACAGTGGAAAACGTTTTGATGCTTTCTGAGATTCGAACCTCCCACTCAGTAGTCAGACGCACTTATCACTGAGCGACTTTTAAATTTTTTTCATTCTATAACTTATCTTATAGAATTTTAGTAACAATAATTGATGGTAAACCAATAGTTTACGGATTCTGATATACATATGTACGGAACGTAAGCGTTTGCTCCCACCTCGATTGAGCGAGACATGTGATGTAGTTTATTTGACTTACAAAGGTATGTAGAGCGGAGCATATACATAATTATTTTTTCAGGTTAATGATGATTTTGTCCTTAACTAAACTTTCAAATAATTTGGAGATGGATGCTATTTTTGAAAATCTATCAACAATTGCTCAGAAGTGTCTTTTAAATAGGAATGAATTCAATGTATCAATAATTTCTTCCAACGATGAATTGAATAATATTTTTAATTATTTAAAAATTTCATAATTTCGGGAAATATACTCGTTTTCATTCCATTCATTTAAACCCCATAAAGCCTAAATGAGTAGAGTTTGTGTACTAATACATAAACTTACATATACAAACAAGTCGTATGACTAGCCGAGTGTAATGAGATATGTTCATCTATCCGTTCCCATGTCACGATGGCTTCAGAAATTTTAAGCTTTTCGAAGGACAGAACACCCACAGACAAAGTTTGTTTAATATGCATATATACATGGAAAAATGCTAAAGAAAGAGTATCTGCATGCAGCCATGTTGCTGTCAAAAAGGTTATGCCGTATTCATGAAGATTGCACAGAGGTAAAGTTGAGATCCGAACTCGAGTTATAGTCCGAACTACATGATTGCTTGGTCACAGTTTATTGATATTTCCGACAGAAAAACTTCTGACAAAAATGTTCCTTATTTCCCCTCATAAATTCGTATACTTTATTTATAGCACCAGCAGATGCATAGCTGAATTATCAACTATAATTTATTACGCTAACATATGTATGTTGGATTGCCCAGTCCAAGAAGAAAAGTAATATTTCTTTTATACACTGGCGTGGGGTAGGTTGTCGAAACATACGTAAGTGAAGCACTATTGTCAAATTTTGACAATTGACATTGAACAGGTGCCTTTTCGAAAGACTAATGGGGTTTAATTTTTGTTTTTGTCTGTCTGGTTCTACTAATTTATAAGAAACAGGGTATAAATATGGAGCGGCTAAAAATATTCTGTTATTTATATAAATGGGTTGGTCACATTTTTGTTTTTATGAATGAAGCAATGCGTTGAAAAAATTTGACATCTATACGAGTATGTTGTTTAGATTTTTGCTATTTGTTTAGACATCTTAACTCAAATGGAATAATCGGTAGGCAAAACACATTTTATTTTGAATTTTTTATACAGAAGTTTTGGGGAGAGTTTCATTTAAACATTTGCATTTAAATATATCCACATCTAATAGCAGTATAGGTATTTTGTAAGTAGACCCATAATGCGACAGACATCCTACAAAGACTTATACCTGAATTGCATTTACCATAGCACTGTCAATTAAATGCTGACGACAATCAAATTCATAATCTGTTCTTCGTATTATAGTGCCAAAAACAACTTCTATAACGAATTGCAAGAAACTACCAAAACAGAAGAATCTCCATAATAGATACCCTTAGCAAGATGAGAGGAAGATTTATATGAAGTCGTCTAGAAGGGCTATTTAAGAAACCCGCGGATTATTGGTCCAGCAACATGGGTTTCAGAAACTCTGCTAACAGTAAACGCTGTAAGAAGAGACATTAAAAGCATTAAAGAAGGAAATGAAAATGGGTTGGGAAACGATGTGGGCAATTGCGATGGTAGGCGTCAAATATTTTTTCAGCTCGACTTTTTGGGTATCTGGTGCCGCACTCAAACGTCCAAATCTGATATTATGGAATGTTTTGTTTGAAATCATCCTAAGACGTGGAATATATAAGAAAAATCTTCAAAATCGTTAATTTTAGAAGAAGTATGTATATGACACCTTCAACGAAACCATTCAAATAGTCGAGCCTCGCGGAACAAAACCAGATCATATGGGAAAAAGCTCATATCTGTGTACCTTCTGTACAAAGTAAGAGTCTGAAACTGTTCATCGAATGAGAGATTGATCCACCTAATCGTATAGTGAAAGCCTAATCCTAATCCTAAAAATAATTAAATGAAAGCCATTCCACTATACCATAGGAAGAATGGGACCGTAACTGGGGAAGAAAATGGCTTTAATGTACCTTAAGAAGATTTCTACCTTCCCTTGCTATACAATTAGGATAAGTCTCATTTTATCTTATTGATAAATTCACTCACAATACAAAATGGAGATCGATCGCTATTTTCTCAAGAAGCAAAATACTAAGCCGAGAGCCTTCAAAATGACGACGGGCATCAGGCACATGGAAACATTATTATGTTTGTAACTTCTTTCAAATTTGATTAAAAAGGATTTTGTGCAAGTCTCAGCCAAGCACATACAAACTTATGGACAACTATCTTTCAAATGCCAGTATTGTTGAATGAGAAGAGTCTAAGTTCAGTTTAGATAGGTACAAGCGAGAGACCAACAATGAATGATGTCATGAATTTTATAAATCAGTTTTTTTCTCTTTTCTTCGGCGCCTTGGCCCAGTGCCTTGTGTATAGTGCGTAAGGTTGATTTAGTTCTTAGAAAATACGCAAACATTTCTATTTTTAGGTCTCGTTTTTAGTTGAAACCCATAAGGTAATTAAATAGTAAATTACGTTAGCATTTATTTTAGCCAAAAAGGCAAATGAGTGTTAAGGAGACCTCCATACTTTGGTAGTCCTATAACTCTTGGAAAATAGAAGGCATTCGTACTATGTATGCATGGCTTTGTATTAGCGTAGTATTATTTCGAGAAAAAAAAAACTGCGGCTATGAACTACAGCAGATATACAGCAAACTTTAACAGATGAAAAATCCCAAACACTACTTAGAAAGTCATTGTATCTATTCCATGGGGAAATAGACCTATTTATGGATGGAACATATAATTGATGAGCAGCCTCAATTAATTTGACGCAAATTCGTCTAACTGGTGTAGGTTGTTGGTTGTGGCGAAAGTCCACGCCGTACTAGAAAGTCTAACTAAGTTCCGTACAAAACTATTGAAGAGTCCTTCGGCTACTGTACAGTCGCAGCGGTACTGTGAATATAATTTCCTTAATCAGCGATTCGCCGACAAGTCCTCAAAAGTAGGAAGCATTTATGATGTATAAAATGCATCTTTTTCTAAATCTTCAACTCATAAGAATCGCAATATTGATCACTTTAAACCGCTTCAATCAATGGATTGAAAAGTTAAGTTTAAAGTTTAAGTTAAAGATGACGTAAAATAAAAATACACTTTTGTATTCCTGCAATTTTATTGAAATAAGCTGCAGAAATTACGCTTGAAAGCCTTGGTCGTACCAACCGACGGTAAACAAAATTTTCAATGAGAGGAAGTGCTTACTTAGGCTTGAGAACAAAGACGCAGATATTTCATTCTTTCCAGAAGTACCTATCTACTTATGGGAACTTCAAAAGTGCTGCTCATTGACCTTCTCCTAAGTACTTTGCCATTTATATAGACTTTGTCTAGACAATTTAATTATTCATAGGTTGCAATAAGTTGTACAAATTTTCGTTCATTATATGAACACATTTATAACTGACACAGTTTCCCAACAGATCCTTTGACACATTCCATTTACATAATTAAATTGATCTCCCTCCAATGATTATTTGAAAGTGAAATTCTTCCCTCAACAGACAGAACACAGACGTTCAGTGTTAAGAGATCAAAAAACTCTTTAATTAATTTACACAATTTACAGTTTTCCCATTAAATAATTACTTAATTTACACTGTCACACTAATTAGATAGCCAAGTGAAATGGTATAGGTAATTGGGTCAGCATTTGCCCTCTCATCCTCCGAAAAAGAAACAAAAAAAAAGTCTCACAAAAAATTATCACGTCCACTGACAGTGTACATAAGTATCTACATGAGTACAGTAGTATCTTCTCCAACACTAATGGAGATGTATTCACCCTCCCATCGGAAAGTTTATTCATCATTTAGTACCAAAACGAATGAGATAATATCGTTCCAATCAATCAAAGAGCGCCAAATTGCCAATGTCAATATTTTTCTTCTCTCACAAAAACAATGAATGATCGAATTCAATAGAGTGGATGACACACAAAAATATTATAAATGAAGTGAAACTTGTAATCGAGTTTTCCCATAGATTCTAACAAAAGATTGAAAATAAATAATAAAAGAAAAATAAAATTTACCATGAATACACGTAGTAGATACACGTTTAGATGTTTATCTAATAAAATTCTCTGTTTAATTATCCGTGTAAAATAAACTCGAAAAAAAAATCTACGAATGCGATTTTCGTCTTTTCTTCACACAGCGTACGAGTGTGTATTTTACACTCAATGCATCTGTAATAACAAATTTAACCGATCGACCGCCTTGAACATTTGCAGATGCATGTGTCACTATACATTTTTTTTTTTTCCACCAATGGAATATACACTTGCTTAACACAGAAAAAAATTTGTTTTACACTTCAACGAAGATCCGATGACATTGGGTTAAGAATTTTCCATTAATTATACATACATGACCAACAGATAATAAGATAAAAAGATACAAAGCAGGAAAAAAAGAGAAAAAAAATCTCAGTAAAACCGCAGTAAAAACGATCGCGGCGGTTTGGATGATTTGTATCTGTACGTTGACGGCAGCGGCAGCGATGGACCCACCACACGCATCAAGAGTGGTTTTTGGGTGGTGATCTCTCCGTATTGGATGAACTTGTTATCTTTGGCTAAACCGGTCCCTTTACGATGATTGAACGAACCGAAAATCAAGAAAGGAATTTTAAATTCGCACTCAACAAAAAAAAAAAGAGGTCGCTCTTAAGACTGATCGTGTACCGCAAGATCAGTGATTAGTTGGAGTCGGACAACAACTAAAAGTAATTGGAAATCTTTTTTCAAAACAATGCGTATCTATTTAAAAATAGATACAAACTATTCGACACCACACTCGACGAAAAGTGACAAATCACGTTGTTGTCGCAATCAATGACACGACACGACCGACACCGCCGAATTTATTTTTAATTTTTCCCGATTTTTTTTTTTTTTTTGTTTTTCAGATTTTTCTATCCAGTTCTCAGTGTTTAACAACAACAAGATACGCACCGATAAATATGAATAAAAAAAGTTTTTGTTTTGATATTTTTGATCTTTTAACGCGATCAGAAGATCAGAACGGACGAAAAAAAAATGTTCGATTGATCTCAAGAAGTTCAAAAGTCCATGTGACTGCCTGTTTGTAAATAAATATCTCACGAGTAAACAAAGTTTTTATGGAGTGTATCTAAACGTAAGTTTTGGGAATTTCATTCATTCATCGAGTGTTGAGGATTGGTTTTGCTAGAACCGGATACGAAAAATGGACAGCAACGAAAAAGTTGTTTTGAGCGATCACAACATCAATACAAATCTATGGCGATCGTGCTACGAGTATGTACGCCGTTAGTGATCAAAGAAACCGACTGTGGTAAGCATCTGAACCGGTTCAGACAGACAACGTTAGATAGTTTGTATTTTGTTTCCCTTCACACTTGCAATGATCTGCCAATCATATAACACTGATAACAGAAAAAATTGTTGCTTGTCAGCAGCTTGTCTGGTAGCTTACTTTTGAAAATCACAACCCATTTGAAATCAGCCAACCGACGACGGCGAATAAATTCAAATCAAGTACTGACGTCGCGTCGCTTGATGTGAATCTCGAACGCGCGCGAATATAAACTTCCTCAAAAGTATCTTAAAATGCAACGAAACCACGACAACGACGGCATCAACCGACCGTCATGCCAACTTTGGATAAACTGGATTTTTTCGGAGTTTTTCGCTCTGCTTGGCTAAGTGTTGTAGTTTGTTTGTGATGTTTTTTTTTCGGGGGGAAAGTCTGGAATCTGATGTGTACATCGTATCTGTACAGAGACAATACAAGATGTGTTGTTGTTGCTTACTGCACAAACCACCTCCCAAGTGGTAACTTTCACCCTAAGAACCACTGGAAAGCTACCACCCCACTTAGCTCTGCAGAAATTTTCATCCCTAAAATGTGCTCGCTCTCTGTGTACAACTCTGATGAGAGAAAAATTACCCAGATTTGCGAGTAGAATTCAGCTAGTCAGCATAAAGTCATATGGTTTTTGTTGTTACATCTTCGGCGCATAGCATTTACCACCCGCCTTAATCGAACAGACATGTGGGATATTTCTCAGCTAAAAGCTCTAACACGGTTCAGATTCAAAAAAGCTTCGCTGTATTTGGGAAATTTTATCGTAGATACTTCCGTATCTACTTTGCAGACATTCGGAGTGAGAGGCGTACGACTACAATCCGTATCTGCGCTGAATTAAATAGCAACAGGTTGGCTATACTATCTAGTCTATAACATAGAAGTATAGTCAGATATATGCGTATATCGTTTATTTTGATGCGAAAAACATGCGAGAGACACATATGGGTGAATAGTAATTCTGTTCATTATTTTTTGAAACTCGAAATTAATATTTGTATGGAATAATGGGTGAGGATTTGTCCGAAAATTCGCAACTGATGAATAGGAAGTATCTTTAATGTTTTTTTTCGGTCGCCTTATGTTGGTAATTATACAGCATGACAGACGGCTGTTGGTGGTCTCGGTAAAGCCTCAATTACGATATATTGAAGCTAAATTGTATTGACACTTTTTCCACCCACTCATAAGGTTAAAGGCTTTATTAAACGACTTTTTTATTGGTAAAGACTCATTAATGAGTGGGAGGCAATATTTGTACATGTGTATGTATATCTTGGTCTTTCCATCTGCCTGATAAAGAGCTTTTTTTACTGTCAAGGTGTTATTGATTTTAGGTCTTGTCTTGAACTTGAGTGTAGGTTATTATCGTTTGACTTTAACTTTGTTTTGTTTTGAATAGTAAACGATCCTAAGAGTATTTATACATAAAATGATATAAGTGCCACATTCCTACATCAGTTAGTAGAAAATGACTTCCAGTAAGTGGATCGATGAAAATAATATTTTATCATCGCAGGCATGTCAAAATGCTACGTAGAAGGATCTGTCCGCCACAGTGATGAAAACACTCAAACGGGGACGGTTTTGGGGATGGGTCTCAATACACAACATCGAAATGCATTTTTTACAAATGCGGAGAGGGGCTTAGCTGAGATGGATTAAAATGACGTCCAGGGTACGAACAACTTAGAATATTTATAGTAATGACGGACAATAAGTGCATGATCGTAACATGAAGTGGATTGTGGAGGCGACAATGCCTCCATGGAATAACCACTTGCAGCCATATATTCGAAAGTGCAAAAATCACTTAACGATGTAGAGTCAATTCATCAATAATGGGTTCGCAGCGGCTTTTGTGATTAAAACTAAACAAATACCACTGTGGAACGATAAGCAAATTATTGCCAAAAATATGCCTGGACCTTACCCTAAAACGTATGTGTAAACGTAGATTTGGCTGAATGTGCTTTAGCTAGTAGAACAAAACTTTAACAAGGACAAACGCCTTCTTTGTACGAAAAAATAATGCACTTATAGAACCGACAAAGCATATCCATCGTAGTAATAGGAGGATTGAGATTACTGCCTGAGAATTACAAAAATAAACTCTTCATTATTCAGATCTCCCAAAAGGTCTGTGTTTGACGTTAGAAGCCGAAGAATAGCCCATGAAGCCTTTACGCAACTGAGTACGGTTTTTATTTATTACTCGTTCATGTTTGTATGACATGGGGTGAGGGTGGGTGCATAAATTATGCGTTTTGTGGATTACTTTTATTTTAGCAACAAACAGTATCTAAAACGATATAAAAGTTTGCTACAAATGTTCTAGAATAGTCCAATTTTGAGGAGAGTACGTCCAGAAAGTGATAAGATCCACGAAAAGAAACTCAAGAGAATATTTCTGAAGCTACATGTCTGAGAAAAATTCGACCGATGAGTTTTATAAAAATATCCCTTCTTATACCTGTCCTGAAGACATATTTGTCATCAAAATCCATTTGAAATGGACGAAGGAAGTGATCAGAACTTTGTTTTAGGGAGGATCCAGTTCAATATGGCAACGATGATCCAAAAATTCAGCGACGATAACAAAATTCAACATTAGTGCCACCATATATTACTTTAAAAATTAAGTAAGTAATAAACATCTATTGGAATTGGTAAGTTTAAAAAATATTTTTCAAGAATCTGGTTGCGAAACTGTACCCATTAAGTGATATGTAAAAGATTTTTGGATATCGCAAGATACACATAACAAAACCATGCATATGTAGTTAATCGTAGAAAATTCAAATCAAAGCAAAAGCTAACGGCCACCGCAAATACCTAGTTTTATGCAGGGAAAATCGAGGAGCTCGTAGGACATTACAGTCTAGCGTGCGATGTTATAAAACAAATTCAACGAACAAGCTTGCGCAAAATACAAAATCGAGCATAGATGTCCTAGTGGTCTATTTATGTCACACTGGGCATTAATTTATATCAATCAGCCGAGCTGACGCCTACTTCATATTCGATGATATCAGAAAAGACTTAGATTGGGTTAATCACAAATGCATATGGAAATCCCTTTTAGTAAATAAAGAGTTGTGTGTCCTGAATGTCAAATTCCGCAAAAAAGCAGTGGATAGGTAGGTCAACACAGAGGTGTTGCCATAAAAGACGTTAACCTGTTTAATTATCGATACCTTCGTATCGCATGAATAAAAGGAAATGGACCTCGCCAGGATAAAAACCGAAAACAGAATGTGGTACGCCCGTTTTGTATTTGGAAACACTTCTTCAGTACTAAGCTGAGAATTGAAAGCCTAATGTATGCCTGAATGAATATTGTTTAGGACATTGAAAGTCGCTACAACCATTACGAGAATGTTACACTCAAACCGCGTTCTTTCTTTGTCTTACATAAAATGACTGCTGAATGAAACAAATCAGAAGTTACACACTGAAGATGTCCTGTAAGCTAAACGCAAGGCGGCATTTTCCCTTGGAATTGGTAAGCCAATATAGAAAAAATCACCAGTCTTAGTGAAAGAACGCTCCGAGCGTAAATCCTTGTCACAGTTGAAATGCATACATAAGTATATGACCGCAGATAAAGACATACGGAGAGATTTGTCGTAGTTTTATTCCCCAACCGTCATTAAAAAAAGGCAACCTTTGAAAATCCAGTCTCGATAGCATCCAGCTTGAAGTTTTGTTTGCATGTAGCGATTGGTGCACCCAAGGTGATTTTGTCCGGCAAGATGGGTAAAGTTGCTCCTATTTTAGCGAGTTCATTGGCCTTACAGTTTCCTGGAATGTCTCTATGCCCCGGGACCCAAGACAGGTGAATATTGAACTGCTCGACCATCTCCGTGAAAGACGATCGGCAGTCTAGAGCGACTAACTCAGACAAGCAGACTTAATGGCTGTTAAATCTAAAAATGTATCCTCATTCCAAAATGATCTGAGGGGGATGGTGACGAGAAAGTTTTTGTCAAAATCCAAACATGGGGTGGTGTAGTCAGTGTTTTCGGGGAGATTCTAAAGTAGTTTAGAATGGAAGGTTGTCAAATTCTTTTCTTGACCACTGTGGGGTAGCTTCAAGGCGAATGGCTGCACTCGCTACCATTTGCTTGCTATATATATCAAGGAGTAAAAGATGGAACAGTGCTGTAAAGGGAGTTGTTCGTAGTGCTCCGCTTCTACACATACAAGCTGTGCATTGCTTGCTTAGATAGTCGCGATTTATGGCTTTCTCTAAAGATGTCTACCAGACAACTACCCCATGAGTAAGTATCGGTTTAATGATCAACACATAAAGGCTGCCACTTAAGACTTACATCTTTTCTAAAACAAGGTCCACGTGTGTCTGTTGTGGTTGCCGTATATTTTTTTTTTAAATCTGAAATCTGCCATGGTTAGTAAAGATTTAATTTTTAATTAAATTTACGCAATACTTCAACCCATAGTTGGATGGGGTACAAAATATTGTCTGCGCAATTTTACTACAAAATAAATGTCAACATTCTATTATTCAATTAGATGGGTAAACAATGCAGTTTCATTGCAGCAATGTATGTATATCCCCGCAGTTGAACCATAAATATTTGTATTGGAAAACTTTGTTTAGAATATTTTTTTGTTTAACATTTCAATCAATTCAATTATTTTTGTCTGGAAATGTAGTTGTTTCTTCATCAAAAAGAGGTCGATTCATGACAACAATAACATCACCCTTTGCTCGCTGAGCAACCGATCAACCCTTTAAGTTATAATTAATTTAAATTATCTTTTTTTTTTAACAAAAGTATAAATTACTAGGTCCCGGCGTAATCATTATCCCGATAATTATTCCCACCACTGGCAATCCTTCTCCATTAACCTTCTTTTTTCGACTAATTAATTCAACGAGTAGATAAAGTGATATCGAATTAAACAAAAAAATAAAAATAAAATAAGTGTGTCTCTCTGCTTCTTGGTTGATGTTCAAAACAACGACTGTGGTAGAATAAATTTGCGTATCAAATGAATTACTTTGCCACGGATACATTTGGGAATTGTATTTCCAATATGTTTTCCTGGGTATTGCCTAAATAATGAGTAAAGAAATGGTTTCTCGTTCTACGTTAATGATACTTGTACTACCTACACACACTCGTACGAATTCTAAAAAAGGGTTGAATTTTTGGATAGTCTACAAACGCGTGTGAATGATATTCATTTCATTTGAATTTTCTTAATTTATTGATTGCTGAAAGGTTTCTAAGGTATTAACTGGAGCCTTTCAGTTAAATTTGTTTTCGAAATTTTTTTTAGGCTACATTTGGCTCCTAGGCACTTTCAATCTTTGTAAGTATGTTTATGAAATCAGTGGTTTCTGAATTTAGGGCCTGCTTGCATATCCATTGTGAACTTTCAGGAAGAATGAACTCTTTAACTTGGTCGATGCAGGTAAACACTAATCAGCCTGAAGTGAGAATAGTGATATCTTAGCTGGTGGCTTTCAAGTAGAGGAAGTTACGAACATACTTACACCAACTTGTCTGTTGAATATGGTGGGATGAGACATGAAAGGGTCAATAATGGCGCACTGTCCTGGAACAGGACAACAACGCACTTGAAACGATTAAACAAATCCCGCTAGATACAGTAGTACGAAATTCTGTGACGAATTAAACTTCGGAGTGATTAACTTTCAACAGGACATCCACTGAAAGCAGCCTGACATTCAATATCCACAAAAGGAAACATGATACATATACAGTGTACTCCCTCATAACGGTTTCTAAAAATGTGTACGCTTATGAGAGGTGTCCGTAATGAGAGATTACACTGTAATATAAGTCTAACAAAATAAATTCCAAGGGCATATTATACGGCACTAATTTAATTTAACGCCGTTGTTCAGTGGTTCGTGCGTTCGATTACTGAGCGGAAGATTCAAGGTTCAAATCCCTCTCGCGAATGTCGGACAAACGTCCGAGAGTAATAACTGTCATGAAAATGCTTCTCAATTTACCTTTCGAACATGGTTTTAAATTGTAGGCGCTTTTCATGTGTGCGAAAAAAACATAACACGCACAACACAAATGGTCGCGAGAAGCTAGGCCCTGGACCACATACGGTCTGTTGCGCCAAGTATTTGTATTTGATTTAATTTAGCAAGTAGACCGTTGATTTCCTATTGAGGTCCAATACTTGTACTCGGACGAAGGATGTAGGGGCATTCAAGGTAGATGCAAGATGAATAAACTAACTAAAAGGATACCGGTAGAAATCCTATTGAAAGTCGAGAGGTTACTCTTTCACTTAAATATTGAATCTGTCTTTTATACCAGACAGATCTGACCAAGACGGAACCTCAAAAAAGCCAATAACCTTATCTCAATAAACTAAAAAACATGATCTTTGCAATTGTTTTTGATAGGCATAGATTGAAAACGAGTGTGCTTCTTTAATAACATAATCAACATGGCAGGTACTGGCTTCCTCAAGTCAACCTGTCCAATTTTTTCAAAGAAAAAAATGATATGTTAAATGGGTATAAGTACCAGTCATTCCAACTTCCTTAAATAATTTTATCACAATGGATATACCACCACATGCGTCCAGTTGCTTAAGTAGCTATTTATTAAGGTCTGCCAGGTTTACCATGAATGTCTTAGTTCTTAGGCGGTCTTAAATCAGTGCAACAAGGAATGAAAGCAAAATCTTTATTATGTGCTGCATTAGTTGTTTTGGGAAAAAAGAGGAGTCTGCTAAAGCGATGACTTTTTGGAATTTTTATAAATTTTTTGTCTTGCTACTTACACTCTTAGTTAGTCCTGCATTTTAAGAGCAAGGCGATAATTATCTTCATTTTTATTTTATATATGGAAATATCCGGCAAACGTTACGAAAATATTGTTCATCTTTAAAATGCTAAAGGTGTGCTTTAAACTCTTTACTCCCATTTGCCGATTCATTTCATATCTTGTTATAACACAAATTATCTTACCAGTAGGATAAAGGAAGTCGATTTATCGGCCCGTACTGCAAATAATTTATTTAATAAAAGCCCTTTACATCCAAACGAAGCTGATATTTATCACATTTTTGAGCAAAAATTACGATCCAATCATGAGCGTTTATTTTACAGAAGGACATTACTCATACTATCTCAACCATGAACCGGTAGATAATACCATTCAACCCAACTGTCGATTCATGCAAGCTTCTATGAACATAACTTTGAACAGAACACTCCCTTCAATATTTTCGATAACACGCAATGCTGTAACGACTAATTGATACCACCTAGGAATGGTACACCAGGATGAGAGTAAAGGACGCGCTATCATCACGAAGGCTAGTTACACGAAACCGACAATAGCAAGCAGAAATAAATTAATAAACACAACCGTGTGACAAACGTGCGTAATTACGTTATGCAACACGACCACCATCCTCCTCCTACTCCATGTCACTACAACAATGGGGCTGAATAAGCTATGCAAGCCACAGTACCGCATATGTAAACACAACATCCATTTGCTTTTGGTCGTGACATGTTACAATACCACCACTAAGTTGAAATGCATTATCCTGCCAGTGAGTCGTTTAGGGATGTGCATATCTGTCAGTTAAAATTTTCAATATATTTCCCCATAGAGAGATTTTATTACGCGCTGGTCAATCATAATTGGATGGGGGAGTTCCGATGGTGAAAGTCATATTTCACAATCTTCATCGTTCATTTGATGATAAATGGGAAAACGGAGTTTGTAGTATTTATGAATTTTTCAGCGCAAAGGATGCAGAGGATGGATGAGTTTGTAGATTAGTTTTTGAAAATTTTGATATTTTGACAATCAAATTAATTGATGTAAGAGTATGAGTTTCGAATCGGCCAGTTTCGAAAATAGAAAATGTTGAAGAGTAACTAATTGAATGTCAAAAATATTTTAAAGTTGGTATGGTGACAGAGGGGATGGATGTTTGGATGGTATAGTGGACCGTGATGACACAAATGGAAACTACGTGTAAAATAAGTAACTGGTGGAGGGGGTTCAAATCGATTTAAAGATGTACATAGGTACACTTGCGAATATCGCAGAGTGTCGGATTAAGGGGGATTCAAAATCATGTCTTTGAGTACACTATAAAATGTGAATGACTTAAAAATAATATGCTTGCGTATTTCATCATCAATATCAATAGCGATCACGAAACAGAGCCTGCAATGCAATTACACCTACCAGTCAGCGGTTATTTCATACAAAAAACACAGCTTCCCCATCAGGAAGAGTCGATAGCGAAATGCACAGTAGCAGTATTAAGCTATTAATGTACGGAAGTTTTACCAAAAGGTAAAAGAACGTGTCAAGCCAACAAGACTCGTACGGAAACCTGTAGAGATGAAGAGGGAAACCTTGTAATAGAGTCACTGTCAGTATTGAAAATATAAAAAAACTTTTTCTGCAGACTATATAACGGCGATGAAGACCATCATACCGCTGTCAGGCAGAACGTAGCATTTAACATAGACGATGACATCCAAAACTTTCGTCCACCTGTCCAAAACGAAGTGAGGATAGCAATATACAAAATTACATCCAACAAAGCTGCTGAGCCTGTATCCTTGCCTACCGCCCGAATTGTTCAAGGCAGATGGAACTGACTTGACAGAGAGCATAAACCAACTCATTTCCCAGATTTGACCAGACGAGTGTATGCTCAAGGAATGGAATCGCAGCACCATTTGCCCAATAGACAAGAAAGGAGAAAGAAAGGAGACGACCTCAACATCAGTCTCCTCGACAAGATCTTATCAGCTATACTGCGTGAACGCCTGAAACCCTTCGTCAACAACTTGGCCCCTATCAGTGTGGTTTAAGGCCAGGAATGTCCGCAGTCGATCAAGTTTTCACTCTATCATTTCGAGACAAAAATTCTTCGTAAGATATTCGGTCCCGATTTCGTTGACGGGCTTTGGAGGAGAAGATTCAACGATGAAATAAACGAGCTGTACAGCGACATCGATCTAGTCGAAAAACTGCGCATCAGTCGCTCAAGATGGCTAGAACATGTAGAGCGAATGGACACCAATGCTCTGGCCTGCACAGTCTTCGGATCTAATCCAAAGACAACAACAAAGAGTAGACCACAACTTCGACTAAGGTGGCGCGTATAAGTAGAAGGCGGCCTTAACCAACTTGGAGTGCGCAACTGGAGGCAATTAGCTAAGCATCGGGTTAACTTAAGAGGTTTGTTGGTTGAGGCCCAGGTTCACCCCGAACTGCAGAGTTACATACCTAAGTTAGTATTCACCACTAGGGCATTATTTTAAAATAGAAAATAGTAGTAAATAGTGGTGAAGTGTTTTATTTTTCGTCCTCGCTTATAAAAGAATTTGTCCTACCCTGAGGATAGATGGTCAGACCACCAGAACCCAGGTTTGGACTCAGTTCTGGGACCAAATTAAGTTACCTGGACGCAGTAGTATTAGCAAAGGCCAAAGTCGACAATCCCTAAACTGCCAAATCATTTCCGATACAATTAGACAACTGCACATACATTTAACTGGAGTGCAATCGAAAAAATGAAACCGATTCTAATGGACATGAAAGCAACGGCAATTCAATGTCTCCAGTATTCGTGAATTAAAGGACAAGTAATACAATTTTTCTCCTTTTTTACAGATGGCTTAAAATTCTATCGAATGCTTTTAATGTACAGTCTAGTATTCATACATCCAAACCGTGACAAGATTTCAAGATGACACTTCTTTAGTTACTGTAACCATCTACTGTCCCGTAGCCAATCGATAGCCAATCGAAACCCTGTCATTGATGACGAGAACATTTAAAGTTGTTCATCAAGATCGATTGAGTACTATGAGTGCATTTACTTTAAGACACGTAAACTTGTTTCACAATATCAAAGAGGTGCTTAAAGAGAGAGAGTTTAAAGTCAGTGTAGGAACCTCTGGCTCACACCATTTCATGTATTTCAAATGTTTAACGTCTGCCATTTTTCTATGTGTGGATATGAATGGGTAATCCCTTTTCAATCGAAGCTGGAGACAAAAACAACTCACTATTCAATGGAAAAGAGGGAAAGCTTCCAAAGATAAAATTTAAGACCAAGCTATTCAAGTATCTCGGGGGTAAAAACTCCTAAGAAATTCGCAGTCCATTGTTCAGTCGATAAAATAAAAGAACCAAAAACGGTGTCAATTCATAGAGAACTCCTAATGGTTAGCAGGAATTTCTATTTTTAGAGCAAATAATTTCAAAGAACAGACACCCTGAGTGCCATAACTCATTTATTTCACACACTGCAGCAGATTGGGTAAAAATCAGTAATAAAAGATAATCGTAAAAGAAATTTAAGTACCAATCCGCTCTCCCTTTCAGCTGAGCTCGAACTATCTCCGCCATATTCTTTACACAAAAGAACTCTATTTATCCCATATGTCTAAGAAAAATGTTCCCTTGTGCACTTTCTTTCGCTGAATGCTTCAATTGTTCTCGTTTCACGCACAAAGGGTACTCTTACCAGCTTCTACTAAAATTGGCTTACAGTACTACACCACTTAAAAAGGCGATGCAATCTGCAATACATTCGCCACCATTCTTCACCGAGGTCAACATGGTACTCTTCTAAGAGATTATCTCCGTTCTCCTTCGAACAATTGAGCATTTAGTTGATTCTGTTCAACTTATCCTTATCCTTAGACACGATGCAGTAGAAAAAAAAAATACATAAAAAAAAATGTTGGTTGCAACAAAGGACAATGGCTTGGTAATAAATAATAGAAGCTAGCTACATATATTGGAAAAAAAGTCAGAATGTGGATAGTCTACCATCACATCCTTCGGCACGACTTTACGAGTCAATTATTTTTCCAATATTCAATGGTAATAAATTTTCTCAACCAAAGATAAAAGTGAAAGGATACACCAAAGAATACTACTAAAAAGGATACATTGCAAAAAAAAACCGGTTCTAGTGATTGCAGACCCTTTTCTATGCTTTTTGCGGTGTCAGACTGCCAAAACAAAGATGTAGATTGCTCTCTTACATACAAACGTGTATCTGCACATTCAGGATTTTGAGAAATTTAACTTTTCCTCAAGGGATACTTATACGATAAATCTCCTTGCTTTTGATATGTACTTATGAAAAAAAAGAAAGAAAAAGACTCACCTAAGAGGAGGTACTATTCCAAAAAAGAACGTGTGAAAAAAAACACTTCACAGAAACAGTTACAAACGATAATATCACACACGAAAGATGGCGGGATTTGAGTCTGATTCCTACAAGGACGATCTAGATAAGGTAAACAACAAATTCACTTAAACACGATCCGACGACGCCGATTTTCCACACAACAAAAACTGTCAAACAATTATTTGCATCTGACTGCATAGATCGATGGTCTGGGATACTTTGTGCCACCATTCCGGCCAATGGTAATAAATCTAACCGAACTTGACTTGCAAGGAAAAACTCTGCAGATTTTCCACTGTTCAGTGATGGGAGCAGAAAAAGGGGGGTCAGCCAGAGCGAATGAAACAAAACCAAAAAAACCGAAACCTGAATTAGCCGTAAGCCATTAAATCTCAGGGCAACAGCTTTTTGAATAATTTCGTGTGCACAACAACTACGCCACTTTGTTACACCGTTACACACTGCATCTATTATTAGCTAGAGAGCAATAGCAATAGCAATCCATTGGATAATTCAGAGGTGTTGAATGTGAGGACAAAAGGGGGTGCTGGCGTAGACCCCCGAACAGTTCCAAAGGATTATGCTAGCTACGAGTGTACGAGTATGTACCGATGTGTTTGTTCTCCTTTCTCGTAACAAAATTTATTGCTTTTGGCGAGAAGTTTTGTATCTTTAATGTGGCAAAGTCAAGTGTGTGCCAACAGTGAGGGATTGTTTCGTAGATACACTTAAAATTATTTGTTCGTGTGGAAGTTGTGGACTTAGGGGCATAAATCCAATGAAACAGTGAGAGTGTATAGCAGCAACATTATAATGAAATATCTCTTTTACCAATCTTTTGCTAGATACATATGAAGAATAGTTTTTGATTCGTGTAGAAAGAACTGGCTACAACGCATGGTACCGAAATCACTGAGATTATGATTATATCAGCTTAAATTGATAATCATTTCATCGAATGTGTATTCTAAAGTGTTTCGTTTTCTTAAATTTAATATCGATAAACATTACTTCAATCGTGTTTCCTCAAGGCATAAATATACCAGCTTTTATTTGTATCGTGTCTCGTCTCCCACCACCTTGCTTGAAGTTATTCGAGAGCGATCCATCATTCAGTAGCTCATCTTACATTCTTCGTCAAGGGATTGCAGGCAACGAACTAGCAGATGAATTAGCTAGGGCTGGCTCAGAATCTGCGTTCATAGAACCTGAACTTTACTGTGGCATCAACTGGCCTTCCGACACAGCGCTGACTAGTAATTGGGAACACAAACTTCGTCTGGACCACTCGGAAAATATCCCCGGGTTGAGACAATCCAAACTACTAATCATGCCTTACTCCTATAAGGATGTATTAAACCTTAATAAGGATAGTATCAGAAAGCTGGTGGGCTTTCTCACGGGTCATTGTGGCCTGAGATACCACCTTAAAAAACTTAATCTGAGCTCAGACACGGAATGTAGGTTCTGCTCGGAGGAGGACGAATTATCCGAACACATTCTCTGCAATTGCCCAGCATTACATTGATTAAGGAGACGTTCCTATATTTTCTATAATATTATGAAATATATACGCCAGCGGAATTGAGAAATCCTGCTACTCCTTCATTAGGGCACCTTCGTAAAGGCACCTTTTTTTGTTGCAACAACAATGAATATAGTTACAAGGCTGAGAAGGTTTTCAGTAAAGTGGAGGATTTTGGTTCTTGGTGCAGTTTATTTGCAAGAATGTACACAAATTCATTGGATAATGGGGAAGCAACGATTATATTAACCGTATTTTCCTTGCATGATTTTACAACCAGTATTCACGTTGTCAGGACACAGTGATATCTCGAAATCGAATACCGAAAAGTAGAATGCCCAAGCAGGGCAGACGTTGAAAACACCTTTTCCCCAAATTGCATGAACTTTCACCAAAGTCAACGAATCGAAGAACATTCTAAGTTAAAGCCAAAATGTCAAAGTTAAGACCTTTTGTTTACCTCAAGCATGGATGATAGTGGATCAGTAGTTAGTGGATTGGACCACTGAGTGAGAGGTAGTTTATTTCACACCAATAAAATTTTTTCACGATCTCACCCTTTCGCGAATGTTTTACAAACGTTTGAGAGTAGTAACTGTACTGAGAATGCTCCTAAAGTTGCCTTTCGAATACAGCTTTAAGCTGCAGGTGCCTTTCATTTATGCTCTGGACCACATACAGTCTGTTTCGTTCATATTTGTACTTTCTTGTACTGCACTGTCATCCAAAAGACCAACGTAACAATATTTACTCCCAATGTATGCCCTTTAGATACACAAATTCTAATAAATGCCAACTCCACATATTTAAATAAACAACAACAGTTCAAGTGTATCTACAAATAACTTCGTCTACTGTACAACCAGTTTTGCCACCCCAAAAATGGCATGGAACAAATCACCAGGTGATAAATTGAGGTAATTTTGGATAACAAATACCAAAAACCGACCCAAAACCAAACGAAACGACCCATGAGTGGCATTTCTCGAAATTAATTCTTCCAGCCACTGAAGTGGACATGAAGCAAACATGGCCAACAAGAGAAAGAATGATTGTTTGGCTGCTGCCAATCAATGCAGCAGCTCTAGCAGCATGGACGTCCTCCCAGCATCAGCTCAAGAGTTTCTACACATACCTACATATCATATAAAATCTCCGATAGACACTGTGACTTGGAAGATTGAGGTTTAATCGATTAACCTAGAGTTAAGGTGCGCGACAGTAGTCGCACCTATTTTTCTTGTTAAGAGTGCGAATGTTGCGCGTGGCTGCACGTATTGCTTGTGTCTTTCTTGTTAATTAGAGATACATTTTTTCTGGCTTCTTGTTTTGTACAGGCCTCATGCTCATTAAATTAATATTTTGTAGTTTTTCGCTTTGCTACCAATTGGTGGATAACCGTTCTTTTTTTCCTAGTTCGGTTGTAACTTACCCAATTACACGTAACATTGATATATGTTGGTCTTACCTAGAAAGAGAGAAGAAAAAAATTGGATAAAAATAGAAGTTAGATAAATCAATATTTTAGAGCAATAATTAACCGAATGAGTAGTTTTGTATGTAGTTTCATCGACTCTTTCAGATAATTTGTTGCGATACAAATAATTTAGTCTAATAATTCATTTTAAACGGACTTGTAGCAGTTGACAGTTTGCAGACTTGAAATCGATACGTGAGTATGAGTACATATGTATATATGAGTATATTTTAATGAAGGATCTATTACGATTGAATGCAACAAAGGGTTGATCAAATAGTTTTTTTTTTTTTCCTCTTGTACAACCCTTGCCCGCATGGCATGGACACTGCGACCTAAAAGATCTATTGTATCGAGGGATTGAAGTTAATCCAAAAGACGTACTACCTTCCTTATGAAGGCAAGTACAAGTAGCGGATCCCTTGAGTTTCACTGAAGTAAGTATCTCCCTGTGGAGAGTACGTAACCTTAACCAATGTAGTGCCGGGCATTCGCAAAGAATGTGTTCGGATGTTTCATCTTCCTCGAGGCAGAATCGACAATCCTTGTCCTGGCAAATATCCATTTTGTTAAGGTGATATCTTAGGCCGCAGTGGCCAGTTAGGAAGCTCGCTAGTTTCCTAATGCTTTCCCTATCTAGGTTAAGGATTTCCTTGTAGGAGTAAGGCTTAATTAAACGTTTGGATTCTCTCAGACCAGGGACATTTTCCCATTGGTTTAGACGAAGTTGATGTTCCCAGTCGTTTAATTGTCCTAAGGCAGAAGCCCAGTTGACTGTGCAGAACGGTTCTGGTCCTAAGAACACGGATTCTGATCCAGCCCTTGCTAGTTCATCCGCCGATTCGTTGCCTGCAATACCCTGGTGACCAGGTACCCATCCAAGTTTGACCTTGTTGTATCTGGCTAGGGCCTGTAAGGCATCGTGGCAGCATTTAACTGTCATAGAGTCCATCATGTTGGAAGACAGTGCTTGTAATGCTGCTTGACTATCCGAGAGGATACGAATTCTGGCGCCTTTAATACCTTTTCTGGATATTAACTCGGCGCAGATTTCAATGGCATGTACTTTTGCCTGGAATACCGAGAGACATCTTCCCATGGGTATCGACAGTTTGGTGTTGGGTCCAAAGACACCAGCTCCAACTCCAGATTCCTTTTTCGATCCATCAGTATACCAGATCAGACTTCTAGGGTCCCGTGCCAGAGCCCCATTGGCCCATTTAGCACGGTCTGGAATTTCTACCTCATATAGTTTCCCAAAACTGTATTCCATAACCATAATGTCTGGGATGGACAGAAACATGTCTATATTTGGGATTGAGTTAAGTATTTTCAGATGTCCCACATGGCCATCTGTTATACTTATACTTATGTTCCAGCTGCAGTTTGATAGCGTATCTAGCAGCCGTCTTCCTAATGAAGATGTGAAGATGATCAAATAGTTTAGTCAATAGTTGACAGCCTTTTTTGATTAACATTACGATTCGAGAAGATCCCTTGGTGATTTGTACCTACTTACATACATATCAAGTACAGTTCTAGAAACTGGGCCATGAACAAGAAACCTCCCCATATAGCCCGGGCTTAAGCTAATTGCTTTAAGCTGCGCAAAGTTAGTCAAAGCTCCTTTCTACTTTTTTGTGCTTTTTAACCCGCCACTTTCCTCTGCTGCATTGCCCTTCGGGGTTTACTTCAAAAAAACTGTGGGCAGGAGCTTCAGCTTCTATTCACTCTACGTATTTAAACAATTTCAACCGTCCAATAGGTCGATTTTTAAACAAGTTACTGTAGACCTCGTATCGTTCAAGGTTGAATCATCTCTTCCAAGGCACATGAAAACGAATGGGACTGAACATCTTACGAAGAACTTTTTCATTCGTCAATAAAGTCAGTTTTGGCACAGTCTTACATACATGTATAGAGTGTTCCTAGTTGTGCGGAGTTGGGTCATCATCTTCTTCGCTTCCAAAGCGAGAAACAGCGATTATCGAAATTTATCATTCATTTGATGTCTGTCTTGACATTGTTGTCAGATATAATAGCAAAACGAAGGTGACATTCTAATTTGTCGATTTTTTGTGGCTTAATTTCGCGAACATGTGGATGAATATTTTCCTTAAGTACAATGATGCCAACTATAATACCAATTAACGTCTGCAAAATAGTCGTTAAAACTTTTGTCGAGTGTAGTGCGGGAAATATCGATTGCTTGACGGCTGATGATAACCGTTGCGCCATCTTTCTGGAAGCAAAACTTGTCTAAATCGTTCAATTACGGCCATAAACTGTCGGTGTCCATATTTATGTAGCACACACCGTTTACTGTAAGATTGTTGTCAGCTTAATTTTCAAAGAAGCCAATGACGCAAGCCACACTAAAACCCTCACTAAATAGTGACACTTTGCTTGTTTTCACAAGTCTTTCTCAAGAACCACACAACAATACAAGTACATTCTATATAAATGATTGGGGCAAAGGACCGGTTTTTTTTTTGAAATTCGGACATCGACTATCCTCTTCAGTAGTCCAAAGAAGAAGTCTGGTATTAATGGGCCGTCAATTTCTAGGAATTCTCTGAGTGAGATAGTGAGACCAATTTTTCGATGGCGTGAGTGATAGAGTGTGGAGCTATTTCAATAGATATTCCCTCTTGGAAGGCGTTGAGTCAGTTGCTGACTAATGCGTTTTTGATATTAGAGAACGAGGTTCCTCTCGAAAGTTTTTAGTAGAAATAAGATGACGATATTTGGACGAAGCATGTGACAACAGAGCATTATGTCGTTAAGGTTCCCCAATCGAAGAAATAGGGAGAAAAAAAAATCCTATCAAAATCCTATTCCAGGCTTTCAGAATAAAGGTCCCAAAACTGCGATCTCCATCGCGGCATAAGATTGAAAAATTTGTTGAGCATCATAAGAATGAGTGCAGTGGGTGATGAGGAAATCAAAACATTAATGGGCATCCAGGTTTCACAATCTAAACGGACAGCTAAGAATCTTTTAACACATAAACGGGCACGGCCTGCTGGCACTAGGTGGTTCTTAGTTGGTTCTCCAAGGAGCATAATCTAGTTTTCAGAGATGTTACGTATATTTTGCATTCAGACACAAACGAGTTATTCACTTCGACTAGTTGTAACATTACTTGTCTGTTTACGCTAAGAAGCCTAGTGCTTGTTGAGTAATTTTCTTGTGGCTGGGATCAAGTAAGTGATGCCAAGCGATCCAATTCGTTAATTTAGTACAATGGTGGTTGTACGAAATTTGAATCTGTAGTTAGTGCAGTATTTAAGCCCATCAGTGTGTTAAGTTAAAAGCTTATAAGGCACTTAATCAATATTTGAATTCTAAAAGGACTTAACTCGGTTTCTTGATTAACTTTCAATCTTCTTTTAGTACCCAGAATGCAATAAAATTTAAGGATTTACACTCGATTTTTCATCAGATCAAACCCATCCATGACCTACCACCAACTTGTCTACATCATCAACCCAGACATTAACATTATTTTGAAATTTATAACAGTCTGCTAAAAAGCTTCTGTAAAAGAAAACTTTAACGAAGAAAGCTCAGTATCTTCTGTTGCCATCTATTGGAATAACGAACCAACTTTGGTAAAAGCTTCTCACAAACTTCTTTCGTCGTTTAATTAAATTCAACTTTTTCCAAAGCATTGACAACCAATAATATGAAAGCATTGAAAGCCAATAATATGAAAGCTCTTCTCCTTATACTTTTTTTTAATATCATTGTTTCGCCCCACCCTCCTGCTTAAGTAGAAAATCTGTTTACTTTCAAAATGAAATTGTTTTTCATTCAATTGGTTCTTTCCCAGTGGAGTGAGACAAACCATAAAAGAGAAGTTCCCGAGAAATTTCATTTTCACAATAAAATTTCATTAATATGCTCGCAATGACCCATATCGCAGGACGGCGTGCCATTAAATCCTATTTGGCCACGAAATTTATCCAAAATTACGGTCCCTGTTTCAATTGTAATTGAATTTCGCCGGCATATTTCGCAGTGGCTGACTTAATATTTGCACTATGAATGGAACAATTGAGGTGAAGAATGGTGGGCAAACATTGTGTAATCCTTTTTCAGAAGAATTATCCTGTACACGGTGGATTTTATTAGTAAACGCCTTTTTGTTGATAATTTGTACCACAAGCGTACTTTCGCTTTAAATTTTAAAAGGCAAGTTGAATCCTTTTCTGGTCGACTGAAGAGTATGAGATTGAAAGGATTCTGCTAAGAACTGAACTAGTTGTCCGATGGGATAACAAGAACGAGAGTGTAGGAAGGGGTGTACGATGGGATACTGGGAAATGCGCTTGAACGCTCAAGTGCTCTGTTATTGAGGGGAGAGAGAGTAGAACGACTAGAGAAGGGTTACTGGATTTCGGGGTCAAGTGGTTGGTGAACATAGTTTTTGACGATGTAATTATGAAATAATTTCTGTGGATAGGCAGATGGGCGGATGTGGGCTTTGGCCTTTGTTTTAATTGAACGTAAAGATTGTTGAAAGTTTTTCCCTAAATTGTGGTTAGATGAGATTTTTAGTAGTGGCTTCAAATTATGGGGGTATTTGAATTCCTCTGTGAATCTTTAAAGAGCAGAGCAGAAGTTGATGGATTGCATTCTTGAAACCACGTTATCTAGAACGAATTGTTTGCTTCTTTGGTCACCTACCAGTTTGTAGTCCGCCATTATTTTAAAGCACTCAAAAGCAATAGTTGGTTGAGCCTTAAAAACTACGTGTCAGAGTCGATTGTCTTAGCGTTTACTCAACTTAAGCTTTTAGAAAGATTTGATTTGTTCAGTTGAGCAACATTGCTATACAACCGTGCAAAGCTGCACCTATGTACGTGATTCTTGCACTGACAATTCTTGACGCAAAATTTGCTCGAACCCATCAAGTGTATAAAATTTTTAGCTCTCATAAGGAAAGTGCTTTTCAACCATATATGACCTGAATTACTCTTGCAACAGGTCGAGGAAACTCAACAGCGGCTTGTCAGCTGGGTCAATACTGGCCACTTACTGTCTACATATCTACCTATCCGACCTACTAAATACTACGTCCAGAGAGTTTGTATGTACTGATCACGTTTGCCTTTGTGTTGTGATGTTTGCCCAGAACAAGAATATGAAATTCAGCGAGGTATCCGTAGAACACAAGCAAAAGTAGAACCATCCATAAGTAAAACCCGAACAGCTTGCTTTCTTCTCAGAATCCTGATAGTCAGCTACCATCTCAAGGTGAATTCCAATGGAGTGAAGTACTTATCATCCTTTGTCTGTTTAACGGATGTCTTTCATACTTTTTCCGCTTTCTCATCAAAGTGATTACTCTTATTCTTGAGATGTGGGACTACGAAAAAAAACTTGTTGTTGTTTCTTTGATTCGAACCTCGAACATCCAACGGACTAACCATAGCCCCACGCCGTTCACATTTCACATACGGGGCTGAAAACCTGAAGTAAAGCATAGCATTCCACAAGCTAGTACATCATAAAAACATATTCCAACATTTTTTCGTGTGACTTTTTGTGTGTGGAATAATTTTACACCCACTTTGTCACTGATGACGCCTGTGTCCTAGTAAAAAATTCATTTATCACTCAATAAAAACTTTTTGTGAAATTTTTTAAATCACGGGTTAATGAAAATCAATAACAAGCCATAGACCATATACTGGGTAATGTGTAAACTTTTTCAATTCAATTACGTTCCACAACAAATTAAATTCCAAGGAGGGAGGGTAATCACGTTATGGGTCCTCTCTAATACATGCTTAGCTGTATACATACATATAAGCTTTTTAGTGGACACTTACTGGAGCACCCGAACTTCGTACTGTTATTCAGTACCAGTGAAAGTGCAAATCGTTCTCGAAATTGTAAAAAAACGGAACCAGGTAAAGACTTGGTGGCGTTAGGGGAGCTCTATCTATCTGCCGGTAGAATCCAGTGTAGATTATATTTATTTTTCCCCTCGGCATTTTTAAATCATGGTGCTCTGACAAGCTACACCTAACACGGATTAAAGCTCATTGCATAACCGCTATACTCCTCTGCAAGTAATTACAGTTTACTGAACTTTAGTGAAAAAACATAATCCAACCACACCGGTCCGCAAAAATTCATAACGCCCAGATTTCCATAAAACTCCTTAAATTATGGTCACATAATTAGCAACGGTATTCCTCACACCTTTCAACTTTTATTCTATACATAACCGTAGTCCATTTGTGAGTCCTGTGTTATGATGAACGCATTAGTGAAACGCATTAAGCCCCAAATACCCCAGTCAAACGGTGTGTTCAAAAATATCGTTCCTACACTCGTTCGAAGCAACGTCTCCTTCTATTATCAAAGAAAAGGATTTCATTTCATTTGAACTCATTAAAAGGCAATGAATTTCCAAAAATTTGCTTCAACACCTGGAAAATCATAATTATCATCACTCAACCGCACACACCTGGAAGATATTTATAAGGAATATTCGTTCTATTGTTGTTGTTGGAGGGGTAGACTGCGTAAACTATAGTCAACTCCTCGGTCTACCCCATTACCGACAACTCATTTAACATCCTTTCAGGGCCAATCGCGATAATTATCATCAGCCGTGATTAAACCGAAGATTAAATCTAAATTGCCTCAGTAAACATAAAGGGAAGTGTGGTTGACAAGAAATGGAACACGAGTTACTAATTGAATTGTAATGAAAAATTATTTTGGTAGTAAAATTCAGTAGATTGGGATTTATAAGATAGCAGAATGGTATTTGACAGCCAAAGGATCATCATAGTCATCAAATTTACTATCTGTCATTGCAGATCGCGTTCGCTGGGAAGAAGTCAACAGTGCAGTGCATTACCCTTCTCGTCAGTCAGTCAGATAGGGAATTCGTATTATGCCAAAGGCGATTATGCCATAAAAGATGTCCATTTAATGGATTTTCTTTGACGAAATAGGTGGTTCACCACACACCACTTCCATGAGAAACAGGAAGTTCCTTAGACCATGTTCGAACTGGAGCTATTAAAAGCCGTGAGCGGTGCATTGGCAATCCTACTACAGTACCGGAAATAAACTAGACTTTGCCTTAAAACCATCGATGCAGATGATTCCAGTAAGATCCAATCCTAAACCAAAGTTTGGTTTAAATTTCATTAGTACAATAGATAAGTACATTTGCGAAAGCAAAAAAAAACAATGTTTAAAAACACAAATTTCAGAAAATAAAGAGTCACAGTTCACGTGATTACCCGGTGAAAATTTTGCAAATATTGTTAGTTAGAGGGTATGCTTATAAAGGGTGTCCCATAATTCACGCAAAATTTGAATTTCGCGTCATTTAATAGTACAGTGATGCCAACGGAAAAAAGATAACAATGTGACAGCTGACATTTCGGGGTTAGTAAAAATGGAGCGCTATACGAAAGAACAACGCATTTTCATTGTTGAGCAATATTTTAAAAATAATGAAGGTTTGTCAGCTATGGTCCGCAATTTTCGTACAAAATATGGCCGTCATAGTGATTTAAAACCATGAACTGTGAAGGGATAATTGAAAAATTCAGGGAGACTGGATCAATTGGTGATCTTAAACACTCTGGGAGAGTATTGCTGACAGTCCAGGAACATCAATTCGGCACCATAGCCAAGAATTGGGCATTTCGAAAAACTCTCTACAGCGAATTCTCACGAAAGACTTGAAACTTCATGCTTACAAAGTTCAAATGACTCAAGAACTGAAGACTACTGACCATGCAGGGCGAAGAGAGTTCGTTGAATGGATTTTGGAACAACAACAAGTGGATGCTGATGAAAGTGGATGAAATTCAGCCACATTTATGCGAAACGGTCATAGAAAATTTCAATAAAAGAGTACGTACTTGTCAGCAAAGCTGTGGCGGCCATTTATCCCATGTGCTATTCCATACATAACCCCAATCTGTATACTCTATGAATCAATAGAAATTTAAGCTTTCTAATTAAAAATCTATATTTTCTATAAAAATTACATTTTGCGTGAATTATGGGACATCCTTTATGTGGCTATACGCAGATAAATTTTCTAGAATTCTATTTTCACCCAGAGTAAGAAAGTGTTTAATGTCATGATCTAGATCCTGAATAAATTTAAGTAGTACGTAGTCTGTCAGAAATGTAGCTATTTGGCTTGTTTTCGCAAAAGTGCAATACTTAGTGAGTGGTACCACCCATTATTTCTTGTGCTGCAGGTTCATCGTAGGTAGTATCACAACAACATTGAAGAAAATTTCCCCATGTAGTAGTTAAATAATTTGGAGCTTTAGATGACACTTGGAAGGTCCTTGACAACCACATTTGCCAATACCTGAGAGTACGGAAGTAGAATTCCCCTAAATGAAGTTTTCTCTTCAGGGGGAGCTGGGCAAGAACTTTTATTCTTTGCTTAGTCTCTGCAGCTCCTACAGAAGTCATTTGAGAAGCCGCAGAGCATTGTTGCATATTTGCATATATGTAGCTCTATGCTTGCTAATTATTTGTATTATAGTGCTTGTGTTTAACCTTTCAGGCAAAGTACATTCCTACAATATTTCACATCTTGCGTGAGCCACATTTACATGTGGTGTACAAAATACAATATGTTGCACAAGAGGTCGCATAACCCTTTGGATTAAGCCTCTTGTAGCCACTTTTGGGATTCAAGCCTACATTTTCCTTCTTTCTGAAATCTGAATCCGTGCTTTGAACCGCAGTACCCAGATGTTGTTTGGGGTTTCATTTGTTTGAGTTTTGAAGCAGTTTACAAGAAGTGGTATACTATCGGCACTATTTCGTCGTGAGCAGTAACGTGCATCGCAATGCTTATCAACTATGTTCACGATATTCGCCCCTGAGCACAGATAACTATGGCGGGGCTTGAGCTCACACCAGCCAGGTCACAAGCCAACACTTTAATTACTACTCCGTGGCCATCTAAACTAATAAAAATAACCAATTGTAATTGTCCTCAGAGAGAGTACAAAGATGTGCGGAAAATTTTGAACACCGGAGTTTGCTGCCCATTATATTTGTTGAGTACTTGTAAAGGTTACTTAAGCGACATGCTTGGTTCGAGATATAAGTCAACATAGAATTTTTGAATGAATGAATGAACCACATTCAGCTAATCAATTTCTTAAGACAGTGCTTCCTTCAGTATTCGTATTCGCAACAGAGCTATAACTTGAGGTCAAAGTTTTTTACTAAACTGTCATGTACAAATTAAGACCACCTGTTCTCATTTCTATTGTATACTACACTGTAAGCTGGTTAAAACCTAATAAATGCAATTTTATTAAACGAAAATAATCAGATTACTAACCGTCACATGAATAAAACATTTCTATTATCTCATCTGTAAGCAATACTGTAGCCTAATAGGTACACTGCGTAAAAATCCATTTTAATGCCTTTGTCTTAATTTCCCTGTTTACTGAGCTTAAAAGGCCATTCAATGTCTCCATTCACTAAACAAAATTATGTTTCCCCTTCACCAGCAATAGCATATTGTTTCAATATTTGCTTAGTCAATCGTTTCACATACATACATACAGATACACAAGAAGACACACTACACAGGATATACAAATCTAGATCGAAGCCGACCGACACAAGAAGGATAATCCATCAATCAACGAAAACTGACGACCACTACCACCAATGTCACCTTGGACAACTAGCAGCATAAAAAAGAAAACCACAAAAGGAAGAGGAGACAAAAAAAGTATGTCGAGCAAATCCTTCAAAGAAATTCGAGGCGTAGATGTGAGGGATAACGATTAATTACATAGATGGGAGTCTGCAACTTGTGATTTCATCGGTTTACGAGTATCTGGATGTACGTAAATTTTTTTTTCTGATTTCTCGTTCTCTTTGCATGCTTCTGTCAATTCTTTGAAACAATTGATGGGAAATTCAACTCGAGCATTGAAGGACATGAATACATCACACATACCTACAGACAATGTGACAGGATATTGAAATGCAAATAAAACTAATTGGGTTCATGTGAGGCACATGAGGCAATAGGAACGGTGGCATTTTATAGTTAGTTGGTGCCTTGTATGTATTCGGACTCAATCGATTCCAAAATGGTTCGGATACCACCCCACCTACCCATCCGTGGTCGTCTATGGTTGAAGGAAAACACATTGATCCCGATGAATTGGAAATTTATTGATGGCAATTTATGCAATTGAAAAAAAATTGAAAACGACTGGAAGAGTGAATACCAGCAAATAGACAAATGATGCGCATTGTTGCAGTGAAAAATGATGATGGGAAGGACGATGATCAGAGGAATTTTAATTGTTATTTTAATTTGGAAATCATGTAAATTTTGACGAAAAGATATTTTTCATTCTAAATACTAATTAATAATAAAGCAATGAAAGCGGTGCAGCTAACCAAACATTCCCTGGATGGTTTGGTACTAGGAGCAATTAATAGATAAATATGGCTGTTGAGGTATTGTGAATTTAATAGTATCCTGTGATGATGTACCAACATATTGATGCAAACAAACTGTGAGTAGCATTTTACAACTGTTGAGTGATTACAGTTGTTAGGTATTTAATCAGTCAATACGGTGTTATAATTAATTATAAATGTTGAAAGCCAGTAGAGAGTGCTACAAATTGAAAAAGTCAATAAATTTAACCGAAAATTTCAGGATATTTACACGTACGTTTACGTGGTGAAACGAACTAGCTTCCTAAGACTAAATTACCCTTTCCAAGAACCGCAGTATATCATCAATCCAGTACCAATTGATCCGTTAGCGCATATAGCGCTTTCAGAGATGGTTCAGCTAGAAAATCATAATGTCGATATAAAGAACAAAAGTTTTCAGCTCACGAATGACTGTACCGGTATATTACAAAATTAAGCATAGAGCAAAGTAGTCTCAGTTTTAATTTGGTGCTATTTTAGATCTTATAGAGCATAAGGATTGCAACTTTGGTTTTCCAGAGTTCGACACTACCATCCGCCGATGAAATACTTGCACACTAGAGAATTTACTGGGCAAGTTCTCCCTATATATGAAGATTGGTGGGTAATTGCTATTGCCTCAAATGTATTAATTTCATGCTCCATAAAATTTGTTTCTGCACAAGACGTGCCCACAGCAATGGTTATCATTTTTGGGGGAATACATCTCCTGTGCAACGTATGCCAGATAACTATCACTATTTTAACTGTCAAAGCCTTCCCGAAGCAATAAAAGTGTGTAACAGGGAGACTTCCACTTGTTGCATTTATTTATGATGATTCGCAAGGTAAATTTCTAGTCGATGACGACATCGAGATTTGAATTAAGGTGTTCCTTGATTTGGTTCAGAATAGTTATTGTTTGTAAAATGTCTGCTGAATTTGCACTACTCGGCAGGAACACTATCAAGCACACCGCCTTCTTGAAATCCTTATTGCTTAGACCAGCGCTTATTCGAAATTCAAAAATTCTTTGCTCCTTACTATTCGTGCAGTTATTTTGACAGAATAAAATATGAAGGTCATCATCTCAGCGAAAATCAAACGAAGAATCGCTGTTTCTTTGGGCTGAGAAGGCAATTGAGTAGTAAGGCTCCATCCTGAACAAGTAAGGAGACTCTATACAAGACCTTGATCATACCAGTCTTGCTTTATGGTGCTGTCGAAAGCGGATGGAGATATCCTCGGTCGTTTCGAGAAAAAAATTCTTCGTACCGTGTTTGGTCCCATTAAGGGGCTTTGGAGGAGAAAATTCAACGACGAAATTTACGAGCTGTACAGCGACGTTGACCTAGTCAAAAAAAACTGCGCATGAGTCATTTGAATTGGCTAGGATATGTATAGCAAATGGATACCAATGCTCCGGCCCACAGAATTTTCGAATCTTACCCGGAGGGACAACACAATAGAGGACAATCTCGCCTAAGGTAGCGCGCACAGGTAGAAGGGAACCTCAATCAACTTGGAGTGCGTAACTGGAAGCAGTTAGCTGACCGGGCTAACTGAAGAGATTTGTTGGTTGAGGCCCAGGTTCATCCGGACCTGTAGCGTCACCTTAGTAAGCAAGTAAGTAAGCCATAAGGTGATTATCAAACAAAAATTCTAAAATTGTAACCGTTTATTTCTGATGTCTTAAAAGGATGAATAGTCGCCAAATGGTCAGCTGTTTTATACTTTAACAGCGTACCTCCGGTAACAAATTAGTAGCATTAGAAAAATCTACGAAGTGCACACCCATCTAAGTTTGGTAACTTTGACTGTGTGTGCCAATCAAGGGTTTGAGCGGTGTATTGTCGTCGCCTTAAAATTCTCCGTCGAGACGACTATTGCCATGGATAGCCCCACATCCATGTGAGTAAGACAATTTTTCTGTCGGTAGTAGGTACTCGATCGAATGTAACCCCACTTCACTCAGTTCTCAAACTTGGTATTCATATTACATGGATTCTTACTACAGTTTGGGGTTTTTATTTTCTACCCCAAAGTCAAGGAAATTCCGCACTGCACTCAAAATTTGTCCTCTCGTATTCGTAACTTTGGAAGCAATTTTCAGTTGATGACACTTAGGTGTCGGAGTAAATTTTAAAAACACAACTGCATGATATTTGGCCTCTACAAGGACTTTTAGTTGCCTACTTTAGGCAAGGATTGAGCGTATTTTTTACAATAACTTGTCCTCACTTTTACGCCTAAGGTTCGATTACTACGCTTATCAGGCTCATAACGATCGCTTTTCTTCCAACTCCAGAGACTACCTAATAGCAAACCATTTTTTTATGTACCTATTTCAACTTTGAATATTGATAGTTAATGGAGTTATTTAAACAGCACCTCAAACAAAGCTTTCTTACTCCTAGCTGCGTGTAATATAAGGCTTATTTAATTAAAAACCAAAACTCTATTCATGAAAACAAAATAAAACCTGCCTCCCAGATAGCATCACGTGCCTTCAGAGGCCAATTGTATAGATATTTTGCTTCCGCCTATTCAACAAAGCAACCGCAATCAATCTATTTTAAAATATAGAATCCTTCAAATCTCCAGCCTTAAGGAATTCAAATTTTCTCATCAAGAAATCCCAAATATTCTCCCTACTTTCACATAAAACCACAAATATTACGAACCCCTTGTCATTCATTTCGCTCCAAATTTATCATGGAAACTCTCTATTTTAGTGAAATGAAAACTTACTCACAGCGATAAAGATAAACAGAAAACAAACGCAAATATTCTAAAAATATTCATGACCCTCCTCGCTCCAAAGTTGTGAAAGTCGCAATCGATTTCGTTTATCAAGGCAAAGAGAGTGGTTCAAGTTACACTCCAAGGGTTGATAACATAAAAAAAATCCCACTTTTCCCTCCAGTAACAACCCTCCACATACATGTATGTATACATGCCTATTCATTATCTCTACCACAACGGAATTTGACAAAAGAATATTCCTGAAATACCTTAAGGATATGTATCAGTGTTTGGGCTAAACGGTTTTTTAAAAAATCCTTAAAGAGAAAGGAATTCAGGTCCCGAATATATCAGCAACATCAATCTGTAAGCCCCCCCATTTGGCAGGCAACGGAATGTGTAAAAAATACAATCGGCATAAGGAATACAACAATTCAAATACGAGAAGAGGCAGGGATACTCGTAAGGAAGAAGTTCGATATTCCTCTTGAAGGATTTTGGAGGACTTTAGAAAAAAAAAAATTGAGCAACGAAATCCTTTTATGAGTGCCATTCCTTTCGTCTACGTACTTATTAATGATGCGAATAACTAAAAAGGGAATTGGAAGAAAAATATGCGATAATTTACACCTGTCCATGAACTCTATACAATGAAATTCAAGGACTCTTTCTGCTTGTCTGACGTTTAATGGTGATGTGTGATAAAGATGGCGAAAATTCACACCAGAATGCCTGCGGTCGGTGGAATGAACTTTTGAAATAAATTTCGATTTCCTTTCGCTTCGTTTGTGAAGCGTGACGTTTATTTAGATCCTTGGATTCTGCAATGATTGACGTATCGATGGTTTTCGACAGTCAATTTCCCGCACTGAGGGCTGTTTAATTGTCTCTTAAATACGATCTCAGTGAGGAAATTAAAGTCCCAGAGGTGAGATTTTGATGGACGGTAATTGGCTCGCTACATGTGCAGGCATGGGGGTGCTTGTCAACGTTTGAACTGAATATGTGGACACATTGTTGGGATATTAAGTTGAATGTGAGAATAAATCGCATAAATTCTCCAGCAATGGTAGAGTGTACAGCGATGTAAGATGGCCGCGAGGTAGACGTAATTCAATTTCCGAATCAGAGTACTAAAAAATATTACGGCCTGGTAGCCGAAATAGAGTCGAAGTGCTTCAGGGATTTGGTTCTCCTTCTTATGTTAAAAAAAGGATAGGACGATAGAAATCTACTTTAAAAACTGTTTATGAATTCGCCTTGAACATGTAAGGGTTAAGTATGTTATTGCCGGAGATCCAGTCGGTGTAGAAACTCTCTTTCGAACTGGAACGTATTATACCTCGAAATATAGTGTGGCTGTAGAGTAAGTTTATATCCAAAGAAACTATTTTAAACTTCTCTCATTTTCGGATTCTCTTGAATTAACAAAGATATGGAGCAGACCTCCACTAGTGCTAGAGCTTTCAGAAGTTAGGTTACGACCTAAAGTGGGTCACCTGTGCCATCAAAAAAGTCGAAAATGAATGCCGTCTATTTTTTCCATTTCAAAAGCAACTAAATGTGTTCACTCCGATTCGTAGTAGCAACAATATAACCTTAAAAACAGAGAATTGCAATGCGCTTAGGTTAGGTCAAGATCCAATTTTCATTAATCGATTTCTGCCTTCGTTTCTGCAGTCGTTCTAAAAATACATTCCATAATCGACCTTAACCGCCAAAATCCTCATCAAGCTACAACTACAATTAACAGCACAACATAAAACGGATATGAAGTTCGCCCGCATAACCCCACCCACAGCGCACTATGCGGTTGCCATTCTCATGTGTTCGTGTTACTGTGGTTTTATATACTCGTACTTACCCATCCCTTGCTTTATCAATCTCAGAGTAAATTCGAAATGGAAATTAATTTTTAATCGATGAATTGTAAAACGATAGAAAAAAAAATCAATACAAGAATTTCATCGCAATTTGTAAGCATTCCGATGATGTGTGTAACATGGCATAAAACAAAAATATCTCACACCATCCCGGGGGTCTCCCCAAATCGCAACCCTTAAAAACTCAATGGAATTGAAAACCTTGGCTGACTTTCCAATTTATTTTATTTATTCCAAGCACTCTTTTTGTTGTGCTCATATGGTGGTGGCAGAGAAGCACTTGGGAGCGTGTCATGTGTCATGGATACAATTCGAGATACTTTTTGTTTTTTGTTTTTTTTTTGTGTGTTTTTCTATTCTAATGGTGACAGCCGAACGGTGTGTGATGGAGAGGTTTTGTATTTAATATTTTATCGAAACTCTGATATTTGATTCCTTTTTATGATGGATCTACACCAATTGCTCAGTTGTAATTGAGACGAGAATAATTATTAATATTGACAAGGTCGGGAGAAGGTAATTACAGGATGTCACTGTAATTGGAGATTAAGTGATGGCAGATGTATACATACATAAATATTTCGAAGGCAAATCCTATTAACAAGGATCAATGCATTGCATCATATACCTTTTCGACGGAGAACCTAATTAGATATATTACACGGGACTTAATTTATAAGGCTGTTCATACAGGAGTATGAGCTCCTTGTTAGATTTTACGCAGACACAACAACATGTGATTAATCTGCCTGCAATAGATAATTTTGTTGTAAATGGGTACATAAAACTATTCAATTTTGAATGATTGATCGTAGGAATGACATATTATATGCGGTTGGTCCAATTTATTATTATTGACTAGCTCTTGGGATCCAATTGCATGTCTGAATGTCGTCATGGGACTTTCACGGAAAATTAATGAGGGTACCGTTAATAATAATAGTTACGCAGCAATCGCTTAAAAGGCTTTGATGTTTATTTCCAGCGCACTACACTCGGTATTTACGTTTCGGTAAAACCGTGACGCAAGCAATGACCATTAAGGTCAAAATTAAAAAAGCCTCTCACTAATAGCGTGACAAATCCGAATCAAACGATTGTATAAAACTTAGAATTTTTTGTCTGTTAAGGTGAATACATTAACAGGGAGCTCAAAATGAAAGGATACAGCGAGAAAAGTGATTCCATTAACAACTAGACGTACAGCAGTTAAGACATTTGTCAAGCTTAAAACGCTTCCTCTAAAAGCTCATGTGATAATAGCAATGTGGTCTTACGTATTCAATTTCTGCTCTAAGTCTGTCGTCCATTACTAGTCTCCATCCGCCAGTGAGGTTATGTACTGGTAAGACTGCGAGGTGAATAATCAAAAGTAGATAGAAATACCAGCGTACATACATATGTATGTGTTTCCAGATAAACCTCTTTTCAGATAGACATCAACTATTGACTGGACAACCATATTCAAAAATATTACGTATTCGCCACAGTATTCAGTATTGTATATGAAAGTCAAGAAGGTTTTAGAATCCATCAATAAGATGATTCCATTCGGAATTACTGCATTTGAATTTAATCGGATGTGTAAATGAATGAAAACGAAAAGTTTTCTAGAATATTTCTTGGAAAAATATACATCAGTATCCTGTGAGGTTTAATAGGAAAAATAGGATTCGCAGAGACGTCATTCTCCTAAGCACGGACTTCAAAGATTGCTCGGTTTTACTATGCAAAAGCGTTAGATTGTTCACAAAAACTTACCGGTGCAAGCAAATTTAATACATATGTTGATTTGAATGTTAAAGTTTATTGTTTATAAAGACTTTTGTGAACAGATCGAAATGACGAAATGATACGTTAAAGCTTAGGAAAAACGGAAAACAACGGGCTTAGAAAATGCTATTTTGACCGAAAGCGGATGAAGGGTATTCGCTTTTACAAAAGGTTCATATTGCCATAAAGGAGATTAAATTCGGATCTGAATTTAATCTCCCTTTCCCGGGAGTCGTATGCTAGCTCAAAGCATACAGCAGCTTTACACTCAATAGGTTATGAATCCCTTTTACAGGATTTTACACACGGTGCGGATAGAGAGATAAAGAGAGAAAGAGATTGGTGTAGTAGTAGTGGTTTGAAACTCAGGTTTATTAGGATTCACATTAGCTCCAGGGGTGGTGTCCAGATAACTGGGAGATTTATTTGTTGTCATTTTTTGCCTTCGCTTCTGATTCACAGTATTTTCTTTTCCAGTCTGCCTGATGTCATGAGCATATCAATCATCAACAGAGCGAACAATTTTTCCAGACATATGACAAACCCACTGTCAGTGTTATGTCTTCGCAGTAGTGTTGTTGTAAGCTTTCGCAATTGATCGGACTGCCACTTTTCATATAATGCTTGCTGACATCAGGGCTTGAACTGTGAATCATCAGCTTGACAAACGATGACGCTACCACTACACCATTGCCACCCTGATAATAATCGTGCAGGGTAATAATCATAGAAGAAAACCTCTCTCTTTTTTCAGCAGCTTTTCCGTTTTTCCCACTAAAGAATACCCTGAGAGGGTTCGGATTGTGAAACTTTTGCTTTTCTTACCTATTCTGATGAGTCTTTGCCTATCTGACTCCTGCTATTCTATTTGTCTTGTAATTTTTACTGATTCAGTGCATATGGATATTCGCTTTGTACCTGTAGGAGAAGACAGACCCTCTTAGTTTACAGAGAGGGGACTATTGGCGCCCAATTTTGATACCTTATCGATTTTGTTAGTATTTAGTTCAGGGTTACTACCTGTCTAACTTAACTTAGCTTTTCTAAGATCCATTTTCAGTGACTGATTTGGTATTTCTTCAAATGTAAACCTGGATTCTGTACGAAAATATAATTTTAGCCTCAAACATGCCCAATGGGCCCCACTGGGCTTATATTATCAAATTTACTATTTTTTCCCTCAGCACAATTAGGTCAACACATCGCTGTTTCTTTTTTTTTATTTCATTGTGTCCTGTTCAACCTAAATATGTTCAACGCTTACAAAAAATACCTTAAATTCCATTGGACATATTCCCAGTGAACTGCTTCACCTCCACTATAAAAGGAAAAAAATGTATACGGACTTAATTTCGGTAAGACATGAAAACCACACCCACGTTAAGGACTTCACCTACATATCCCAGTGATGATATTATTTTGTTTTCGCCGCGGAGCGTTTTTATTCAGTTTTAATGATTAAAGGATATACAGGAAACTATTCGCCCACAGGGCGCAACACCTGCAGCATTTTATCTCCGTCTGACTATTTGAGAAACTTTTTTTTTCTCCTTTCTTATCTCACAATGATCCGAACATTCCATCATCGTTGACATTATTTCTTGCCATCGTCATCATCATCGTTGACGACGACGACGGCGGTGTACACGTCCTTGCCTAGTCATCGTAATGATGTCAGGACATGAAAATTCATAAACGCAAATTCCCAGTAGTAATTTACTTTCGTCATCACCCTTGCTCTTTCCCTTCGTACAACTCTGTTAGCTACGATGTCTGCCTGTATTCTTCTGCCGCAAGCATTGAGGTTAGAGTGTAATCAGGAAGACGATGCCTAGGCATTGGAATTTTTCATAAAATTTTCACACAACTACGAGATGATTATTGGAACGACCGACAGAAAAAAAGATAAAGAACGACAAAGTTGATTTTGATTATCACCATGATGAGGATGATGCTCTCATGTTCAAGATGAAGGATAACAACTGGCAGATCCTAATAGAAAAGGAGAATCCCATAAGAAGTGGATAGAACTACATATTTGAAGAAGCAAGTCATTAAACTGGCGAGTAGGTATCTCCCCTTGGTTGCCCCCTCGCCCTCGGAAACTTTTGTAAACACATTCGGAATTATGTTCCAATCTACTTCAGCTTCAATAAGGGACAATGTATGCTTATAGTGTGTGACGGCAAAAATTATTTAATCATTCAAACTTTTCCGTTTATAGGATTGTAATTCGGTTTGTAAGCCGTCGTGTTGTATTATAACCGCAACAGGAAAAGTTCTTGTTGTTTTCCTTGAAACTCTCGTGAAAGAGGAAAAAGGATTTCTTATTCTTTTTGCCACAAAATCACATTGGCTCCCCATTCCACTTTCACTTTCAGGTAGGATTAAACTTGCCGAAATTGCAGGATACACTTTTACCCACTTTTGGTATTTATAGTTCGGAGTAACCGAGCGGCAAAGGGCAATAACTTAACCTTGACAGACTTATAGAGTGAAATAAATATGTAACTCGATACCTTCAAGCGCAGGTTATAAATTACTTTGGTGATTCCCGCAACTCCTTTGCCTCGGGTAGGTTTTCCAATTGAAATCTCAGAATAGAAGCCAACTAAAGAATTCGTGTGGGTTAGTTACCACACAAGTATCTGAAGGAAGTGGATCTTACGTCAGCAGGCTTTACAAAAACATATCAACGCTTTCTGATGGACTAGTACTGAATTGATTTGACTTAAATTGGAGTTATATACTCATACTCGCATGCCTCAGCGATGCAATTTAGTTCCTCAATAGAAACTTAAATTTCCTGAAAATAACTAGTTCTGGAAGGGAATACCTAAGAACACGCATCATGCCATCGGCAAAAGATAAAACTTGATTAGTCTGAGCAGCAGAAACTTCTTTAATGTCATTCTGGGACTCTGACTGCACACCCTCTCTATCCAAAAACCAATCAAGTTACACCGTCTATCTTACATACTTTTACGAAAATATTTTCCTCGACGATAAAGTTTTGATAGCTATCATTTTATTTTTATTTTTTTCATTTTTTCAATTCAACAGACAATCGACAATCAAACTTCTCAAGGACGAAGAAATGCAATTTCTCATCCTTCATGACATCGCACTTGGTACAGATAGAAATTTTAATGAAATTTTTTCCTAAGAAAATAAAATTTTGTAAGAGAAGGGGTTTAGAATAAATGCGCCGAAAGGGGTTTTTTACCAAATGATAGGATTTAGTTACTAAAATAACGGATTTCGTGCAAAGTTCATTGAGCATAACGTTGTTGTCAGTTTAATTTTGAAAGAAGTAGGGTTCAATTGTGCACCACTCCAGAGAACCACATCAAGAAGCCATTCTTTAAGGTTATCTTGAATTCTCTATGACTACGTGTGGATTTTTGGAACCACAAATCTTAAAGGTTTGTTTGATTGATTTTGGCACCAAACTCGACATCATATTTCAACCCATTGTTTTTCTTTTCTTTTTTAAATAAACTTTATCACTTAGGACTAAAGTCCTTTAAAGTTATAAACCCAGTGATGGAGTGAAAGGAAAGGCTAGAGGAAAGTTAGAAGTTGGAGGGAAAGGGAAGGAGAGTTAGGTGACGATGTGCATTGAGGCGGGAGGCAACTATAAATTTCATCCGAACAGCTGTGGTGAAAATATTGGTACAGGACCGATAAGCATCCAACATTCGGACGAAGCTCCAGCCAAGGGATTTGGTTGCAAATTGATGGGTCACCGATCAATCTACATGCCTGACGCTGGACACAATCTAATAAACTCAAACAAGTTGCGGGAGCCCCCGCTCAAACATGTCGGTTGTATTGGAGTTTCGGATGAATATAAGCTTTATAGATTATAGCCAAGTCTGCAGGACTGAAAAAACATTGACACCTCTTGAGGAATCCGCGCCACCTAGCGCCACTTTTTGCATCCTCGGAAATCATATAATTCCAGCGAAGATCTGCGGTAACTTTTATGCCAAGCATTAACTAGGCATTTGATTCCTCAATATCAGCTCCATTCATTTTTAGTTCGGCTATATTAGTATTCCGCTTCAGAGACAAGAGAAAGCGCTGAGTTGAGTTGACGAATTGAACTCAACTCGGTTTTTCGCACCCCAATTGATGGTTGCATAAATATCGGAGTTGAACTCGGTTGACATTCGCTGCCGGTGGGACTCTACAGCTTGGGGTTTCAATCGTGGAGTCGATAACGAATAAGCTAAGTGAAGGGTGTTGGATTGCGAGTGAGAGAGATAAGGTCGTTACAGAATATGAAAAAAGGTTAGGAGAAAAGACTGAGCCCTGAGGTACACCAGTTTTGGTAAAGAATGAGAAAGAAGTATATCTATCCACCTTGTATTGATCGATTACCTAAAATGCTTGCAATCCATGATGAGGAGATACTACCCACAACGTAAGCTTTGATTTCGCTTAAGAGGGCACTGTGCCACACTCTATCGAAAGCTTTAGAGATATCTTAGGCAACTACTCGGCATTCACCGTGGTGGTGAATACTATTGTTCCATTTTTCCGTTAGGTACAGTAAGGTCCCCTGTGGAACATGATCATGGTCTCCTCAGAAAATTGCTGCAGAAATTCAATTGTTGACCACTGCGATGCAACCAAAATTGAATCAAATTCTGTCTAGCAATTGTTACGAGAACAAATAAACATGAACTGAGAAACAGTTTACCTTCTATTATTTTTACTAATTTCTTCAAGTCAAAACAAGGATGGAATTAAAGGTCCTCTGCACACCCTAACAATTGAATTTGGATTAGTTTGATTTCATTTAACCATTCCCACATACATATGTATGTATAGTATTTCGCCCTCTTTTCTTACTACCAGCAGAAAATCCTTATGAGTTCCTGTCAACTGTTTGTCATGTTTTAATCATAATGTTACTTTGTACGATAGACTTGTGAAGATGTTTAAGCGTTAATATTCGCCTAGCAATCGCCGTTAAGTACGTTTTATTTGCACACAAGGATTTACTCTCATAAATTTGCTGTTCCGCAGCAAAACCAAGTAAATCACGTCAGCCCTGATTTTATTAGATACTTGAGAAAATTTATATATTCCACAGACAATGCGAGACAAAAGTCAATATCGAATCCCATTCCGGCCTTCGCTACAACTTTCGCAATCCAAATTCCCATTAATTCTACCATTCTAAGACAGAAACAGACCCAAATGCATTCATTGATCGCTTCGAGTTGTACACCACTTTTATTGTCTAAAATAATCGATGTACGGAGCATACTAAACAAAACAAGGATTCCCGGCTGTCGTCCTTTCATTGTCTCTGTGTCGACTCAATCTCCCCAAAAAAAAAAATCTTAATGTACTTCAATCTAAAAAAAAACAAACCGCTGTAACTTTTTCATTACACAAATTTTGTATTTTATTTTTTCGCCGATGTTTCCTGATCGGTCCCACTTTGGACATGAATCAAATTCTAATGTATTTTTAAGGTGGAAAACATGTTTACTCTCTACTGCCAACGCCCATTAGTTCAAGAAGGACGAAACAAAAAAGAAATTTTAATAAAATCTCACTCGGCGCGGCGTTGACTTTAATTCGATTCACGGAGGATGAACGTGAAACAAATTCCTACACATAAATATTAGATTACCTTAAATTAATTTTGGACAAAATCGTTACATTGCAGGCTTGAAAAATTAACATAAACAAACAATGTGTTGTATAAGGATCTGCGTGCACAGGGAACATCAGTACTGACATTGATGTAGTTCCTAATTTTGGTATATTTGACTAATGGTACTTTAATGTGGTATGGTATGTTCAAGTTGTTGTGTATGTGTGTATATAAAAAAACAACTAGCTCTTGTGGTACACAGTGACTGTACGAACTGAAATATATTAACCAAAGTCCTTGTGCAAACATACATATGTATACTCGTTCGAGTATTTTCCATGAAATGAATTGGTGAGATGCAGCCCGGTTTGTTTGGCGCGCGTTGATTAATACAAAGTTGACGAGAACCGTAGTCACGTAGGAGTAAACAGTAAAATGCTACCTAGTTCATGTCAGTTTTATTGCTGATGTGTTATCCTGCCCAATTGTTGTGATAAATAATAAATACGAAAATAACAGTACATGCAAGACATGAGTGTGATGGAAGTATCAATAAAGGATGAGGCTTATTAGGGGCGGAGATTGTGTATCTGATTATACACATCAACTGTTTTATGTTGTGATTTCGTTGTCAAGGATACTGTGTGTCTAAAGCAAGATTAAGCCAAATTGCAATTAATACTATCACACAAATGAAGTGAAAAACACAGATAAATTGTGTCATTGTTACTTAACAGCAGTTGGACAAATGAAGGCTCATACTTTGATGAGAACATATTAGGTAAACTAGCATTACGTACATGTGTATGTAGGAATATTGGTTTTGGGTAACTGGGCGTATACGTGATATTTAATTACGCAGTCATTGCTTATGTCAAGACAAATGATTAATAATAGAAACGTCTGAGTCCAAGCAAAAGGAAAGTTGCAGTGCAGCTTGTTTTATGGTCTTATTTATTGATTTGTAGAACTGCCTGGACTAATAGTTTTAAGGATCATAAATGATAGCACAAACAAGCTTAGGACTTTGTACAGATTCCAAGAATGTAATTCTATGGAATGAGCAACACTCTTTTTGAAAGTCGAAGGTAAATATACCTCGAGCATGTCCGAGAATGCGGTCTGCGTCATTGCAGGATTGCTTTCAATTGATATACTCCAAGAGTTGCAAAAAATACATATGTATGTACAACCCCAATGCAGAAGAATGCGGTAAAATCTTCATTCAATATTTAGAAGGTCAAATAACATGGAGTGAACAATTCTAGAAGGGAGTTTAGCTAATCTAAGACGACTGAAATGAATACAAATGTGGAAGAAGGAAGAAAGATTTCCTTTCCAGAATGAAATGCCAAGTCGATATTACTAGGGCGAAAGAAGACAAGGACGAGGAGTTGCTCTTAGTGGATAAGAATTCCAGACCATTGCTGAGTATGGTCATTCTAGTGTCTTCTAAAGATTTCCGCCTTCCAGTGCAAGCAAATGGCCGACCCCTTTATACTTGCCATTTTAAAATTGTAGGGCGGAGTCAAGGTAGACAAAGTCCTTTACTGCATTTAAATTTTTGGACATTGACAACATTTTACACGTCCTACTAAACCAAGGAAAACAAGACATAAAATAGCTGCAAGCAGTCTTGCACTCAGGCTCATGTAAAGTCTATGGGGAAGGGCGAGGAAATAAAAGCAACTGCCATCGACGCCTTTTTAGATATGGAGGAAACCGTTGACAATACTCCAGGTAATGCCATTACGATAATTCTAACAATACAAGGTTGAACGACACCATCTTTATTTAATGGGGGCCATATTTTTAGATGAAGTTCACGAGAAGCTTAGTGTAAGATATGCCGATTGATCGTACTCATGCTAATATTAATACTAACTCTGTGCTAAGATACTAGAAACAGACACCAAAATAAAACTAGACGTCAAGGATGCAAGAACATTACTAGAGAGTCAACATTTGTGGAAAACACACGAAGCAATAACCTAGCAAATTGACGTGGCCCAAAAAACATGTGCCAAGGCTGACTATGGTGAAACCGACTTGGACCCAGATTCAAGAATTTCAAAGTAAAGATAAAAGAATAGTTAAAGGAGCAATATAGACGTACAAACAGGAAGTTAGTTGTTGAGACCTCTCCTCTTTTGCAAGTACACGAAAAAAAAGTAGGAAGAAGTTGGAAAAAAATTCACTTAAACAGGAATGATTATGCACATTATACCAATAAAATGGTATGGACACATGAGAGAACCAGCGTATTGGTATTTGGGCCAAAAACCAAAGTTGAACCGTAGAGGCAAATTCACCAGCATTTGTCAAACGAACATCAAAACAATGGGAAACTGTATTCAACCTCGAATGAAACAATCACGACAGGCAGGCAAGGCGCCAACAACTTCAGTATTGTTTGGAAATAGTTATCCTTCCGATGGCAAGGCTTTTTTTCTATGTGAATAGCAGAAGTAGTGGGGTTATGGGTAACCTCACTTGTCGTCGGAAGGCTAAAAAACTCAACGACTTAGTCAGATTATGATCCTGTTTTGTGTAGTGGATCACATAGATGTGGAATCAATGCAGAAGCCGGAAGGGTGGCTTAAAATAACCCGGGGGGGCAATAACCCCGTTTAGTGGACCCTAACCCTTCTAAGCATGACGCAGGGACTCCGGATCACATCAGGGTTATTGACCCACGGTAGACTAAACTGTATAGTGGCTTATCATATACACGAGAAAAACTTTTGTTTCTAGATCAAGTCCATGTCCTTAACTTTTAAAGCGAAACTTAACTAGACAGGGTGATTTGGTCTCCGAAACAATCTATAACCAGGAGGAGGTAAGAGAGATTTCTTAGGCCGCAGTGTAACTAAACTTCCTAACCATTCATTCATTCATGAGTGTCCCTCCTTCATGATAGCATGTTTTCACCATTATCAACCACTAAGCCCAGCTTCCCCGCTCAGGTTTTGGTATTGCTTTCTTCAGTTAATTTTTTGATTTCTTGTTATGACCAATGGTAAAGCCTTACATTCATCGCTGAGTGACTTACATGATTTATGTATGAAACAAGATGTGCGAAGAAGGAAACATTTTGTCCAAAGGCAAAACGTGTTCAAAGTTCACGTTGTAAACTGAACTGAACACTCAACAAGCTTCATTGTTTTGAAACCACAGCAGTACTTTCCTCACAGGAATAAACTGGATTACACTGAACTTAATTTCATCCTGATTTCAGTTATTTTTAAGGGGTGTTTTATGTCATGACGTCTTTATGTTATTTAAGAATACCAGATCAACGAGGAAGCACTTGCACGGAAGGACTATGTTTGAAATAACTAAACCACGCTATGAAGTAGACACATATGCAGGCTTACCAGTCGAGATGGGGGAGCCGTATTCATTGCTATGCATCAGAGCTTTAAGATAGAAAAACATGAAATTTGTTTTTGTTCATCCATAGAAATTAAATTGAAATTTCTATTCCTTGTTTAACAAATCCACATGTCTACAAATCTTTCAGCTGTCCGCTGTCAGAACCTATTTTAAAAATGTCTTCCATCAATGTTATTTGTGGACATCCCTTAAGCCGATTACCATCAGCATTTCATTTCAATTCCTTGACCTTCTTTAAATTCTCCGTTCAATGAATTGTCCCTAAAGTTACCTCAGATATTCATCATTTCGAATGTTCCTGTTTGTTCGCTTGTCATCGATAAATGTTCCATGGTATTTTGTCCATCTATTGACCGGATCTTCCATCTACCTTTTCTCCGTCAATATAATCAGAAGATACCTTAACCTAAATTGAAATCAATGCAAACCATACCAATCTCTTTGTGTTGTCTTCCAATGAGTAAGCATTAAAAAATAAAAAAATAAAATCTCCTTCTGCTCAATTGAGGTCGTCACGTAAAAAGTCAGATGAATTTCTGACAAAGTCTTCATTCTTAGTGATTGCGAACATCAACCGCAATTGACACCTGAAATCCTGTACACATCGATGTGTCTGAGAAAAAACAAAAATTACAAAACATCAACATAAACGAACTTTCACCGCAGGAACTCGGGACAAAAACCAAAGGGACCTGTCACCACAAATATGGTAAACAGCCTAAAGATGCGAAAACAAAAACAAAACGATAATGCAAGGAAGCCTATGTGTACCCAACCTGGGATAAGCCAACATATGACAGATTTTGACAAGCGTATTAACCATCAGCCAGCCGCACAGTGGATTTGACAAGGATATGATAGGGAGTCTGTGCTTCAGGGCGTGTATTTTACACACACACAAAAAAAAAAAGATCACCAACCGTGGCTGGCAAAGGTTAAAGAGAAAAAAAAAGACAGTCACCCATCTCGGATTACTTTACAATTTGTATAACCAAACACCTACGTGACATGGAAAACCATCCAAGGTACAAAGAATTTCGTGTGGAAACGAACGAATGGGCACACGCGGTAGATTACCTGTATCTGTTAAATGCAGATACAGCAACAGACAACCCGAGGATGCTGAACCATTACCACACCATTATCATCATGAACATCGTTAGTGTGCTTGGTTCTCTGTTCAACTAGAATTTCCACAGATTTGCCTTTCTCGTGAGAGTGAAAGGAAGACCGAAAAAGAATCCTTTCATCAAGTATCTTCTGCAGCTACATATAGTAGTTGCTGTACTGAAGCGAAATATTATGGGATTCATAAAAGCGACTCTTTTCGACACTCGTCCAAAACATTTCTCACACTTGGCTTAGACATGACATCGCCTGAATAAAGTAAGGATAGTTCCAGCTGCTTGCAATATGTTTCAGAGTTCAAACGGGTGAACTGTGAATCGTGAAATAGAAAAACATAAATAATTTTCACTTACTGAACAGGAATATTTTATGCAAGTCCCTAAGTGATGGCATCACACTGAGATGATGAAAAGTGCTTACCTGGAATGAGAAAAAAGATTTAAATTAATTACACAAGCTTAGGGGACTTTAAATACGATAGAATAAGGCTATTCATAGTCAAATTGCAAGAGCCAGAAGCATAAAATTAATTACTTGAAACACTTGTGTGCAACAAACTCGAAAACTGGTGGAAATTTTCAGTGTCGCATCTCGAAAACGGACCCTATGAGCATACTCAAACAAAAGTTCTTAAAAAATACGGAATTCTATAGGAAACATGACGAAATAAAAAAGACTAGCCTTGAGCTGTGGAAATATCTCTAAAACCTGCAAGCACGACTTTCTAAATAATTTTCATATGTTTGTCTGAACGAATCACTGAATTTTGAAATAAAGTTGATTGTATGTACATCTTAGGGTGAACCCTGTCTAGTTTCAATAACGAAACCGAAAAGGAAGTAGTACTCCTCTTCATCCCCAAACAAGTCCTATGAATGCCAATGTCAGACAGAACTTTTGAAGGATTCACATTGGGTTCTCTATTGGAGTCTAATGTGTGACGCTGTCCTTAAGTTACGAATTTTTAGCTTTGCTGACGATGTAGCTAGTATAGTTGCAGCCAAGCACTTTAAAGAGATATAGCATGAGAGCAACAAAGCGAATTATTGACACTTATAAAGCTACAACTAAAGGGTGTCCCATAATTCACGCAAAATTTTAATTTTGCGCCATTTAATAGTACAGTGATGCCAACATAAAAAAAGATAACAATGTGACAGCTGACATTTCGGGGTTAGTAAAAATGGGCCATGCAGCGCGAAAAGAGTTCGTTGTATGGATGTTGGAACAACAACAAGTGGATGCTGATGAAAGTGGATGAAATTCAGCCCCATTTATGCGAAACGGTCATAGAAAATTTCAATAAAAGAGTACGTACTTGTCAGCAAAGCTGTGGCGGCCATTTATCCGATGTGCTATTCCATACATAACCCCAATCTGTATGCTCTACGAATCAATAAAAAATTTAAGCTTTCTAATTAAAAGTCTGTATTTTCTATCAAAATTATATTTGCGTGAATTAGGGGACACCCTTTATATAAGTAGCACTCAGTAACCAAAAGTTGTGATTAATAACCTTGATGTCATCAAAGATACAAGTCTTACTTTTAGGTAATAAGTACTTGTACTCTGCTCTTGCCATCCTAGGATCCATAAATTTCGAGACCTATATCTTTTTTTATATCCGCCTTTTTATGTCCTCCAGTCAAAAATACAACCCATTACATATTCATTGAGCTTCTTGTATCCTTTGAGAAAATGATTGCTTTAGTTCTGCAGTCATCAAGAACGTGTCAGTAAAATAGTTATATCTTCCATATTCCTAACGAGAAGTGAGCCATTTTGAATTAAAGTTCTGTGACACCTCAATTACATTCTTTTCAAGTGGCGGGTTATTTTTATAAATTAATACAGCTGGAAAATTCTACAAAATGCTTCCAAAGCATACTTTGTATTGTGCGTATGTGCACCCATGCAGGGTAACAATAATATCACATAGTCAATCATCAAAGTTATCAACAGAATCCATTATAAGGTCTGATACAGTAATCTTAAACAAAAACTCATAGGGGATGTACATCGAAATCCTAGTAGGCTTACTTAAAGGCACTGAAAACTCAAGGAGCACTTCCGGGAAAGTAATTTAATCAAGAAAAAGGACCTAGCAGATTTTGCAATGAAGTCACCAAAACTCCCAAACACATTTTAGAAGTATTGTTCCAAATATCATATAGGGTTGTGATGATCATGGACCGCTTATCATTCTCAAATTCATTAAAAAAATGGACCCGAGAGGGCTTGCTAGGGCGGACTATTGTAGCCGAGACTAAGTTAGTGGTGGCTATACGACTCTCAAATATAATTCGGAAAGAAACTCTTCAAGAGAATTAGTACACGGCATAATAGACCACGAGCTTGCAGTGAAAGATAGCCTTCTTACAAATAAATATCATAAGTTGAATATAACTCGATATGGCTTTCAGTCATGGCATGCAGCTGATTACATCACTTTCTCTCTAGATTTCATTAGTCCTGCAGTCCAGTGATACTGATTGATGTGGCTTATTGCTTTATCCTCAGACTATTGTCCACAGCCATAGCATGGCATCTACAGCCAGGAGTTGGATTGTTCGTAACTTAGTTCCCCATACATATTTAGGTTGCCTCTCAGTATTTTCTCCTGCCATGGATTACCTGGGCCCTAATTTGAGCCACTTCAGTTTTTAAGCCATCACCGATAAATTTATCCCGAAATCTATTCATCATAGCTGTTGGATGAAGAGTCTTAAGCGCCCTCATCCTACTTGAAAGATCACAGTTTTAAACAGACAAAACCTACAGTATTTATGTTTCTAAAATTTATTTAAATCTTTTATCATGAAGTGAATGAAATTTATACACCAGCAGGTAATAATTATCTTCATCCTCACGAGTATTTAATACACTACGATGGTCGCGGTAGAGCATTAAAAATAAACGCCCGCGAAAGTGATAATCCATACAGCTTTCAACAGCCCCTATTTTGATGAGGGTAGTAGTACTTACATTGGTTGAATTTCCATGAAACCCCCATCCCTAATGCTGCTTGGAGATTAATAATTAGCAGAATAGTTACTTACATTTTGATTGGCCGTTATTGAGAGAAGCATTTACGCAGAACCTTTTCATTGCTTGTTAGAGATACCCTTTTCAAAGTTAAGCCATACACAGACAGAAAAGGTAGAGCCACCATCCCCAATTCTCGGAATCAATATCAATTTTTATCAATGACATATAATGGTTTTGGAATTTCCAATTTCCCAGAAACACGAAAGCTGTGGGATTTATTGCCATGGTTAAAGCTCCACTCCACTTCATCCACTCTCGCACAGTATTATGGTATTACTTGAGCTTTTTTCAACAATGCCAGATTTCGATTCCTGTTCTTGAGTGTTTACCATCTTTTTGAAGGGTCATTTCGGGGAAAATGAAGGAAGAGCCATTATGGCAAGGTGGATAGAGCATGACTACTACATGTAAGTGTTAAAGTTTTCTTGCCTTTAAACTATTCTTGCTCTAACAGAGTTTTCGAACAATCAGTTACGAGTATCAAGTAGATTATGCACCCTATGTAGAACTTAATAAAGCATCATTAGAAATGGTACCTATTCGAAAAGCTTTATTGACTTCGATTCCTTAGCTTGTTAGCTTACACATTTTAATCCTTTTGTCGATTGCCAGCCAGCCAACCAGCCATTCACTGCAATCACATTCCGCATTTATGTAAACTCAATTTTGCCAATATTTATTCAAGAAAAATGCATGAAAAGGATATTAGTGACTCCCACAAGCACACAGTACATTGCAGTAAATCTCTCTACATGCTCGTTACCCTGTATTGCTCCTCTTTTTTCCGTCTCAACAATTTACAGAATCTCAGTTATCGAGTTGCACATTTTGAGGTCTGCAGATCTTCGTGGAGTGAGCAAAGTAGGAAACACAGAACCCTCAGAGGGATTCGAGTTCAATTCGGTCACATGCTCTGGCAAAACCTATCCTTGCAAACGAATGAATTCTACTCTGTGCACTTGAATACTCCTAAAACTACAGGACATGTACGCAGTGAGATAGACGAAACTGACAACGGCAGGAATGCAATTATGGTCAGGATGTAAATGCAGCAATGGGGCTTTTCGTTTCGTATTACTCCTCCAATATTACAACATTACGACGCACACGAGAGCTGTTCAAGGAGCAAAAGTAGTTCGATTGTGTGCAAACTGACAAGAGAGAATGGTAGCACCACTCCCACGAAGGACACTTTTCTTTTAACACGGACCAGGATAAACCGCCTCAGGCGATTAAAATTTATTTGCGAAACGTTTTTATGGAGTCGCCTCGTGTCGTAAAATTCGACGGATGTCTTTCGAGAAGTTTGCTTTTTAATGATTGAGTGGGGGCACTACTATTGTCCCTTGAGAAGGCGAACCGATTGGCGGGATAAGTCCAGCGGTTGGAGTACCTAGTAGCAGCTAGCAGATGATAAACTGTTTATGTAATAATTCGTCCTGAAAAGTGCCCGGTAATGAGATTAAAATTTATTGTTTGGAAGTAATTAGACGACGGAACGTGCAGGATAGGTTGTTAAACATTGGGTGCGCAATGATGTTATCTTTATGGCCTGAGTGGAGTCCGTACACACACAATTGTGGGCGTTGTAAGGATTTTTCGGAGGCCGAAGGTACCATACCATCTGTGATGGGTGGGAAAGCTAACTTAATTGTAAGATTGTTGTGTGTGGTTTGATGGGTTGCTCATCAGATTGTGGTGCGGTGAGAGCATTAATGATGTCTTCATCTTTTGCTAGTGGGTGGCCCTCGTGAGAGGACACATCTGTGGGTGATTTATATAGGGGACGCAGTTGTTGATTGAGGGTCAAATGTTTCACAACGGCTTAACGCAAATCGCTTTTAGTGGCACTTAGAATGTGCGACACATAAAGATTTTTGTGGGCAATTCATGTTTTATGGTAAATATTCCTCAAAGGACCATTTTATATGGATGCCAGAAATTGCATTAAAATTTTACCTATTTGGGCTTAGTAAGGGAACAATTTTGACCCCGAATTCTTGTTGTTAATGAGGTTTTTAATGACTTTTAAAATATGTTATTCCTTAAAGAGGGAGCATTGAAGTGGGGTTTTATAGATAAATCGATAGTTTATATGAGTTTGAAAGGACATAGAAAATTTAACGGTTATTTGACGAATTCAATTTTCAATTTTGGTTGTATCGATGAAACTTTTGAAGGTCTGTGGTGAGTTTAGATGTATAAATGATGAAAATGGTAAATAATATCTACTGCATGTCTGACTCCACAAAGTTTTGAGCAAAAAAATTACCATTCAGATCGACATAGTTGATGGTTGTTTTTCTTTACAAACTCTCTTGTATGCGCCGGGTATTTCAAAGGGGCTGACCTAATAGACTTGTATATGGGAGAGCTTTTAAGGACTCCACACACCGCCGCGATAGCGATAGCGATTGCGATTTCGATAGCGAAAGCGATCTATCGCAACACGTATATTCAAGTTTGTCCATGCACACCGAGTGCGATAATATCGGCGATTGTTGCGATAGATTGCGATATATCGTGGCTCTCACTGCATGTTGCATTCTATCGCTCTATCGCGCAATGGTGGATGTGGAAAAATTACATTTCCAACTCGAAGGTAGGAACTTTAGTTTCTGAGAACACAAATAGAACTGAGAAAAGACGTCTATCGCTATCTATCGCTATCGCGCTGGTGTGCTCGGTTGTTTATCGCTGTGGCGATAGTTATCGCTTTCGCGGCGGTGTGTGGAGTCCTTTAAGTAGCTTTCCGTAAGTAGCCTTTGGTAAGAATCACAATTGACCATACGCATGTTTTACCTATAATTACACCTGAGGAAATATTGTTCAGATTTAATTATAATATGGAATTTTTAAAGAAGTTTCAGGGACTAGTATCTGGGTTGTTTTTTAAAAGATAAGATAAAATTTAATCAAACACTGATGATGCACTTCAGGTATTGCATACGAATTGCATACCTTCATTAAGACAACGATTACGTTCATGATCCTTGAAAGGATACTCATTATAAAGTGAGCTTTCAATTAATACTTCTGCAAAGATTTACTAGGATTTTTAGTTGAAAACATAGACAATAGTAGACTTAAAATATGTTGAGCACAAGAAATAATCTGTTTTATTAATTTATTTTTTTAGTTGGTGTTCTCTTTTCCACTGCTGTGTAAACTGATTTCTATAAATACGTAACCTATGTCTTGCGACGTTAACAGGAAAACAGAAGGGAAGGGAGCATAAAATCTTCTAGGCACGATGAATTTGCTTTAAGCAGAGATCTAATAAACTTAGATTGCCATAAAATGTAGGGTTCTAAATACGTGCATTAAAATCATTGAATATACATACATATCAAACGCTTTTTGATTCTGCCAGACCTACCTGAGTATGTCTACTATTGAGAAGTTTTTATTGAACCAATAATTGAGTGTAAAAATCTCAACTTATGCAACAAAATATGCGAACCTACATGATATACATATGTAAAACGTTTACAGAACCATCTACAGTATTCCAATTGATTAATGAAAGCTTAAAGTTTGATTTAATTCAGAATTTTAGCCGTTTAAAATGAAATATTAAAAATCTTTTTTAAAGCCCCCTGCTTAGAAATATCCATTAACGAATTGTCTCAATTGTCTTAGAAATGAACTATTTTCAAACTGTCTTTAATCCTTTTGGTCAGTTTTGACCTCATGTTCTACACAAAAAATTTCTAATTCCTGAAGGAAACAGTGGGCGCCGTGGCTCAGTGGTTAGCGCATTGGATTGCTGAGTGTGAAGTTCGAGGTTCGAGTCCCAGAAAACACCAAAAAGTTTTTTCACGGTCTCACCTTTGATGAAAGTCTCACAAACGTCCGAGAGTAAAAACTGTCAAGAGAAAACTCTCAAATAAAAATTCCGTTTGGATATGGTTCATCGTACACTTATTCCTATAATTTACGACTATAAAATTTCTGCGACCATCCTTTATCGTAAAACCGAGGTTAAAGACCTCGGTGTGTTTTTTGAAACAAAACTTTCCTTTCGTGTCATATTGACTATGCCGTCGCTAAAGCGAATTTAATGCTTGGCTTTGTTAAACGCACGTGTGCTGAGTTTTTCAACCCGTATGCTCTTAAATTTGTTTACATGTGTCTAGTACGTCCTTTCCTTGAATATTGTTCTACAGTATGGTGTCCAATTTATTGTAATTCAATAGTACGTTTAGATAGAGTACAAAAGCGCTTTACTAGATTTGTTATAAAGCAGATGAAATGGGATCTTGATAATATGCCCTCTTAGTCTACAAGATGTTCATTAATTGGATTGGATACCTTGGAAAAGAGGAGACGTTTTAAAATTCTACCCGAGATAAGCAAAAATCAATTTTGTTGCAAAGCCGATTAAATGTGCATATGCACCTTGAAATTGGCTCATTGCTACCATAATTGGTAGTATGCCTTAAGGCGGAAAATAAATTTCTCACCCGAAGACACCTTTGGGGAGCATATACATTGATAAGAGAAACCAATTCCGGTGAATCAATATGATAATTAATTATATCGCGAATAAAAATGACAGAAGTTGCCTTACGCCTGAAACTTAAGGTTTGCAAGCCTATAATTTTGCACCTCCCGTCATAACTAGGGAGTTCTTCAAACATACTCAGTTTACGAATAGCATATCTCGTCAAGTTTTTTTTGAACTCTTTCTAATCAAAGGTCTTGAACATAAAATAGTGAATCCCAATTGTAGGTCCCCTTAATTTGTCTGAGAAAATATAACACGCACAGCACAAATGGTCGCTGCAAGCTAGGCTCTGGACCCCATGTGGTCTGTTGCATCAAGTATTTTTATTTGTTTGTTGGTATAAAATAGCAATGTAGTCTTGTAACATCTATGTCCTTAAAGCGTTTGCAAAATATACGCAATGTCTACATCATAGCCTGTATATCCAAAAACTTGAAGTCAACATTTGACGGTAATGATTGAGCAGATTTATCTCTCTAAGTTCATTAACGCAATATTGAATACACCTTCTTCTATATGATAACCAATTTCCTGTAGCAACACTTTGAGTTGTATGCTTTTATCAACTCTCGCAAGTAAACGCGAATCTATTATGTATGTAGCCAGTCGATTTTTCCACCAATGAGATGGATAATATCCCCTTCACGATTAAATGCAAATAATTTATCACCATAAAAGGCACCGTCTACAGCAAACAGAACCTCCTGTCCATTGAAAAATTGTTTCCTAATTGAAATACCCTAACAACTACTCAACTTAATGATCCACATTAGTGCGGAATCCGTTCCAGCCAGTCTTACATAGTGTGCGATAGATCCGAACGTGATAAAGTGGAAAAAGGTGTTTTACCCCGGAGAACACTTCAACACTTTCAGCACTAAGGTTTTCCCATTCACGCCACTCCAATTAGAGAGTCCGGTTTTGCATACAAAATGATTAAAAACACACGTGTCCGTGCAGCACTGCATCAGTTCTGCCACCTGTTTTGGAGAGCAAGATGCCTTCCACTTTGGATTATTCATTTAACCCTGAGGATAGGGTAGTGGCTCCATAACTTTTATTCAAAAACAAATGTTTGTTCACAGGATTCACTTGGTGTTGCAAAAAGAAACGTTTGGCGGTGGAATGAGCAAGCTATTTGTCACTTTTGTACATTTGGAAAGACAAATTAACTATCACCCGTGCGAGTTTTTTCTCACCTTGAAGGACCGCAATCCATTGAAAATTAATTTAAGAAAAAATTTCCAGGTGATCAGAGAGTAAACAAACAGAAAATATACGAGTACTGTCCCAGGGAAAGAATAAGAAAGAAAAGAAAACCGATCAAATTTGTTTTCCTACAAAAGGACGATGGGCGATGCTGGATTTTTCAATATCCTTTGTGCGGCAAAAGAAAATTTACATTTTATCCGAAATTCGATTTTCCCCTTCTACCATTGCAATATACGAGTATCTACAGTAGGATAAAGTAATGGAGTGCAAAAATAATTAAGAATGATATTTGTCTGCCTTCAGCGAATCGATGAGTAATAACCCATCTGGTGGAGAATTACGGATTGTCGAGCCATAAAAAATGTCTGGTGATAGAGTATCAAACCTCCGAAATGCCTATGTGGCCAGAATTCTAAATCTTATAGACATTCTGGCTGCGGTTCGATGAAAAATTGATTCTAACCGATGGTGAAATAAATCAGCGTCACAATAAGATATAGTACCTACTTCGGAAAATGCGTGCACGAAAGTACGAGGATCTTTACTTCAGCGATTCTTAAATAATGTGCTCACATTTGTGCTCGATTTTGCTTGATTTTGCATAACAATACTTCAACGTAAATCGCCTTTGAGAGAAGTGTTTTGCATGGAGTTGGAAATATGCAAATTTTAATTGAATATTTTGATGTATGAGGATTTAAGAAGGTGGAGTTGATAAATGTCTAAGCTTACTTTCGGTAGAAATATTGATTTATACTTTTGCTGTGCTATATTAGGAGTAATATTCTTGGCATGATTCTGTCTATAGCATAAGGCTTAGAGCATTACTTGCACACTTATTTCGCTGAAAATATAAACAACTGTTAAGCCCATGCATAATCACGTTCTGAATGTGTGCATATGAAAGGAATGTGAATTTTCTTTCAATAGATCGGATTCGGAGAGTAAGGCCCAGTATATAGGCAGGTAATAATAAACATCATAGAAAACGAATTTTGAATACTAATTTCAGTTTTCTCAGGAATGAAACCACAAAAAGTCTCTGGAAGTAATGGGCTTAAAGAAAGTTGGTACAACAACCCGGGTTCTAGTCATGGATTTGCCATAATCTGAATACGAGAGTATCTATACTTAGTTAATTATTTAGGCTCGACAGTCCAAGTGGTATCTGGGCCTAAACCAACAAGTCTGTACAACCACTTCGATTGTTAGTAAGCAGCTTTCAATTTCGCTCACCATATTGGTTTAACTCCCTTTCTGCTCGTGCTACCTAAGCTGAGGGCTTCCTATACTGCGGCGTTTATCACAGGCACTAAAAAGACTCTCTGGATCGGAGCCCTGGTGTTCATCAGCTTTCCACAATCCAGCTATCATAGTCATTGAATTCGTACTCTTCTGACGATAACAGTGTCCCTATACAGTCCATATAGGTCGTGATTGTATCTTCTTCTCCATTTACAGCCTTTGTAGAAACGGAGGATCTCCGAAATGTATGAGAGAAGTCTTTTCTACCCAACTACCCCCTTAGCACAAAGAAACAGAAGTTGGCAACAGCTATTCTCAAAGATTGCGTCGTTACCTCAGCTGATAGGAAGGCATAGGCAGGCAAAGTTCTTAATCAGCTCAATGTTGTATCTATCGAGGGTGAGGTTCAGTCCGAGACGTTGGCATTGAGTGACCCTATTTTTCGACATTTTGAATCTTTTTTTTGTCCTCATTCACCGTTAAACACAGTTTTGCTACTTCCGTCTTAATACTCACAAAGACGCCACCGACATCACGCTGCATTCTTTGGATTATGTCAATATCGTCTTTGACAGATTGCGCCCGTTCTAGGCTAAGATACAGTGCAGATTGACTAAGATTTTTGAAAGCACCAAAACAATTTTAAGGACTACCTTTGATTTTGACGTAGCTTAGCCACACTGGTTGATAGCAAATATGTCCGCTTTGAATATGGAGGAGATCATACCAAGGCAAACGGATATGATCACTGAATATCCTGATTTCATCCTAGAATCCGAGCACCAGACAGCCAGAGACAGTGGCAGAACGGTCAGACAAGGACATTTTCAAATGATTTTCCCAACACTTTCACCGAATATTATAGACCCAGGTCCTAACATCATCTCAGAACCATCAATGTATCAGCAAAAGGGACTGCAATCTATTAAGAAGTATCAACTGAAATATTGCAATGCTCAGAGCTGCATATATGTAGATAGAAATCCCAGAGACATAAATAAATGCCAGCATAAATCATCAATTACCAAATCTAGGTGACCCACAGGTGAAATTATACGCAACAAATCTCGCCGCAATATTTCCCAATGATTTATGCAAATGAAATTAGAATCCTGTCCGAGGAGACACTAAATAACCAATTTACTCACTAGGACAGGCCTAAACCAGTGTCGTCGGCCTCTCGCATAAAATTCAGGCTTTTTCAACCCCAATTTGTATCCAGGATTTCTGCATAATCGAATTCAAATCGCACTAAAGGTGCTATGAGCCGTTACATTCATATTTTTCCTCTTCCTTTTCATTCACTTTCATCTTCACAATTGGAAAAATGTCCTTGAGAGATAACATAGCCCGATAGCAAAAAAGAAAAGAAAAAGAAATCCGAAACTAGTATAAAACTCCCCAAGGACCAAATTAGAGGCACAAGGGCAGTATACCATAGAACGCAGTTTCTTCCGTTTTGATGATAAAGTATGTAAGAGGTTGAAGGACTCTCTTGGTGCGGTACTGTGCACTCGAAATACAGTTTTCTATAAACCTGAAACCCCACTAAGGGGACGCAACCTTCTGCAGATCACGTTTTCAGTAAAAAAAAAGAAAAGGTTTCACCATTCGTTTGTATGTGTGTGTATGTGATTAAGTCTGGTCGGTGTATTGTCCCTTCGACGTTCAGAGTCTATAGCTTCCGCACTACTGTCGGGTAGATTGCACACAAGATAAATAGTTTAAAAATAATATTTACACAACGGATACAAATTGTGTGTGTGGTTCCGCACAAGGACTCTCTAGCTCCCACCGAAAACGATGTATAAATTATTATCGTCAATATTTGCGAAAGGATATGCCCACACGTACACTCGGTAATTGTGGACAAATATACCCCACAATAATCGTGAACAGATTAAAAGGGGAACACACAGCACAATGTCTTTTTTTTTTTGTCCTGCGCTGTTGTATAGACAAACCTTGATTGCTGCAAGGTCGGCTGTCGTACGCTTCCAACAAAGAGAACATTCGATATCCTGTTCAATTGATGGCGCCCAACAAAGGACGGCTTAAGCGGCATGACACAATTGTCCCATTGTGCTGTGTGAACCTGACGCTACCGCCGACGACGACTCTTATCGATTCGATGTACATAATCTTTGCGCGAGTTTGGCTCTATGTCGAGTCGACTGGTGGGTGGAAATTGCTTTTCAAGGCGTTAACTTTCAGATAAAGTATCTATATATGCATGCTTCCCCTGATAGCGGTAATTTAGAGTGAAAGGATGTGTACATACCTGAGAGGGTTTTGTATTTCTTTTATGTAGATACTTTTTCTGCTCGCATTTTGTTTGTTGAAATAATTATCAAAGTGGACATGAATAAGAAATCATCATCATCAACATGATTCACGGAAGCTGTGGACATTTTTCAGACAGATAAGGACGCGGGGTACGCTCTTTCAAAAAAAAAATCGGGTGGAAATCTGGAAAATGAAATCAGAGACTGTTGAAGGTGGGTACTGGCAGAAAGATGGACATTTTTTCAACGTACACCCAGCGTCCGTGTTGTTTGGACTTTGTTTTTATTTTCATTATTTGAAGTAGTTGGTGAGAGAAGAATGATGGAATAAATTACGCTTGTGTCGAGAAGTGAATGGAAAGATAAACATTTTTCAGATGGTCTTGAGGTTTGAATACCAAATGGGGATCGCTGCATGGAGTAATGGTATGGCTTCTGAATAAATAAGGGGGTGGAAATGCAAGTTTCGAAAATTACTTTCAGAAATTTATTTTCATTTTGTTTTGTGTCCGCAAAAGGTTAGCCACTTTGGTGAAATGAAATAAAGGATAAGCAAATGTATAAATAAATAGGTGGCATGTATGACAACGGTGTTTTGAATAACCAGAGGCAGGTGGAATGAATATGAAATTGCTTACCACACTTGTTGACAAAAAGATTTTTACTTGATTAATGTGAAAAAATTAAGCAAACTTATATTCACATGTGTACAGAAGCTGAGAGCTTGAAATGTTAAATTAAAGAGTTTTACTTTGTTGAAGCGTTATACAGCCACTGAATCACAGTTCCACGGAGGCCTTGGCGAAGGCTAGTTTCTTCCAACGTACTGAATTGATAATACTCATTCGAGAAATTTAATTGGTTCGACCCTTTCTGTTAAACAGATCTTGTTAGACATGAGTGGCAGACACAGACATACGTGGAAGCATTTTTCACTGTTCATTACCTGTTACTGCCACTCCCACGCTGCGAGCCCAGAATTTCTGGTACCTCGATCAGAAACTGGGTTTTGACTACTTTGCAGTGTCTTGTGCAGCAGGCAACATGAGTGAGGGAAACGTTTACTTCAATATTCTTCCTTGAATCCAGGCGACAGCAGTTCCATTTATGCTGATCTACTGAAGTAAGAATTAAATAAATGCTCCATTCAAATATGCTGGGAGCTTACTTACTTACTTAGGTGGCGCTACAGTTCGGGGTGAACCTGGGCCTCAACCAACAAGCCTCTCCAGTTAGCCCGGTCCTTAGCTAACTGCCTCCAGTTGCGCACTCCAAGTTGGTTGAGGTTCTTTTCTACTTGTGCGCGCCACCTTAGGCAAGGTCTTCCTCTACTGCGTTGTCCCTCCGGGTTAGATTCGAAGACTCTGCGGGCCGGAGCATTGGTGTCCATTCGCTCTACATGTCCTAGCCATCTTAGGCGACTGATGCGCAGTTTTTTGACTAGGTCGATGTCGCTGTACAGCTCGTAGATTTCGTCGTTGAATCTTCTCCTCCAAAGCCCGTCAACGCAAACGGGACCGTATATCTTCCGAAGAGTTTTTCTCTCGAAGCGACCAAGGATATCTTCATCCGCTTTCGACAGAGTCCATGTTTCAGCGCCATAAAGCAATGCTGGGAGCACAAGTCTATAAAGTATGCCCTGGCTTCAAACTATTTGCAATGTAAATATTCTCGACCCCGTTCCTAAACCCAAAGTACATATTTGGGCCTCAAAATTGCACGTTGTACTACGGAGTTACTGTCTTTCCACGGAAGTAATGAGAAGCTGCAGTTCCTTGAATGAGATGCAGAAGTTACCCCCATCATCCAAGAAGTAGGGTTGAACAGTCAAAAGGAGGATAAAAATAGGGACACAAACTGTGTTGCTTACTATAAAGAACGGAAAGAGTTACTATTTGGGCGCGGATTTGTCATCAAAAATGCATAGTTATAAGCAAGTCCACAGCTTGAGCATTTTGGATTCCACTAAATTTCTGAGCAGTCAACATAGACTCGCACTTTTTCTGAATATAGCCAAGCATAGCTAGCATTCAATATCTCAAGAGACTTCCAAAACAAGGTAGAATGAACCATCCAACCTAAGTGAAGACTAGACGGCTAGCATTTATTCCCACACAACCAAAATTAAGTCAAGCCAACAACGGAACAGGGATCAAATACAAATTTCTCCTCAAAATTGGCATGCCTCTGCATTAAGAAGGCAATAGAGTCGAAAAACTTTCACTCGTCCCACTAAGGAGACTTAATGTATAAGATCCTCACCATTTCACTACTCCATTAAGAGTCATATCCGAAAAGGACTTTTTTAGAAACTTTATCATGACAGTTATTACTCTCGGACGATTATCAGATATTCGCGAGAGGTGGGGGAAAAAAACCTTTTGGTCTTTTCTGGAATTCGAGCGTCAAACCTTCCGCTCAGTAATCCAACGCTCTAACCACTGAGCCACGGCGCCCACCAATAAACTTAAACGAAAGTTGTTTGACCCTAAACTGGTCCGGCTTAAATATGTCGGTGGAGTGTGAAGGAAAAGATTTCATCAGGAACTCTATGGGAATACAGCGACATCAACCTGTAGAGGGAATGGGGAAGAAATTCTTCTGCTCTGTTTGTCTTCGGATTCGCCCCAGATGGACATCGTAAAGGTAAAATGACACGGCAGCTAAGGTAGCGTGCGGTATTCTGCATGAAATCACATATGTACATGGGGTTCAGAGCTACATGGAGTTGGCTAGACTAGATATCTTATTGATAAACCAACAAACCACTTCTAAAGTTTTCCAAACCAAACCAATTCTATTGCTGCCAAATTGTCCGGCTTATAATGCCAAATTATTTCAACCTCATTTTCTTAATCAATTTAAAACATCGCAAGTCATTTAACCCGTCATAACTCACAGTATTCCCCTTCAAAAATCCGGAGTTCATTTCATATAAATAACAGTGCCTCATTCCATTATCCTTTGAACTACACCCTCATACGAAAATTGTGTGCTCTTAATTTTACCATCGTTTGCGGGAAAAGAGGCACTTAATTAAAAAATATCTTCATACTTCGAAGTTTTCTTCTCCCCTTGCGTCACTTGTTTACCCCACCACCTACGTATACTGCGCTGTCTGCGGTTTTTTTTTTTTTTGTTCTGAAACTTTTCTATCCTTTAAGACGGTTCTCTTTAATGGTCCAAAAAAAAAAAAAGAATAAAGAAAAAAACACCCCCAAGTGACAAGCCAGGACTACGTATACGTGAGAATTAATGCTTCGAATGAATTCCTCTCATGATGGAGAAGACACCACGCGCAAGTCGATTAATCCTCATGTAACATGTATAAGTCGTGTATGATATTGAGGCCGGGAAAAAACAAACTCCCTGAAGTAGGAGAGGGAACTCAATCTGCGGCCACGGTCAATGGAAAGTCGATTCGTCAAAAAGGATCATCATGGCAGGACACATACGCAATTGTTACTATGCCCCAAGGCGAATACAGAATACAACTATGCTGTGCTGTGACAACATGACCAGCGCGTATTTCTTGCGAAAATCAGGATTTCCAATCACGTAAGACACTTAGCCATTCTCCGAAGATTGTTATCGATGAAATTTTATGTTATTAGACAGGACATGCGGGGAAAACAGAACTGCTGCCCTTATATGCCTGCCGGGGGTAGTTGTGCTGTGGGCCCCACAAAGCCAGAAAAAGAAAAACTGCTTCAACGAAGAAAAGTTTCCAACACAGACACACGCAAAACATTTCCGGTGTAACGTCCGGAGAGTATGGATTCAGGTAATAAAATCAGCAGGGGTATCAAATTAATTCAAAGGGATTTCCTCCCGCTTCAACATGTGGCCCCTTGTTCGGCGCGGAGGCTATTCAAAGTGAGGTTAACTTTTTTCGATTACGGTAACAGATTGGTTGGGTTGAATCGGGCTACGGCACCGGCTCAGGTGTGCTAACACATGTCCTCCTTATAAGGCGGGAAAAGTCGTGAACGCCAGTCGTGAGTCTTATCGCACATGGAGATCGTGATATATGAGGTGGAATATTAAATTCAATTTTTCTCTTCTAAGCTTTATGTTAGTTGAAAATGAGCAGGTAAATATCCCGAAAGGGAGGCGTTTTTTTTTTCTTCTGTCTACTGTAAGGGGGTGGAATTTGGGTTTTCATTTAGTTTTTTCTCTTTTTTTTTTTTTGTATTTCAATTACGGAATAGAAAAGGAAAATGCACGTTGAATGGTCTCCCTCCATCAAAGAAATCGCTCCGAGAAGTTAGGAAATTTAATTATTTCGTTGCATGAAGTTCTGTTAGTGTGAATAGGGGTAAACGAAGGCGAGAGGTATGTAAATTTACCAATTCAAGTCTTCAAATGAGTTGAATTGGAAATAGGTCGTGTAGAGGAGAGATAGTTGTTTAGAAGTTGGTGAGAGTTATTTCCTTGGGAAAAAGTTTCTTTTTTTTTTACTTTTTTTGGTTGAAGAGTTTGTTTGATGGAAGGCAGATGGATTGGTTACAAACTGCTGGGATAGAGGTATTCCAAAAATAGTATGACTAAGAAATGAAGGTCTGCTACTATGCGCGCAGAATAAATTATGTGAAGGGCTATCAACATTTACTGAAGGAAATTTTGCGGCTGTTTTTCTTTTTTTTATAGAGTCACAGAGGTGGTCTTTCGGGACGAAGAGTTCGTAATAATTTGTTAATCTTCTAGTAGTTTAAACATAACTTTAAACTTTAAGGAGCAAGTACGCATTCATACACAAGACGAAGTGATATTTCACATGTCTGTATGTAGAGGCTTATAGTTTCTCTGTGGGAGCAAATCTTTAAGAAAGAAAATATTTTGGTATGTTTGGAGCATAGTGGAGCATAACCGAAATTCAAAAATTGAAACTAGAAGAGTGAATGATTGTCTTCCAAACTAATAAAGTGAAGCATGTTGGAACTACAGCAAAATAAGTCACAACATCATCCCACACCATACCGAACTACTAATTTTGTGTAGCATCTGTTATCTAAATGCGAGCGAAGACTTTTTTCATTTCCTTGCCGCATGTCCAACTTAAAAGAATGGTGTCAATTTGGTAGACACCATTATGCCAAACCAAAATCGAAATAAAATCATACTAAATTAAACTAAAAACTAAGCTACATAACTATGTAGATAGATAAGATAGATAGTACGACTGACTGTCAAACCGAGCCCGTTCTTTTTGACATTTATGTACACATCGGTATGTCCAGGATAGTATGACAAATTATCATGAGTAGGCTCACGTTTAAACCACGCTACCAAATTATCCAAACTTCCTTTGAAATTCGGTTGTCAATTCATGAAACTTTTAGACAACTTCCCGATTTGTATGACGCACATAATGGAGCAAACTATTTCGTACCACATACTCTTCAAATTAAGCAATAACACTAACACGTCAAAGGAGTGTGCGTACGGAATTCGTATTACCGCCACTGTAAAGTAAAGTGTGCAAAAAAATTCCAAATTTATCCATTCGTCGTCAGTTGGTCGGTTGCAGTTCGTTCACTATTTGGAAAATTTCGCACAAAGATCTTGGCCAACACCCGTATAACATACAGCCGATGCAGAAAATAAGGACACAAAGCCTTCATTTACGTCGTTCTTTTGCTGATTGCACTCTAAAATGTTGCATGTTGTCCCGTTGTCTTGTTCCGAAATCAACAACGTTTTTGGTTAAAGAGCTTTTTTAATAAAGGAAACTCTGTATATGGAGTGAGATAAACCAAAAGGAAACCTTTTGAACTACATCATGCCCTACATGAGATAAGATCCTCCTGATTCTTCTCACTAAGCTTGAGGGAAAGTTTTTGCAGCTCGGCTTTCTAATTGTAAGTGAGAATCCTACATTGTCCACTGAGTTGTTCCTATTTCTAGACAAATTTGGCTTCCCTCTTAAAAAAGATATTGTAGCAAAACTTTTGGGAGGTCGTGTTGAAAACCGAAAAGAAGAAAAATCGTTTCCACGGGTAATATATACGGGTACGTCACCGAACTACATAAGTGGGAATCTAAAAGCATACCTTTCCCATCTCCCGCACTTCTTCTCTAATTATTACTTTATTCCACGTTTTGCAGCTTTTAAGATTCTCTGTTAACGTGCCTTATTTTGGAGTAAGAATAATTACTAGGTGTCGGTATTCCCCAAAGCTCCAAAATCTCCTCTCCATTGCATGTCCTGTACTTTTTGTTTAATATTGGCTAACGCCTAAGAAACAATCGCCTGAATACAATTAATTACACAACGTAAGTCATAACGGATAGATAGATAGAGAAAGGGAAAATTGCTAAATATCATCACCACAACTCATTAAAATCTTTTGATATCCTCGTATTTCATCAGTCCAAGTAAGGATATTCTCTGTGCCCCAGAGGCCAACTGCATCAATTCTTAATGCAAATTATTTTTAAATATTTAAAAACCTTAAGATCTCACTTTATTTACCAACGCAGTTCTACGCGATTTCAAGGAGTCCACCTGATTTCCGCTACTTTTTGTATAAGTCTCACAACAACAACAACAACAACAACCAGTTTCTCCTCTTCTTTTTCATAAAAACAAGAAAATCGATGCCCTGCAGTGCATTACTTACACTGCAATGAATAGATCCACATTGCAAGCCAACGTATTCTGCGAACTCCAACTGCAACCCAATCACGAAGGACATCAGTATCATCAACAGCAGGATAATCGCTACCACGTGAGTTCAACCAAAAATTGTAATAATGGAATTTGCATTTAATTTGGTTATTTTTCGTCCTGCGAACTTTGTCAGTATTCCCCGCAAAACTTTGTTATGTACATATACGAGATACCCCCGCGGGGACTCTTACCCTATTAAACCCGCACACATATGCGGCAACGTTGTGACAAAAGACCCAAAGTACTTGCCTGCTCGGTTTTACTGTCAACACAAGACACATTATGTCATAAGGTTGTGTGCATGCAAATTTAACTCCTCTTGAGCACTCTCTGTTTGTGTGAATATTTCAGAGAGGTGGGTCACACATGGGAAAGTATCCTTAACATGTGAGCTGATAATTTTAATTTATATGCACGTGACTAAAGGACACATATTTCCTACTAATTTTGTATTCACTCAGCATACGTCTCAAAATAAAGAAAAGAAAAAAAAAAGAAACTTTAACAGTATCCTAGGACCAAGGAGAGCACCTTAGATACTATTTGGTTAAATTATTGACTCGCATTATAACGTTTTTCTTTCTTTGCTCCTACTTACCCGTGATAAAGGAATTTAAATTGGACTCCCCCCTTGCGGATGGGATGAATCTGAATGTCTTCAAATCAAATTACCGAACTTACCTATGGTATACGTGGCTCCATCCACTGTGAATGTGGCAGCTTTGCATTTGTTGAAGAACTTCGAGGCAAAGTCCATGGCACTGGTTTTGATGGCAGTCACCCGGCGCATGGGTGACCCTGGGCATGATGCTGAACTACCGCCTGCGGTAGTACTGGCACTGGATGTATTTGAAACGTTGCGACGCAGGTACTGGGGTGATGTTACCCTTGAAGGTGGGTTTGACATTATTGCAAAATTTATTTCTATTCTTATTACTTTCCTTTTTGCATTTTTTACTAAATGGGTTTTATTTTCTTTTTTGCTTTTTTACTTTTATCTGTCTGTTGAATTAAGTATCACAAAATCATTTTGATGTTTATTGATGTCCTTGCGCTGCAAGGAGTATGCTCTAATAAATGAACATGCAATTAAATTTAAGTTTAATCGCGATAGATAGAATCGTCCATTACGGCCGTAGTTAACTGTGAGTGCTTATAAAAAAAAATGGGCATTCTTGTATTTTTTTTATTGTTCACGTGTGTAAGGAGTCCCCTTTTCGAAATGAAAATAAAATTACATAAGCGTTTTCTAATGCTACTGCTTGTCAAACTCATATCCACGACTAAAATATTTTTCTACTGATGTAAGATATTTAAATTTCCAGGAGTGCTGATCGCAACTACGACGATTTAAAAACGTTTATAGAAGGATATAATTATCCTGAGCAATTTATCTACTCGCAACCAGAAATGTCAATATGTAGCGACCGTGATCTAATGCTAAGTCGTTAAACATTTCATTCTAGTGTTAGCTTTCAATCTGCTTCCCAAACACGGTGTCCTCTTCAGGAGTGATGTGTTTGTATTCGGATGCTCAGAAGCCCTAGGGCAAAATACATCCACACTCCTTCGACTATGAAAGAATTTTTTTAGTCCCCAATACACACAAGTAAAACCTCTATGACGCAATCACTTTTAACAAGGAGAATTTCCAAGAGCTAAATTTTTTATTTCTTATAAGTATGTATACCAAGTACAATGACATGTAATTATTTTAAATGTATGTAGCTACACCTACTTCATGTACCTGTGTGCAAGATACCCGTACTACCTGTAGGACTTTAGTTGCTTCATAAATCTTAAATAATCGACTGCCAAGCAATCATTATCTGAATCTCCCCAATTTATGATAATTGAAGGAGATCTTACAAAATTATATATTTAGTGCGACAAGCCCCTCCAATTAGGAATACTTTGATTCAAATCAAAATAATTAATTCAATTGAGTGAATAGTTTCCTTAGTAAAAACTGAACCTGTTTACAACAGTTGTTAGCCAAACGTATTTGCATTTATAATTAGAGTAGAAGCAAATTCACAAACTACATCTTTATTTTGTTAAAAAACGTCAAAAATAACTGCTAGCAAAGTTGTTATTACTCGATCCTCTTTCTCCAAAGGACAAACGAGTTATTTTTTAAGTTAAAATGAATGTTCCTAAACTAGCGACAAATATACAACTGCGACTATTGTGTAAGAAATCTATCTTATGTATACATAAATATAAATATTCGCTTTGAATTGTATTACCACAGTATTTCTAAAAAAGAAAAATAATACAAACTTGACGCATAAGGATTTTGAAGATTTAATCTACAACTCGACATGCACTATGGCTCCAAGTAATGTGGTTTTTAGATCCCTTGCTGAAGAGACATGTGTGGAATGTAGATAAAACTAGCAACAGAATTTCGGACGAATTTAAAACATCAGAAGGCGTCAAACAAGGGAGCACACTAAGCCCACTTTTGTTCATCTGCGCCATGGACGACGCAAACAGACAGTGTCAGGAAAGGATGGAAAGTTTTCCAGTGGAATATGGGCGCCTAGAACCCATCCCTTTATGGGCATGTGCTTTTGCCGATGACATTTTACTCTTTGCAAACTCTAAAAAGAAATTAGAGAAAAACTTAAAAGTATTGAAGGGCGTCCTGGTATCTCAATATTTGCAGCTCAATGCCGAAAAAACTCAAGTGATGTTAGTAAATAACTGAACAGGGCTGAAAAGAGTGAGTGTGGGCGGAGTGACTTTTGAGCAAGTAGAAGTATCTAGGAAGCCTCATTAACAGCAAGGGTAACTTAGAGGAGGAATTGAAGGCAAGGATACAATCTTCAAATAGATTGTACGCGGTGTTGTAGAAAAAATGTTTAGACTATAAAATATCCATCTTCAAGGTTATGTATCTACCAGTACTGCTGCATGGAGAAGAAAACTAGATTATTACTGAAAGACAAAAAAAGCAAATACAGACTATGGAAATGGAATACCTTCGAAGAATGATAGGAGTAAGGATAATCGACAGAAAAGAAATGCAGACATCCGAAAAGAGCTAAATGTGGAATCAGTGAAAAAGGTTATGAAGATAAAAAACCTAGATGGTTTGGACATCTATTAAGGATGGAAGATAACAGACAAGTAAAGAAAATCTGGGAATCTAGAACTGAAGTGAGGAACAGACGAGAAAGGGCTAGGACAGAACGCTGGAGAAAATACTGTAAGATGCAGGAAAAAATTGGAAATCGGGAAGGAATCAGCTAGAGACAGGAAGAAATGGGGAACATTTATTAAGGACTGGAAGACGGAAACCAGAGACAGAACCTCGACACCCTAGATAGTGCATATGAGATGTCAACACATAAGTCAAAGTCTTCAACGATTTTTTTAAGACGAAAAATGTCCCTTTAGCGTGTGTAAACATCGATGTAAAAGAAGTTAATCTTCATCGGTCTCAAAACCCAAAGCACGAAGAATAAAACACATTCTCTATTAGTCATTATTGATTCTTCCTGATATTCAATGCTTTGAATGAAAATGTTTGTCCGGTATTTCACTCCTTCCCGTAGCTTTGAATTTGTGCTTTGACCAGCTGATCCCTCTTCAACAACATACGTATGTTGGTCAGTCTCGTGTGACATCATTCACATACCCTTAATAATTCACACATTAAGTCAAGATGCAACAACAATCAAAGCTACTTTATTACTTTTCCTGTCCGAAAACGTATCCCAAGGTAACCACGGGGCTAAACCTATCTTCTCGCCACTTTATATTGCAGTATTTAAGAGCTGCAGTGATTACTCACAGGCTACCTCGGATTGTAGACGTTAAAATAGGGATACTTCATCTAAGCATTCAATTACTAGGTTAAAGCGATTATGGCTCTCCAGAAAGTTAGTAGTCATAGGTGACCACCACATAAAGGGGAATTAAGGTTCTGTTTTTAAACCAAGCTCAGAAATTTCGTTCCAGAATGGACTATGGCAGCAATGGAGTTGCGCTTTATAAGCCTTACAGCGAGCTGCAGCGCTTGATAATCATCAACATTCTTACAAACAAATGTCCATGCAGAACTAAGTATGAAACCGAAGCTAAGATAGAGAAAAAATTGTAGCACCAATGCTGGATCTAAGACTAATAGCAACCAATATGAAATCATATGCTTTAATGTTGGCTAAGCATTCGAGTAATAATTTGTTACAGAAGCTGAAGAGGAACCTTAAAAGCACCTCTCCTAGTGGCATCACATTGGATGTATTGTTTCAAGCTAACAAACTCTACAAAAATCTTACAAGCCTACTTTTTTTCCCTACGAACTATAATCTCCGGAGGCTTAATCATCTTCTAATTCAAGTTTCTGATAGCTCGGCTTAAATTTCTAAGACTGTTTCTTTGCTTATCTTATATTACCAAGTCATCAACTAAAGCTTTTACATTGTATCTTATGTAGCCTACAGCTCGATTCAATTCTGTCTTCAGTGCCATTCAGTTAAGTAAGAAATTTCGTACTAATGACATTATACTTAGGTAACGTGGTGCAGTAGTTAGTGCCTTCAACTAACGACGAGAAGTTGAGGGCCGAAGTGGGGAGAATATAAAAGATTGTGGTCTATATCCCGCCTTTGGCGAATACCTGACAAATATCTTAGACCAATAACTGTCAAAAGAAGCTTCTACATTCTGCCTTTCAAATGCGCTAATAAGCCATTCGCGAAATAATACCAACCGCACACGGCAACATTTGACTTTGCGGCACATCAGAGCACAGCGAATTTATATCTAACGTTGCAGTTGTTGAGTACTGCTGCTCTGATAGTGTGTTTCAACATAATATCAGCACTGCAACAATACAATTCAATGCATACTTTTGAAACAGTAAAGGCAGACAAACATACTTTCCTTCTGCCTGTTCCCTTTCGACTGAACAAGGCTAATAGCAACTAACTAAAGACATCCTTCAGTGGGATGCCATCTAATCCCTTGTCACAAATATATCCGCTCTCTTCCACCTCAGATACTTTGTAACTTAAACTTCCCCTAATCGTTCAATTAACGCCAAAGATAATTTCAATAGATCCTGCTATGAGTACCACTCATCTCACAAAAGAACCTTAACGCAAAAAATACTCATATAGCTACGAACCGCCCCATTTGTTTCTAATCCGTAAATCTAACTTCATTCAACCTAACTTCCCTTGGCTATCAGAGTACGCACTAGAATTCTGATTTTCCTGAAAACATAGCACACACACCCAAACAGAAAAAAAAAAAGAAGACTCTACTCAGTCGAATTTCCACGTGAATGCTTTGAAGAGCAAACAAAACAAAACACAGCGCACCTCACTATCTCCCTCTTTCAGTTTTTCTGTGTGTTCGCTTTACTACACCGTTAAATCGATGGGAACAACCTAGAGATTGATAGCCCTATGTGGGTGGTGGTAAATTTTCTATTTTCATCTCGTAGGTTTTCTACAAAATTAAATAAAGCATTAGAAGATACTTTATCCGTATCTCATCATCATCATCATCGTCATTGGTGGTTTGTCCTTCTCTTTACCGCGACGTGTCGAATATTGATTTTTTTTTTCTCAACTGATGTATTTTTGGGCTACTAGTAGAGAAACATGCTTGTTCATCTGGTTTGGTTATATGAGAACTAATATCCGTTTGTTGGATAAACGCTGATAGATATCGAACAACAAAAATTGCAAATTAATGCGAAATGATTGTTTTTCATCTGTAGGATTTTGTCTGAAGAGTCTTATACTCAGTCTCTTCATCGTACGTATCTGTCGTCGTCTATCTGAAATCGATTTCTTCTCAAATTCTATTAAGAGGACAGTTATTACTTGGTCTTGGATCCGGTCCTCTCTCGAATGTGTCTTCACAAATCCACTTCAGAATTGAGAGTAATCTAAGTTCAATATTTATTCTATGGTCAAACAAGAATGTCTGCTTTCACTTTCCCTTCAGGGGGGTTTGATAGAAAAAGTGTATCTCTATCTCGAAGATACTTTTCTCTATCAGCGAGTAGTAATTGTGGCTGAACAAAGGATAATCCTCGCCGTAGATTGATACTTAGACTTCGTTATCCTTATGTCGTTTTGCATTGAACAAAGTTATAACAATTTTGGATTCTGTAATCGTTGGATTAAGTTCTGTGACTTAATCTCAATAAAAATTTAATCAATTGAATTGAAACTGTCAGACTCTGGGAACAGCTCCTTCCATTTTCCATTTGAAACATTCTTTGTGTGCTTGCACATACATAATCGTTGGAAATATCGATCGATGATGCGTTTCATCATCGATGTATCCATATATCTGTTTACTTTTTGGCTTTTTGACAGAGAGTACTTTATCAAATGTGATTGTCGTTATGCAATTAGGTTCTCCGAAGGCAATTTCCATGCTGGAATGGGGCCTATGGTACGCAATTTTAGGACAGCACTTTGTACTTGAGTGGCACTGCAATCATCCTTAGGGAGCATTTTCGTTCAATGATAAAAGAGGCATGTGTGCAGACCCTCACGTATCCTGCAGGAAGGGAAATATTTTAAGTGGAATATGGGCGAAATGCTCAATGACAATTGAAATAATAGAGTACACAACGCAAGTCAGTGAAGTGAAATGGAAAAGGACCAATTTAAGTTAACAATTGCGAATCTGTTTTTTGCCAACATTTTCAGGGAGCTCAATTTTGTTGGTACTTCATTTATTAAATGAGAAACTAATAGAATTCCAAGAATTCTCCACGGAAATTTATAAGGTATTTGTGGGAATGTCATTTAAACTTAAGTATTCCTTGTAATTTTCTTTTTGAGTTGATTGAAGTAATTGCGTATTTCAACGTTGTTCGTTTATTTTCGATAAATGTAGGACCCGCAAAGGCATATTAAGAGGTATTTCAAGGTTTTAATTATACACTCGTAGCAAAGCTTCGCCACGAGTTACTTCTAGGGGCGATGCGGAAACTTAATTATTTTTTGGTATCCGCGGGAACGAAGAAGATATAGACACCTGCTGTTAAAGTGACAAGAACTAGCCATCAAAAGGCTACTGGCACACACTAACTTAACATTCAAGGCAGAGATACTTCCTATTCCTATGGTTCTCACACAGCGCTGCCGTTTTAGATGCTTAGAGTGCAGTAATAATCGGCACCATGAACCCAACTGAGGCAAGGTAATCACCTACGGAACATAAGTAACGCCATTGACTTCGGTCTTGAGTATAGAATTGGCTTATCTCTAGGTCCAAAAGAGGATTTGTAGCACCACTCAACTCGAACAATACCACGGAAGCCAAAATACGTTGACACATGGACCTTGAGTAGCAAAGCAGCCTTAAAAGAAAGCTTGTTTTTGGGACTAAGTGTGATGTAAGTATCAACTCTGAAATGCAACCAGTACTAAAATCTAGTACTCTGTGAACAGTAACGTACAATCCATTCTCATTAAAATACTCTCTAATGGTGGACATCTAAACAAAAACTACTACATACAGGACTGTTATATTCTCACACACCCAATCACCTACACACCCTATAGCTTGCACCTCTACTAGCTCAAAGTCCATGAAGGAAAATTAATATATCGTGGAAAATAGGACATAAAAATTATATATGAGCACGGCAATGTGGACGGTCAACCAAGAAGATGGCAATAAAAAAACGAGAATATCCGCTAACGAACACGCGACACCTCTCCCTTCATATTATTATCGACCGACGTGAAAAGATGAATAAAAAAAAATCCGAACTTTTATTACTCAATGAATATTTCCTTTCTTTTTAAACATCACCTGTACTCCGGGCATAGTCTTCGTCCTTTTTTTTTTTTTTTGCATTTTAACAAACCTTCTCTTTGCTCTTGCAAGTTACAAAATCAAATGAAATAAGCTCTCAATTTCGCTCTTAATCACATTATACCCATCCTTTTATAAAACAAACGCAGACATGCTCCTGTACTACAAACCGCCCAAAGAAATAAACAAAAAAAAAGGAAGAAAAATCCACTCCTAACCATCTCGTTCGGTCATAAAATATGCCAACAATATGGCCGCTTTTGAGTCTACACCCGTAGTCATAATCAAGGTAAAGTGTTTCACCGATAATTTTAACCTTCCAAGGCTAAAAGGACGACACTACACACAAATACCCCCGGTAAGCGCCTCCTGACCTCTTGCCTTGAATGGCGTACGAGCATATCTACAGCGTCGCACCACTGACTGAGGTGAGTGCAATCTGAGTTGGCCAAGTGTCAGGAGTGATGGTGTGGGTATCGCCACGGAGAAGGATGTTTCCATTAAAGAAAAACATTCTAGAAGTGTCCCGCTTTTATGTGTGTCCTCTACGTCAGATAATTACTAACACAGAGATGCAGAGGACAGTCTCTTAAGAAAATCTGGGTTAACGAATACAGCGACTTGATTGTGTGACATGGCACGGTAGTGTCCCCCTTTTTCTAAATTCTCCCCTCCTGTGTGATTTAATGTAAGGGTGCGCAAAAATTCAAAATTAAATTGCACCTGTTGCTCTATTACTGCACTTTGCGTGAGGGATAATCCTTGATACTATAAATCCATCAGATATCTATAAGCTAATGCCAGGATACAAACTGCAGTTGTTGGGATCCTTCGATTAATGTAGTACTAAGGGCAAAAAAATATATGTACATAGCTGGTGTTCAGCAAGGATAATCCTCTTTGTGTAGCAATAGAATTGTGACCAGGATCGTAAAAATCGCAGATAGGGACACACAAACAAGTGCAAAGAGTGCTTTCTTCCAGATGGACAGCTTCGCACAAAGTAGCAGAATTTTATGACGCCCAACGTGAAACGTGCACTTGGAAGGACCTGTAGTTTATGTTCGCCGTTGCGTTTTATTGGCTGTATTCCATTATCAGATACTATCAGATTTATGAATATTTATTTCGCTTTTGTGAGATACAGTTCAAAAGGAGATACATAGTACGCTGGTGATTGCACACAGACAGAGAAAGCCAAAGAGTCGTGTTTCCAATGAATGGCATTTCAAATATCCTTTTTGCCGTTTGTCTGTTCGTCTTCTTTGTCAGTTACACTCATCCGCAAGTCGGGTCACGAGTCAATGTATCCATGTATGTGTGCGAAGGTTAGTGTGTATATCTTCCTTTTTAATCTGCCTGATGGGATGTAAATATTGATCGGATTTTGATTTATTTCATTGGGTCGGATTGCGTTCGTCGTCGGCCGGTTCGTTCTCCCCGTGGCCGAGGGTAGTTTTAAGTTTGTTTTTTTTTTTTTTTTTTTTATTTATACTTATATTTATTTATGTTTTGTTTATTTTTATTTTTAAATGAAGATGATACGGATTCGGATCATCGAAGGAATTCGCAATAAATTTCTTCTAATTCAGCTGAGATAAGGGTGTCATAAGTCGCTGGGGTGGAACAGGGTTATGTGATTATCATGGGGAATGAATCTAAATCGATAAGGATTCTTCCATCCTCTTTTAAAGAGGTTATCAAATTCGTTTCAATGAAAGTAGGTTAAAGTTGGGTTCTTCTTGGAAAATTTATCGAGGTTATTTGTGATTAAAAGAGGTTTAGGAAACACTTTTAGCTGAGAATGAATTAAAGAAATAGATTTTATGTATTGTAATAGCTTTTGAATGATTTTGTATATGTACGTACGTATGTCAGAATTTGGTAACTGAAAAGTTTATTTTTGCAGGTAGCAATTAATTAAAGTTTTTATTTCATTTTGCATTACCCACTGGTTTCTATGTTATAACACAGAAAAGATCAAGAGATGAGGTGTGAATCAGTTTTACTGCAAGAAAATGTGTTAGTGGCCTAAAACTTTTAACAACTTAAGGACAAAAGAAAGTTGGACGTCACCAAATGCGAATCATTATGAATCCATGTAGTGCACTTAGAGCGCTTAGTTTTTGAAGGAAGGATACAATCATTGCTCACATCTTTAATGACTGTTACCGATTATGGCATTGATTGATGTCATTTCTACTAAAGACTGTGCAACTCATGGCCTTACATAGGTAGCTCAAGTCTATTTGCCTAATGCTAGGACGAGTTGAGCAGTGGAGCAACGATTGCTAAAACACACAGGTTGTCCAGGAAGAGGCGGATAATTCACTGATTACCAATGTTAGGATTTCCAGAAAATGGACCCCGAAATGCCAGAAAAAAAAAAAAAAAATATTTGATGCAACAAACCAGGCTCTGGACGAAGCCTTACCTCTCACAACCATTCATGTTGAGCTTGTTAGACTTTTGTCGCACAAATAGAAAGGACTTTACATGTAAGCTGTATCTGAAAGGCGAATTATAGAGATTCCTCGTGACAGTTAATACTTTCGGAAGTTAGTCAGACATTCTCGAAAGGTGGGACGGAAAACTTTTTTTTTCTTTGGCATTTGTATTCCAACTTTCCCACACAAAATTGGACCAAATTAGGCCAGACTGGCCAAAATAAAATTTCGGAAGTATAATTTCGATCAAAAATTTATCAAATCTCAGAGCAAAGTACGGCTTTTCGTTACCATACGAGTATAATGTTGCACTCCGATAGAAATGGGACTGAAAATACGTCTTTGGCTGCCTCTAATTCTAGATATAATGGAGACGTCGTCATAGTTATGGATGACAAGGATGACTGCTAATTTAATGGGTAACCATTCCCTAGGACAGCTGTATGACAAACGATGGCATTTTCTAAGTTTTTTTGTCCTTGGAGGAACGGTTTTTTAGAAGTAAACGCGACAGAAAATAAACTGGGTCTCCACTTAAGGATAACAACGATTCAACCACTCGATGTAGCATAAAGCCTAAGCCTCAAAAGTTATCTCCCTGGCGTTAGAAACAACAGTTTAAGGCAACCAAGCAAGATCTTGAGAAACGTCGAAGACCGTATAGATACTAGATACACCTAAAATTGTGAAACCCTCAACAGTAGAGTTGGATGTCATTTCTGAGTTGCAGTCGTGTGAAGTGAAAAGGATCCAATTGTAGGAATGACTGTAGAATAACCAAGAAGCTGACAAATGCATACAGATGTCTCCGCAATATCTTGAGGATTTTCTGGCTAAACTGTATTTTAAATAACTTTATTTTTAGCCCAGCTAATGTAGCAATATTTCACAAAATTAGTCAATTACTTAAATTCGCTTTAAATAACCTCATGAAAATTTGTTTAATTTAACAGATTGTGTCCACAATCTCTCCTTTTAAAGTTTTTAAAGAGTGAAATTGTTCAATTTTTCAACCACTCTTATCCTTGTAATGGATGAAAGCCTTTGTACATTCCCATATCATGAAAACCAACATATTAAACCGTTTTTTTTTTCTAATTTATCATTCCTTCAGATAACATAGCAATCTGTTTGCCTTCCTTGTTTCCGAAGGAACGCCAAACGAAATAAAAGCCTTCAAAGAAATGATATATGTACGCCTCATTCAGCTAAAACCACCACATACGGCAACAGTTGGCTCTTTATTATCCTTTTGGCTTGTAACCGATTGTTTGCTATTTCACTAAATTTGACAGGCAATCATAGATATATGCAAGAGCACCGACCCGAATTCACAAATCCTTTTCAAAATATCGTTATCATCATCGTAGAGGCTAAGTGGAGGACTCACTTATCATTATCAGCACGAAAACATATTTTGCACGCAATTTGCAAATTTATAAAATACTTAAGAAGCAAAGGTAGAAAGGTAATGCCCCCAATACCTAAAGGAATCTAATTATTTGTTGATTTCTTAAAGGATTAAAGTCCATAACACATTAGACATATTCGGCCATAAATTTTAGGGGTGAAATATTGTTATTCCACATCATGAACATTTGGAAAATTGATTGCCATTCAACAAAACCACGAAATAAAATTCTTTTCCTCCCTCAATGTATTTCAAAATGGCAATAAATCTTTATGGTCGATTCCTATTACTTATTCGCAAAATCTGAGGTTGACCCGCTTTCATTTCGTGTTGGATAAAGACATTCAAAACACATGAAAAGCATGTTAGTCAGCTTGCCTTACCCGTTGAGGAAGTAAATATTTATATATGGGGGGCAGCGAGTTTCCGGTCTTTCTTTTTCGATGAATTCCTTGTAATGGCTTATTTCTTCCACTCATTCTATAGATTTTTATTTGCTTGCATCAGTAGTCAAGTAATTTGTGAATTTATAGATGATTTAACCATGATCCTTGAAGTAGTAGTCCGCCTAATTTTTCATGAAGCAAAAATAAAGCGGTTTTGTGGTGCCCTTAAATGAAGAATATATATACATACATACATACATACATATGTTCATATGTATATTTGATTTTACAAGGAACGATACATTGCAATTGTAATAAATTGATCTTTGATTGTAGTTGCTGATGACGGCACTGGTAGCTGTCATTTCAACTAGACATGCACGTTTGTCAGACATTCGCGAGAGGTGGGACCGTGAAAAAACTTTTTGGTGTTTCTGGGATTCGAATGTCGAACCACCCGCTCAGAAAGGAATTTCGCAGATGTTTAGATCCCGGCTTAGAACTTAACCGTCAGTGTATCAATCAAAATCAGTTATCGTTTAATATCACATCTTCATGTATCAAAATTTATCTCGAATGACCTGGTATAAACAAAAGTTCCGCCAATTGTTTTAGAAAAATGAAATCCAAAATGATCCAAAAGTCTAAATGAGCCAAAACTATTTTACCCCATCTGATCTGGCCTCAATATTTGAGGCATTCAGCCGCCCAAAGATGAAATAAAATGCCCATATCTGGTCTGGTGCACCCAAGACCGTTTTGCACATTCTAGATAGGATTCAGAACCGCGCGATAAAACTAATAGGTGATAGAGACATTGTGAGTTCCATAGACTCACTAGAACATCGCAGAAATGTCTCTTGTCTTTCCCTATTTTATCGGTTATTCCACAAAAAAGGTTCCAATGAACTAGCCACTTTCATTCATTCCCCTCAAAATTTCACCCGCAATACGCGTCACGCTTCGAATGTACATCAGTTCACCCTCAAGTCCAACTTCGGACGTACTGTCAAATACAGGGACTCGTTCATAAGCCGAACGACACCTATGTGGAATGATCTTCCAGGCTCTGCATTTCCTCATCGCTACAACATTCAAACATTCAAAGCCAACCTGCAGCGCTACCTCCTCTGTTCACCTTTCCCCCCTTTCAAACGCCCTGAGAAAACAGTATAAGCGTATCCATACCCCCTTTGGCGCGCGTAAATTATAAAAAAAAAAAAAAAATTATCCCCTATACCTACATGTCTTTGATATGTAAGTCAAGACACAGCAACTACTATGCCACTGGTGTAATGAAAACGTGCCCAAGGCGACCAGGGAAGCAATGTTTAGCCTCCGAGGGTTCATCTGAAACTATGTGCAAAAAAATATGCTTTGTACCCTCAGGCTAGATTTTGGACTTTAAGGCCGATGAATTTATAGACCTTATAGGATTTATATATGAGGATTCTAGAGTGTTTTTAGGCTTAGAGAGTATAGGTTCCCACATATATTGAAGTCGTCTTAGGTGACCACCACAATTGGAGGAATGAAAGTCTAGAAACAAAAATTAAGGGCTTAATGAAAATGGCGGCATTGGCGCTATTAAAACCAGGCTTAAACAACTGTAACACTTGGGGAATCATTTGCGGAAAACGGTCAAATCAATCCATACACATCCACAATCCCTGTATGTAGGTCAGGGAAAGTTCAAGGTCCTATAATTCTGCACATTAGAATCGTAACTTATTTGAGACTATCTTAATTTCATCCGCGTTAATAAGCAGAGCCAAAGTAACCTGATTGCTACGCCTTGCTTCGAATGAAATGAACGGGTGTGCTGTTTGGCAAAAATATGAATTTATCACCACTTTTTGGTTACAAACTTTTTTTTTTAAATACTACCTCGTAGTAATCACTAGAAAACAATTTGAAGTCAATAGACTCGCGGAAGACCGAATCGGCCAATAGAACAAGCAAAAAACTAGTCGACCCTAATGAAAGAAACAAAGTCTTAAGGATCTTAACGGGTAATCTACTGGATACACGACCGCATTGTAGAGGAAAAAATAGAAGAAAATACTTAATTTAACAAGCGCCTAAATGAGCCCGATCATCCAATGAACATGGAACCCAGAAACCTTTTGAGATTTAACAAGACCATTAGTCTAGCTTCTGATTAACTGAAGGGGTAGCGCAAAAGTTCTTAACTATCTAGGTGCACACTTGATACTACGGTATCATATCTGTACCTATTACTTTTTCCACCATCGAATTTATGTGAACAACTAAGTCCACCCGTTGAGATTGAAAACAAAGTATTGACATCTTTTTAATTAAGAGACAGGATAACGTGTAAAAATTATGGAGTTTTCTGCTGTTTTGCTGTGGATAATTGTTCTTGTAAGAAACAACAAAGTTTTAATGACACCTCCTTTAATTTTTATATTTTGTTAGTGAAATAATTATTTTTTTTAAAATCTTTTACAACTTTATTAAAACGGTGATAAGCTGGAAACCAGTTGGCTGTCTAAGGATAAGTTGTCCTTTCAAATGATTGCCATCTTATTGATTTGCATGCTTTACGCCAAATCAATCTTTTATCCCTTTCTAGCTGTGTGACAACAACTTTATCCATAAACTGAAACAACCATAAATCAACATTGGCGTTCATCCTTGAAATTCAATTCAGATGATCGGAAAATCTCATCAATTCCCTGCACGAAATGATCGAAATAGGTGTAAGACTTACAATTTGTTTCATAATCAACTTAACAGAATATCCTTAAACTTTTACCCGCAAGAGGATAATCCTCCCTCGTATGTTATATGTGTACGTTCAATTCAAAAGTGCTTTGCAAATAATTATCATAACATATTCTTCTAATTCATTTCGTTGTATTTTTTTTTTTGCTACGATTACTCGTATGTCAGTACGACGATGGGAATTAAATTAGAGCATGATCTTACATAATGGGCGGAGCAATTGTGTTGTAATCTGTTAGGGGATTACAGCATAGACTGCAAATTGAATCAAAGTGGGCGAGGGGTGAATGTGGGTGGAATTTTGTTAATTTGCATTTGAGATTTGAAACGGCAGGTGTCGAAACGTGTGTGCTTGGCAACAGGTGCGTGATAGAAAATGGGATTTTTCATGGAAACATGTTGAAGCTGATTAGGCAAATTAAGCTAAACAATAAAAGGATTCCTGGACTTTTGTTATGCAGATGTTGACATAGAAAGGGTGTGTCGCAGCGATTAGTTGAATATATCATGTGGAAATTTTTCTGTCTGGATAGATGTGTCGAAACCAGGTGAAAAGAGACTGAAATGCTAAAATGAAGCTCTTGCCTATTATTTTGCACAGTGTTTTGTGAGAGAGAAAAAATGACTGACTAGACGAAAATTGTTAGGTACGTGATGTACACGAGTACATTCATTTTCGAAGGGAGGGAGACTGTAGATACATAGCAATTGAGTGTAATAGCGAAAGTGGTAAGAGTTTTAATGATTCTAGTGTTTTTAAGAAGAAAAGAAATAAGACGTAAGCAACGTTGAAAATTTCACTGAAATGGTGGGAGGTGGGAGGTCGGATATCTGTCTATTCAATTTTCCTTCTGCTCTTCATAAAATGGTGGTGTCATGTTGCACGAGAAAGGCCCATTTGTAATATATTGAACGAATCATAGTACGAATGAAGTGTAGGTTGGGTAAAGTTAGGATGGCTCTCTGCATCTGAAAGAAGGCACCCTCGATAGGGATACTGGGAATCTATAACTATTCTTAACTACTTACTGGACTAATGAACCCAGCTAAATGCCCCGTTACAGCATGAATGACATTACACAGAAACAATTGATTGAAACGTCTCTGATCAAATGTGTTCCAGATCTGTCTGGAAACTTGATGCCTTGTAATGATCGTCTTTCACTTCATACTTAGCAAGAGACGTCCCCACTCAATTGTTTTATATCTACTCGAGCAATAAGGCCTTTTGCCACATTAAGGGAACTCATCTGCCTTGATTTTGGTGGAACTTATCACTGTCAAACACCACCAATAATCTAAAGAGACCTACGACGTAAGTATGTACCCCTGATAGGAGCCAAAACGCATGTGTGGCACCATATTGATAAAGACAGGTGATGGCGAAACAATAAAATCCCAAAAAGATGTACACCTCTAAGAAGCATGCCTTCGATGAACAGACAAAGTGGATGTAAGAAGTAGGAAGGCTGACGAGATCCATCCAGTAATCTAGCAATAAAACTGCTGTTTCAGGTCCACCTTGCGGCAATAGAAGTCTATAATGAGACTTGGATCAAATATTTTTACGATCAGAGCATACAAAAATGGCTTTTAAGGAAAAAGAAAAAAAAAGTGAACAAAATTCAGTCGCCAAAGCACATAGGAGATGACCATTTGCTAACCAATGACCATTTTTGGGAGAATATGCTGAATGAAATTCTCGTCCTTATTTCTGATCCACACATAGAAATTCTTTACTTCACAAAGGAATTCTACATCGAAGCGTTCAACGATTTGGGTACGATTGGCAGCATAGCAAAATCTTGTTTACAAAATATCGGATTATCAAAATTTTACATTATTGAAATCTGGCAATAATAAAAAAATTTTTTAAAGGTACTCTGTTACAACACAAGAAAAGATACCAAGGGTAAGTTCTTGTTGTCGGTCACGCGCCTGTATTCAAGCAGTACTTGAGATGCCCGCTATGTGGATAAAAAGGATCTTACACTATGCGATATTCTTCGACTCATACACCGGGTGGCCTTCGGCATCAGTAGCTACAGGTGGTCATACCAATGTTATGAATGCCGGCAGATTTAAGAAAATTCGATGCTAGAAAAAGTCTGCCGTCGAAGTGCTTCAACAGAAAACCGAGTAAATAAACAAACCCAGGGATCCGTGAATCGTAAAAATTATAAAAGAACTACAACCTCTTAGCATCAGCTTCATTTTGTACTTCGACCGTATGCCAACAGGACGAACAAATTAAAGTAATCAAACCTTAAGGCAAACTGACCTAACAAGGACTCCAATATCGATGAAAGTTCCAGCAAATATTAACAAAAGGATCAAGATAAACGATTCATCAGTCGCCAAAGGATAAAGCAACAAACTTGCCATGCCCTCAGCTACGATGCGATACAAAACCGACCGGCATACAAATTCCGAGGTCCGCTTGATTAGCCAGAAATACAGTAGTAACGGAAGTTCGTATAGTGAGCAAAAAACTCAAAAAGGGAGTTATATAGAAAGTAAGTAACAATACAAAAGAATATCCATGCCATCAGAGCATACTCATGTTTTTCAAGGAAAACAACTATGACCTTGGATAAAAGTTTATAAAACAACGTTAGTTCCGTACAACTATATCTGTGCATGTGACAAAGCTAGGTAAGGTTTTGAGTGTGTGAAGGTATCAGGGCCGTAACTAAAACGGTAATTTTTTGTAGGAAAAAGTTACTCTGCAGTTATGTGATGGTTTTTAAGCCAAAAGATTCATAAAAATATCAGACAAACGCTATTCATCGCCATTAGTTACACTGCATTGAATCTCAAATATAAAATTGGATTAAAGCACACTTTAGCAAGTTCGCATTGAATCCATCGCTACCTAAGAGCCTGTTTAGATGATTACTCTCCACTACAGAGTGGGCAGTCATGTCGCGTTCACACAGTGTAGTGCCCAGTGCTGCATCACTTTACTGAAGTTTAGGGGTGGAGCAGTAGTGTGTCGGCGAGCATGTAGGTAGTTTCGCGCTGCGATTTTTTCCGAAAATGATGCGAGATGTAAAAAAAAACAATGAATGCATACATCAACAATGAATGCCGCTGCATCACCCTTTTTTTCAGAATTTTTTTTCATTGGTGTACTGATTACGTTTTGTTCGTAATTGCAGCCGTATGTATTCATCATCGCATTTGGATTTAATCGCTTAGTTGCCTTTTAATTTCTATATTTTTTTTTTTTATGTACACAATCATGTTGGAGAATATACAAAATAGAATAATCATCGTTAATTCCAACGAACGCTTCCATTTGCTCTCTTATCCAAATGTGTATTCATTTTAATCCGCGATCCTTACTACTACACGATCGAAAAGATTATGTCAAAATGGAATAGAAACGGAACATTTTGGGTGTGGAACGTGACTACTACCCTCGATTTGTATAGTTTCTTCGTGACTGCCGCTTTCCCTGTACCTCTCACTCTTCTCACCCAAAAACCACCGACATAGCGCACTCATGAGTAACCATCTAAACAGGGTCTAAGGATATATTCAAGAGGTTAAAATCTACATCGGTTAATGCTTTATTAATATGGTTGGAATAAGCTTTAAAGACACATCTGTCTTCGCCTTATTTAAGGCCAATGAATGCATGCAGTGATGCATGAGGCCTTAAAAAGCCGCACATGGACGGATTTGACACCAATGATGATGTTATACTGCTGTACTTATGCTATTTATATATTTAATTACCCTGATAAGTGGCGAGTACTTGTATTAATTTAGATACAGAAGAGAAGTTAAAACACTTCGTCCTATCAATTCTGCTTATATACACGTACATATATAAGGTATGGTGGGGTGAGGTACCACCTTAACAAATTAGACCTGTGCTCGGAAATAGAATGCCGATTGTATCATCATCCGAATATTATTCTTTGTGACTGGCTTCCACAAAAAAATACGTTCGTCAGTGGAGTTGAAAAGGTCTGCTACTAAGGGCATACTAACCATCATAAGGGAGTACGTCTATTAGGTCAATTCGCCCCTTTTGATGCAATAGATCTTTTAGGTCGCAGGATCGAGGGTTAAAAGAAATAATGCTTATATGTCGAATCACCTCATCTTTCATCAAATATAAATTTATATTCATTCATAAATGTTGTCCTATCCAAGTGAGCCATATATATGAATAGTCCACAAGACGACTTTCCTATAATGTTTAAGCCGAGAATGGATACAATTTTACTTCAAAACTTAAATTTTTTCTCCCACACTAAGTGAATTACGGTTTCATCAAAATTTTAGGTCATTGTACGAAATGTTCCAAAATACCACAGAGTCGATGGAAAATCGAAATGGTTTTTAAAAATTGTTTGAAATATTTCAAAATGTCACATTTTATTCTGATGGCATCCAAAAACAAAAAAAAACGGTCGAAATTTTAAAACATTTCGCGAATTTCTAAAATAAAAAAATATTTCAAAACAAAAATTTACTTCTGGGAAAACTCAAATGTCCATAGAATCTTGCAGCTTACCCCTAGTTTATAAGTGTGCTAAGAAATACCTGCCCCGAAAAAAAAGGTTGTTGGGGGAAATGTGGCTGAATATCTATTAAAATTTGTGCATTTGGCGTCGCGTCGTTTGCAGCAAGTTGCCTATACGCCAAATGTTCAAAGAATTCTGCGAAAATATTTCGTTCACATCACTTCAAACTCGTTCAACAGCTGAAGCTGGAAGACCATGATTTGTGTCCAATGTTTGGGGGTTGGGGGCAACAGAAGTCCTCTTTGGCCAAAAAATGCCGAATATCCTGTAAGTTGCAAGCTTAAGCCATCATAGAGGCTTATTTATTTTGAAAGAAGGCAGGACAGCTCATCACCCTCAATGATCCACGTTCAGAACTACCATCGCTTTGTTTGTTTATTGAAATGGCACTTCAAAGAAAAATGGATCTCAAAAGACAAGCTTTGGAGCTGATATGGATCTACCATTTTATAAATCATGTATGCTCGTTTGACCTTGTGTATAGAAAATAAACAAAAACTTTAAAAACTTATTACTTCGAAGCAAAACAAAAAAAAGAAATCTATTCAGCCCTTTTTTCAAGGCAGCGTATACTACCCTTAGAAGCATTTTTGTTTTTGTATCATGTCATGTACGCACACATATCCTTTGGAAGATGTTCCATTTACTACTAATTATTACTATCCTAAGTACTATACAACTAGATATACAATTTCTATACCTCCAAATTGCAGTACGACAACATGTTTCGACAAAAATTATCATTCTTGACACCGTTGGTATAAAATAACCCTCTGACATTGGTTTCCATTTTTACGACAAACTTTTACAGCCAGCAAAACTCCTATTGTGCTAACTATGTATGTATGTACAATATAAGCAAGAGTAAGATTCTTCTTTATGAGTACTTTTAGTCTCATTATGTAGATAATGTGATATCTATACACCCATCAATGAAAAAAAAAATATTTTTAATAATGTCATAATAAAATATATTAACGGTCTTCTATAAAATGAAACCAGACATGCATAAAAGTGAGCACGGGTATAACCTAGACTCAATATCGCAGTCTTTGAAATCGATTTTTGTTCGGTGGAAAAAATACTGGCAAAAGATTCCCAAGTTGTAGGATTTTTTAAGAGAAAAAGTTTACAAAAACTAACCCCGTCGTAATTCCGTAAAAGCCACCTATGTGTGTACACATTTGCAGCTATAAGTCTGCGTCATGAAACAAATTAAGTAAGTAACATCGTGAAAATGGAGAAACCCTTTCACATTGAAACCCCATCACTTGTATGCTGTTGCATAAGATCCATTAACAAGTCACATAAACTAAGTGAGATATAACCCAAACCATACCATAAAAATTTGAGTAAAATTCTCGTTTCTTTCTCAACATACCATGCTGCTCTCGACATTGTTCGCCTAGAACGAGATTCGCACAGCAGTGCCTAGTAAAAGAATAATCCAAATGACTGCAATCCAAGGCAATGAAAAAATCCTGACAATCGTAAACTAAAATGTGGGAATGGTAATAAAACCGCCATGACAAAGTATTCCATTCATTTTTGAGTCATAAAAATGTATCTCCGCAACATTTCCCTTCCCATCGACGTCTTGTGGAACCATACTCAGCTTGTGTTATAGGTGCACGTTTAAGATAAAGAGCCACACTCATCTCTTAGTCTGTATATCAATCACAGGATTACGCTTCACAGCGGCTTCAAGGCAATCAATTCGTATCCTGCACACAAGTGTATTGTCTTCATGTGGCATTCCTTGTACACACTGCTTTGTAGGGTGCCCTGTGCGTACCAGAGATAAAAATATAAGGATAATTTCTTAATTGAAAAAGGTTTCTCCATTAGTCAGCAAAATATATTTTTAAAAATCCTCTAAATGGAAAAAAAATGTAATCTTAGGGAAAAGGGTGAAATAAACGATTAAGTGTGGAATTTTTACCACCCCTGACAATCTGTATCCTTCGGGGATTTGAAAAAAGTAAGAAAAAAAAAATATCCCTTCTACACATTTCAATTTGTTGTTCCTAATCCAAGTCGTTCGATTTTTGCCTTCTTTCTCTGTTGTAGCCCAACCCCTCTCGCAACAGGTCACCAGCATTGAAGCTTAATCGAAAATTTTCAAACGGATTCCAGGATTTTGGGGCTGCAACAGAAACACGAACTTACACACACAAATACACATGCACAAGGACGAACGACTGTAATGAACGATTTGTAAGGTTTTTATTTAGCAATTTCCTGGTGTCCAACATTTAATCGACGAACTTAGCATTCGATTAACAATACACAAACAGGACCCATACTGAGTTTGTACCCAGCATGACAGGCAGGAAGGACACTACACTATTTTTACTCTTTTCCTCTATGTAATTTGCACTAATTTCTTTCAATTAATTACATTTCTTTTTAAACTAAAAATCTTACTCAAAATTATACCCGAAGGAACTCACAAAACCCGTCAACCGTTAAAGGACTCGTTATGAAAACGAGAAAAGAAATCGTTTTTCGCTCGCTAAGATGTGCAGCGGAAAATGTGTCTCCCGGCGGCGTGTTGTGGCGCAAACAACCCAATAGACTGACACCATACACCGACCAAGAGTCTTTGATCCTGGCAAAGGAACTAAACTATGAGAACCGCCCGAGAATCAATCTGTGTGCTAAACACACGCATACACAGATGTATCCACAAGTATTCAACTCAATCAGACGCGGAAGGTCCCCTAGTGTCTGCTGGCTTGACTGATGTCGAAAGCATGCAAAAAAGGAAACAGTTGAAAAGGAAGGACACACGAATCACAACAAAAACTTTCCTTGGAAATAAGAAATTTTCCCGCTTTACTCTCAGCAGCAGTCGCTCTCTCACTCTAAAGTGTGGGGAAAGCTTTTATTGTACGAAAAGAAAAACGAAAAACATAAACAATATCAGCAATACATCTCAATTTCATAGCAAGGACTTTTTAAAATAAATAAATCCTTCAGACAAAAATCCATTTTTTTAGTGAAGTGATCCCGCCAGACGCACTGTCGACATTGCCTCGGGTACCTTGCCTCTAGCCCTTTTGACACATCAAAGTAAATTCAAATTAAGGACACCTTACCCATCTGGCCACTCACCCAGTACCCACTGTCTGGGTGGATGCTTGTGTGTGCGTTTGAATATAGCATTGATGAGATTTTCTAAAAATAAGTGTGGTGAATTCTGAATTGCGCTCAGAATTTAACCCGAAAAGTAAATCTCGGCACAGTAGCGGAAACAGGACGCACATCATTGAAATAAGATTTGCTTGTGATAAGCACCTGAGAGAGCAGAGAATTTTGAAAATGGTGTGGTGAATAAAGGATGTGCATTCTCTTTTATGAGAGAACTTGTTACGTTATCAATGAAAAGCTTTTGGAAGCTTTCAAAAGTTTTCTGATAAAGGAATTTTCTCTTTAACCATAAAGAAGTTTTCTTGCTATAAAATACGAATTGTATGGGAGATTAGTGTTCTGAGACTAAGATTTTATTTACAAAAGCTTTATGCAACTTTTCTGAAACCAAGAAGTGATTGGTATAACATATTTGTACCTTAGTTTCTACAAATGTGTGCTTATAAGCCGTAGTCAGGTAAAACCCTACGCAGATAACGCAGAAGAAGAGCATATCAAGGTCTTCAAGGGGGTATGACAAAAATGTACCAAGCCGAGGCATAAATAAATGCTGATTAGCTGAGATCCTATGAGACAACTCCTTGAAAAGTGGAAAACTTAGTCCTCGAATAACCGAGGAAAAGAAGTTTACTAACTCTCGCATAAAAAGAAAGGTTTGGCAAATCCCACAGGCGTTCCAGTAGGGATGCAGTAAAGTGGGAGGGTAACGATCCCTACAATCCTGATCATTACCTTGCAACAAAAGGAAAAAAAGAAGAAGAAGAAATGTTGCAATAGCTCTCTGTCTGCATGAATACGTTAGTAATAGCAAAGTTATAAGAAAAGAATGTATGCATGGCTAATGGTGAAAATATTGTCATTAATGAAATTATTAGAATACTTTTGGATAAAACTAGAAATATGAATATTTCACCACTCAAAATACAGGGTCCAAGACCATTCGTGTTGTGCGTATGATATTTTTTCACACAAATGGAAGGGACCTACAGTTTACAGCCATATCTGCAAGGGAAATTGAGAAGCTTTCTCTTGACAGTTATTACTCTTGGACGTCAGACATTCGCGAGAGGTGAAACCGTGAACAAAATTTGTTGGTGTTTCTGGGATTCGAACGCTGAACCTCCTGCTCAGTGATCCAACGCACTAATCACTTGAGCCACGGCGCCCATTTCACCATTCACGAGCAAATAACTAGCACACTTACCGCTATAAAATTCAACTACCATTGCCATTAATCTATTTTAGTGACAATTTTCCGCTTTTTTGATTCCACAGCCACTAGGACATAACTTTTCTCTAATAAGGTAAAGCCGACTCTTTTTTTTTCAAGGAGACCACTTTCCGAGTTTTTAATTAATTTGTTTGCCTTTTATTGCGCTATTATTGATGTTAAACAATTTTGTTTTCTTGCGAAACAAGTCAGAAAGATTTCTTATCTTTATTCCATAGCTTCCGACAACCGCATCCATTGCTGCCTATCCACCCTTTTGAGTAAGTTAATTAGGTCTTCTTGCTTAGAGAAGAAGGACCTATAAAACTATTTAATCATGGACGCGTCACAGGTTTTATAGAGGGCTTACAGTTAACCTTGCTCAATACTCTGGCTTGTTTGAAAAATGGAATATGTACTTTGTAGCTCAAAATTACACGCGCTCCAGATGTAAGCTCTAACACTGACCTAAGGTCATCTCATAATTCTAATCGGATAGAAGGTCATACAGGATTCGCTAAAATGTCTTGTTACCTCTTTAGATATATGCAATTTTATGCTAACAATGGTCGATCAAATTTGGAAATATTCTCTTCACTAAGAAGCTCGAACTTGAAATTTAAAAAAAAAATAACAACTTTTTTTAAAGATCAATTCATGCCTTAATATTTAAAACCATTTAAGGTATATGTCAACTATTCTTGACAAAGCGCTTTCGAGCTGTCCAATTTCGGACTACTTTTTCGAACAATGATGGCCGTATCCCATTTACTACCTGCTGACTACCAAGACAATTATAAGCATAAACCACTGACTACATGTCGCCCCACAGGAAATAATTGAGAGATGTCAAATCGCATGAATTTGGATGCCGACTGACACATCCATTTCTCTATATCTAATCGCCAAGTCGTTATTTCAAAAAATCTATGTTTTCAGTCTTCGTATGGCATATAAGGCCTCCATATTGAAACCACATCTTGTGTGGATCAATATCACCCGCAGTCCTTGTGCATGATGCAGAAGTTAAGATTTTATTTTGGAGTATTCGGGCTGTTAATTGCCATAAGCTCGGTAAGGAGGATATTCCTTTACCGAAATTCTAGTCTGGAGAAGAGTCTTCCAATCTATCCCTAAGGAATTACGCATTGGGGTGAGGACTTACCTTTAGTGTAATACATTCCAACTTGGCATATCCTAAAGAAGGCTGCTAGTGAAGTGGTTCAAAAACTGTTTCCATGAAAATAAAATTATGTGGAATTAGAAAAAGTTTTTTTAAGCGTTCAATCAGTAACACCACCTTAAAATTAACCTGACCTATCCCCTACTTTCCTTTTCTCTTTAATTCGTGAACATCAAACCAGGATACGGCATTTCCGCAAAAGGTCATATACTAACACGTTGCGTTCTCTCTGATGTTCTTTATTATCCTTTTCGTGCCTACAAAGTATTTTATGCGAATATCTTCTACATTCCTTAAATTTAACTCACGTCCCTTTCTTTCTAACTAACAAAACACCAAAAGTCCTACCATTTCCCACAGGAATCAGCAACAAGAAAAAAGGATCTGGGAAATAATAATTACTACATAAAAAAAAATCGACCTTTTCGAATTATGCCGAAGAGAATTTATAAAATCCCAAGGATTAGATAACGCCAGAAACACAAAAAAATTAACAACCTCTTCCTTAATGAAAATTCGTTTTCTTTGGTTTCAGCCTTTGGAGAATAAAGTTTCATTTAGGTAATTGGCAACGGAAAATAGATTCTTTTTTTTTAATTTTACTGCATCCTGTTTACAAAATTTCTATTAGTGCTATGGAATCCTTGTGCAGAACCCCCAAAGAATATCGTTTATGCAAAATGTAAAGTTAAAACAATTTCCATCCAAGGACTCGCTTCTAATTAGTATACCATTTGCAGGTAAAAGAAACACTTTCTATACAACTACATCCACTGCATTACTGCATAGAACAAAAGGACATAAAAATAACTTTGAAAGTTTTTCTTCCGTCCACATCGCTTTCAAGAAAAAACACTCTAAACAAACAATAGAAAGATGACGGAAAAGATATTTCCTCTAGAGGGTCAAAGTAGTTTGCAATAATTACGATCAGCACTTCCGATACATACACATAGTCTTTCGAGGCACTTCCACTCGAATCATGTTTTCCACTTTTGCCTCATAATTCACAGTTGCTCGCACAATTTCACAAATTTAATGAATTTCCCATTTGGTCCTTAAGCAAACAATTTCTTCCGCCAAATTTGGCGCATAATTATGGGAGGAGGCGAATTACGTTCATGTGGATGCTGTTGCCTATGCCGAGCCGAGTGGGTGTACGCACATACATATAATATAATGCTATGGCGATAATCAAATCAGACACACACATATGATCCTGCGTGTCTATTAAATTTTCACAAGGCCGTTGATTAATTGAATTTTCATGAATGAAATTAACCTCAGTAATTTGCATGACAACTGAGAGAACGAGATCCTGGCGGGAGGATTTAAGTGAAAATTGTGACAAAGCTCCTTATTCAAAATTAAAAAGAGGTTGTAGGTAAGTACACGCTGTCGCCCCATTGAATAGAAATGACCCGAAGTCGTTTTCTGTAACAGCTCCAAGATGTTGATGCAAGTAATTATGTACCGCTATGGAACATCCCTTTGTTTATACTTGCTTTGCTTTGCTTGCTATCACGTTTAGAGTTGCCTCCTCCGGGTTCCACCCAGACACTTTTCCTCTCTTTTAACTTCTTATGCTCGTTTTGGGTGAGCTTATAAGCAAATGGGGAATGTAGTACGAGTATGTGTGTGACTGCTTCGTTGCCTTTTATCTTGAAGGCTGTTAAGTCAGCTTCTACTGTTTTTAAAGTAGCATAAGGGTTTTGTTTGTATCAGAGCTTTGTCGAGGGTATAATAGCCGACAGAGTGACTGTTGACTGACGTCATTAAGGGTATGGACGGGACCAATTAGAAAAGTAATAAGACCCAGGAAGACAAATCGAGGTCAAGTGTTGTTCAGAATGAAGAAGAACAATGTGTAGTCGAAGTGTGTATTTGTGACTTGTTATGGGGAGCAAGTGGAGATTCTATTTCTCGGGTCACAGTTAATTGGGGTCCTGTCGGTAATTTAAGTGTTATTAGGAATATAATTTGGTAAAATTATTTTAACTATCAGGAGACATATTATGGAAATGAGATGAGTTCGCATAATGAGTACTGATTGTGTCGATGATGAGGTTTTCTTTTGTAGTTAAAACATGCGCAAGGAAAGAGATTTTAATTTTATTCCTGACATGAGTTCATTACGTAGCTTGCACGTTTGTCCAACTCTGATGTTCCCTTTTTCCGAATCGTATTGAAAACAACTCTGGTTGGTCTTAGTCCAGATGAGGAATTAGTCGATCGGCGCCGTGACATGAGCATTCTCAGACAACACGTTTGCATAAAATAGCCTGAGATGCTCTGCATGAATACCAATTACGCAGTCACCAATAATGACGCCCGTGGTAACTCCTAATGGCTTTTTTACCTGCTTGACTATTGCAAAGTTACATTTGTATGTATGTATGAATACCGAAGTAATAGGGACTTTCATGAAGTTGTCTGCCTTAGATGTATACAAAGATAATCCCTTCTTTGAGAGTTGGTCAGCTTCGGATCACAGTTTTGGTCCTTAATACCTTATTTAAAAACTGTTTTGCTGTCAATGTACGCAGTTACCTCCTTTCCTTTGAAATTTTGTACTAAAAAAAGTTGTGTGCTACGGTAAATTTTCGAACAAGGCCTTGAATTTGGGAATAATTGCTTGTTAAAGTCATATACTTCGTTCAACCCTTATTTAATACTAGACCCATCTTGGCGGTTTCCAATTTGTGGTCAACATAAATATTAAACGGCCGCCGATGGCGTTCGGGCAACCAATAGACTTGAGAAAGAGAACACTTGCATTTGCTTTAAGAGGCCTTGAGTAATTTTTTTACTCTGGGAGGCTTAGATAGATGTTAGCAAAAACTTTTTAGAGAATTACCCACCGGCTAATACTAATTTTTTTGTAGCGATGCCAAGGTATTACAAAAGAATGTGAAAATTGATTTCAACACGATGCAGTGTAATGCGACAATCATGTATTGTTGAAGCGATTCTATATTTTGCAGAACTTACCCAAATGTCGCAAACTGTGTGAAAATTGTTTCTTTTTCGGTGTCGATTCTGCGCCAAGCATGTCAACCATTCAACGTGTAATGAATAATTTTGAAAATATACATGTACTAGGAGGTAAAGCAACGCCTGGAAGACAACACAGCTAACGTACCCCACAAAATATTGATGCAGTGAGACAAAGTGCTTGCGAATGTCCGGGCGCCTCTCATCGACGCCGTGAAAAGGAGTTGAGAATGTCTCCATCATGCCGCGTTTAAAACTTTTTTCTGTTCCCGAGTTTGATGGATTTGACTTATACCGTATGTGGTTTTAACAGGACCGTGCCACATCATACACAGCTCGTGATACGATGCAAATTTTTGCGAAAAACTTTTCCCAGCTGAATAACGCCAATTGACAGCCCTGATTTTTTTCCTATGAGGGGTACACCAACGACACGTGTGTACGAGGTACACAGCAGAATAATGTGCTAAATCTTTACAATGCTTAAGAAATTATTTTGTAGTAAACTCATATCCAACTGAGTGCAACTGAATTGAAAATTCCATAGATGATTCGATGTTTAAACTTTTCCTCAATAGTCCAACGTACTACCCACTGTTTTTCGACGCCAACTTTGTTTCTGTACTCGTATTCAATTTTAAATTAAACTGGATTACATGCACAATGAACTGTTCTACGATTTAAAGTATGCTCCTTAAATAAGAACATAAAACTTCGTGCACCATCGTCTTATTATTCAAAGTTACCCCCCACTCTTGGTTCTGTGGTCAATCATTGCCTGGCGCCAAGGAGACCAATGTACATCCAAGGAACCTGATCATTATTACAACCCAACAATTACGAAAGAAAGCAATTACCCAAGACACATTAATTTGTGTTAATTACTTCCGATGACGCATCTTTGTGACTTTCAATGAATAAGTTATAACCCTTGGTAGGTATCCAATTAATTACTTCCTGCTTAGTTTTATCACACTTCCGTTTTAATTATCGATAGTTCTTTGCATTGCGAAGTCCTCTGCAAAGGCCAAATCACTTTACTACCTATTTGCCAAAAATGCCAGCAATAGGAGTACCTAATTTAATTAGAATTGATTAGTACACAAAAATGATCTCAGATAGACCACCAGTTGCTTACAACAAAGGAACACCAAGTGGTATTAATCCCAGCTGTTCACTTAATTACATTTATAAGTCGTCGGGAGCCTGCCTTTTAATCAAAGAAAATTTCCTTTTTTTATGTCAAATATCCTTCAACGGTATTGCGCGGTATATAAAAACGAAAAGGGAAAAACTCAAAATGGAATAGAGCACATGCTGCCGGAGTAATAATAAAAAATCATATTTCAATTTTCCAATCCACAAAGCCCTTCATATCGCCTCTGTAGATTTCCTCAAGGTTTCTCCTTCTTACGCAAAATTAATGTCGGAAATAATTTAATCAATTTAACTCCTAACATCGCCTTCTTTTCCCGATACAGTTTCCTAATCGATGTCGTCGTAGCTGAAGTTAAATCGTGTGTTGGTGTCATTGCCGTCTCATAAATAAAATGTTTAGTGAAGGCTTCTTGCACACAGAATGTCCTTAATCTTTACGCACTTTCATTTCTCACTTCATAAAGATGAAGTCGGGTGTGCAGAGAATCTCTCCAATTACATTAAGTGAATACGTGTTGGGGGTAGACTTCCTTGCGTGTCAGTCAAGGTCGCATATTAGGAGTTATCATTCAGATGCAGACTTTAATTTTATTTAGGTATTCTTTTGCATAAAAAAAAAAACATCTAAATGAAGCCTTTTGCTGTTCACTAGATTGTAGATTGTTAAAGAGGTGGGAATATGTCACCTTATCACTACGGCCGCGATTGGGCCTATTGTGATTTCCTCCAAACTTAAAGCTCACTCAATATGCCCGATTTGGTAAAGAATTTTACTATGCTTTTGAGTGAGCTTGCAGATAGGTCTTCAGCTTCCAGATAGAATTTACCTAAAAATGAAGTGTTCTGATTAGACAGTTGCAGTGACATAAGATGTGTTCTGCTGATTCTTCGTCTTCGTTGCACATTCTGCAGATGAGGTCTTGTGCTATTCCCATAGCCATTAGATGCTTTTTCACTTGACAGTGGCCTGTAAGGAAACCCGTGGATATACGAATCTGACTCCTATTTAGTTGTAAGAGTTGTTTCGTTCTTTTGAGGAAAGGGTTTGGCAGAAAGATTTTGGCTTGTCTGTTACCTTCAGTTTCCATCCAGTAATGGTTCGCCCTTTCTTTTAGCCAGTCTTTTATACAGCTTTAGCCGTACTCACTGGTAACCCACAGAATGGTCTTGGCATTATAAAGTTTGACGCATCTCCTGTTCTGGCTAGCAGGTCGGCTTTTTCATTTCCCTCATATTCACTGTGTCCTGGCACCCAAATGAGATGAACTCTGTTTGTGCTGGCTAGCGATAAGAGTAATTGAAGGCAGTCCCATATTAGTTTGGATTTCATAAGCCTTAATTGCCAGTAGAGCAGCCTTGCTATCTGATAAAATATAAATGTTCTTATTGGTTAGGGATCTGTTTATATTTTCTCTGATGCATAGTTCTATAGCAAATACCTCAGCTTGGGATACGGAGTTACTCTTTTCCATGCATGAATGAATGAGGGTTTTTGTAGTAGCGCCGTATACTCCAGCCCCAACTCCTTCATCTGTCTTGGACCCGTCTGTGTACCATACATGAGAGTTATTGGCAAATTTAGGTTTGTTCTGTTCCCAGTTATTGCGATCTGGGAATGTAACCTTGAAGTTGTGGTTGAAGTCAAATCTTGGCAAACATTTGTCCGTGATTGTTATTCCAAGTAGATCATTACTGTTGAGCTCAAGTGCAATATCCGAGTGAACTAGTTTGGAGTTTGAGTCATCTTTCTTTATATGAAGATGTAGAGGTGGTAAGCTAAGAATAACCTCAAACGCTGCCGTAGGAGCAGTTTTCATTGCAACTGTTGAGCATACACAAGCTAGTCTTTGTTATTTATTGAGCCTGTCCTGTGTAGGCCTTTGCTTTGTTTTATGCCACCCTACTGGTGCTGCATATGCTATAATCGGTCTTTCTATTGCTGTATATAGCCATTACATCATTTTGGAATTTAGACCCCAATTTCTACCACTGAGACTTTTGCTGGTCCATAATGAGATCCTGGCTTTGTCTATTGCTTTTGTAAGGTGAGAATTCTAGGTAAGTTTTTCATCTGGTGTAAGGCCAAGGTATTTGACCTCCTTAGAGAATCCTATTGTTTCACCAAAGAGTGTAGGTGGTGTTGACTAACTGAATGCAATAATCGCTTGACTACCATAACCAGTTTCGAGATTGCTTACGATCGGCGAGGAAATAACGACAAAACGTGACTAAGTGTGGTTTCGCACTTATTTACCACAATTTTTTTTAATTATTTTAAATTTTATGCCAAGACCATAAAGGGGACGTTTTTGTGTTTGAAATGTTCTTAGGACCTCTGCAATTCATGCAATTGAATGAACGTTGGAACTCATTGAGATTTTATAACGGTTTCAAAATGAATGTGCGTTCCTGGTGACAACGTCTGGGGAAACATTCTGCCCTATGCGAGTATTCGATCCGATTTTAATTAAGACCCACTTCCACTGAAATGCAATTGAATTTTATTGGTCAAAATAACTAGAAAATACAATTTGTGAAAATGTTGGAATACAGACATATGTACATCACAATAGGCCCTACCCTAAGTCACCACTATTCTCAGTAGTGAGTCCGGTCGAATATGATTCTAAATTTAGGTGTTTTTTAATAGAAGTGTATTTTAAAAATATTTGCGGGCAGCCTTGTAACCTTTATTAAAAAAATTGTTAAAATCCGATAGTTAAATACGTAGACAGGAACACTAATCTATTAAATACCAATTACACTTAAGCCTTAAGTTTTAAACAGCCGGATTTGGAACTTTAAAATCTAGAACTGACGCCCAGTGGAAATAAGAAAAAAAAAGTAAACAATCAAAAGCTTACACTAAGTACAATACATCTTTAAGAAGAGGTACGAAAGAGCTTCATCTAAAGCCTTTCAATTATATGGTGGTAAAACACCCGCCCAGAAAACTGTAAAGACGCCTTTAGATAGGGTCAAACGTCTGGCATGTTTCGGGATCGTCGATGCAATACGAACGACACCAACATCCTAGGCATTCTGCCGCTGGTCTTATTTATTAAGAAAACGATGGCATCGACGGCACTTCATCTGCATCGGGATGACAACTGGCTTTGGTGCGGTACCATCTATGGGCAACAGAAAATCCTAGATCTCGTGAAAAATGAGATTAGGGAATTGAATATGCCCATGGACGGAATAAAGAGAGTATGTTACCGGAAGGTATCATAAAGCTCTTATCGAAAATGGAACTGGTGATTTAATCATCTTTGTGGATGGGTCCGTAGTGGGTGACAGAAGAACTAGAACCGGCCTATCTATTAAGCGGAGATGATTGCTTGTGACATGCGTTGGATCACCTGGATCACCTGATAGAACGTCAAGTTGTCGGTAAAAATATTATTACAGCTCTGATACAGATAAAAATACATCCCTGGCAATGAAATGTGTTCATCAACCTAATGAGTGCTCATCTCGAAATGAGATCACGGTGCTCTGGGGGAAAATGCACGTAGGGACTGAGGACAATGAAAAGGCATACTCCCTAGCAAACCAAAAGTCAACCGCGGAGTTCTCCGATCCGGATCCATTTGCTGCAATTGGGAGTAGAATGGTGGAGCACCTGATTAACAATTGGGCCGCGCGAAACACCAGAGAAGATGGTCAAGCCTGGAAGGTTGTAGGCAGGCTAAAATGGCTATTAAATTCCCTATGCCATTCATAGGGAAGTTCTAAGCTTGGAGCGAAGAGCTCTGAAATAGGTGATTGTCTTATCTAGAGATCATGGAAATTTCGGAGATGGGTCTTCTGAAGGATGCTACCTGCGAACTATGCCTAAGCTCAAAATAACCCCCCCTATTAGGACCATTAAGACAAGGAAGGCTCCAATCTGTGGGTTTAGAGCTGGCAGAACACAAAACAGAAGCGGTACTAATCAGTAGCAGAAAGAAGAGGGAAACAATCACTCTTACGATAGGAGGACACCAAATTACATCGAAGCACGCCATCAAATACCTAGGCGTCATGATTGATGCAAGGCTTTCTTTTAATGAACATCTGGTATATGTTAGTGACAAGGCCTCACGAGTGAATAATGCACTAATGCGCATCATGCCAAACCATGGGGGACCAAGACACAGCCGACGCCAGCTCTTATCCAGGGTGGTGACATCTGTCATACTCTACGGGGCACCAATATGGGCTGAAGCCATGAAAGTTAAGGCATACAGGCGTAAAATTGAATCGACATACCGACTCTGCGCAATTAGAGTATGCAGTGCATTTCGCACAATATCGGAAGATGCAGCCTATGTTATCGCAGGATTACTCCCAATTGACATACTGGCTGAAGAAACACAAAAAGCCTATGAAACTAGGAGCCATGAACCTGGGTCAACCTACAGCGAAGCGAACCCAGCAGAGAGAGCAACCAGCATGGCAAAATGGCAACAACGATGGAGCGCATCATGTAAAGGTCGATGGACCTATCGTCCTATACCACTACTTGAGACATGGACAAGTCGGAAACATGGTGAAGTTGATTTCTATACAGCGCAACTACTAAGTGGGCATGGATGTTTTCGAGCGTATCTTTACAGATTCAAGCACGATAGTTCCCCATTGTGTCCGTACTGCGCCCAAATTGTAGAAGATGCGGAGCATGTATTTTTCCACTGCCCGCGATTCCAAACCAAGAGGCAAACACTGAGGAATAAATTAGGAGAAATACCAACCACCGAGAATATAGTGCAACACATGATAAAATCACTGGAAATATGGAGGGCTGTAAGTGACTTTGCAAAAGAAATCACGATACAACTTAGAAGCATTGAACGAGAAAGGCGCCAGAGTGAAGAAACTCTATAAGAACGTTAGCAAGGAAACTTGAAGCCCCCCCTGTGAAGAAATGCTTAATGGCGGTACCGCAGGGAACAGGGGAAAGGAGTGGAGGTGGTTTTAGTCGGTAGAAATCCGGCATGCTGTTGAACCGATTATTTCTACAGTATCTTTTGAAGATTCCCACCTTCTACAAACAAAAAAAAAAAAAAAAAAGACAAGGAAGGACAATATTGCAAATTAAATTTAATCCAGGTTGTCTTCCTCTCACTAAGTCGGCCATGATTAAATGAAAGTGTCTAAAGCCTCGTGGCGCTCGAGTATAGTGTCAGTGGGTCGAGTCACCATAACCGCGCCACGGCATCTCGGCCTGTATGGTACGTCAGGGCTATACGCCAGTTGTTTATGCATGGCTTTAATTGCAGGGAAACGGTCCATATCGGAGCTTTAATGCATACGAGATACTACATTTTCTCCATAACTTCTTTGCTTTTTTTAGTTACCAGAGCCTTCCCCCATACCAACCGGCATTTAAATAGCACCATCGAGGAACTGGACGAAATCAGAAACCAATTTGGTTTGATCTGAAATGGAAAGACCACGTATTCGTTTCAAAATCGAAAACCAAACATTTCCGACTTTTAGAAATGATATCATATTTGCTTTGGAGCAGCATGATAGATCAATCATGTGCATGTTAAAGATAGTCCTTCCGTATGAATCATCTTGAAATGCTGATCTTACATTCCTGAACGACCTTGTTTGATCTGCTCCAATCCTGTCTTGTTGGTCCTTCATTATTTTTTTTTATTTCTTTGCATTTGTATATGGAGTGATGGCAGTGAAGTCGGAATCTGAGAGGTTCATTTCAGCTAAGTTCCACATTTGCTAGCATTTTGTGAAATAGTGGTGTCACCTGTAGGAGACCCTTCAATTATTGCGCCAAAAAACGATTAAGATCTTAGGGAATGCCATCCAATTTCAATGCAATGATTTTCAGAATAATTACATCCTCATAACCGTTAAAAATTAATTTATTAACGATTAACTTCGCACTTAAGGTATAATATGTCGAGGTAAAAACACTTTTATGTCTCCTTATAACCCTTAACCTTAATTAAAAAGTAATGAATCTCAAATTTCCCAACTTGCATAACTCTACGGTAACTAATTTGTTTTCTATCATGGCATCAAGTTCAAAAATTCTCATCAAATTTTAAAGTCATCCACGTACCCATACCACAACTTCACAGCTCCAATATTGTAAATCCCTTCAGTCAATGCTGAGATTACTGTTACAACACGTCGGTTGGTGTCACGCTTTACTGCTTCTTCACGTCTTGTCATCCATTAAATATTAAAATTTCAAACCGAGAAATAATCGATTTTCATCAGCGTTTAACGTTGTTAGCTCCTTGTCGGCCATCTTTTACCTTCCACCCTTGGCATCCGGCATCCTGTCAATCTCAACCGAGAGAAACTTTTTGCATAAATTTCCCAAACTATTTCTTCGACGAAATTATTTTCAAAGGTGACACTGGTAAGTCATTAGGAAACTTTTACAGCTCACAGTATTATATTAACTTTTCTCATGTTGCAGGAGAAGGCTTCGCCCATAGATATTATTATTCAGATACTTTTGAAATGTTCCCATTGCTTTGTGGTATTTTATCATCATAAGGATGTGTGCGCAGCGAACCTCAGCAATAGCTCACCAACAATGACCGCATTTAATTTGTTTCTAATGTTCCGGGGCACTGTGCTTGACGTTAACCTCCACAGGGAGTGGTAACGCGGTGACTGAGCACCACATGCAGCACAAAGCTATCCTGCATTGTTTTGATGGAAGTGATCAGCTCATGGGACTGTGGTCCATTCATTTGTCATATAATCCTGTCCAAAAAGGCAACTGTGCTATCCTGCATTCGGGTTGCAATTTTGAAAGTTTCTCTGCCTGATGCGCATATGGTGGACTACCAGAGGGAAACTAAAATGATGCAGGAGAAATTTGCTCGCGTACAAATTGTTTGGTTAAGCCATTGTGAGGACTATCCTGTGGTGAAATGGAGACGGACTAATGGCTTGTATGCCACAGGGGTACAGTAATCGAGAAGCGTAATTGTTTTGAACTGTTAACCAGTTTCTCTGGGATTTGACGTTAAAGAGGTACAGTTGACTGAATGTCTACAATTCGTAAAAGTAGTATCCTTATAGATAGAAGGCACTTTTAGTTGAGAATTGTCTTAAGTAAGTGAGTGAGAATGCTGTAAACGTGCTGCAGCAACAATCACATATTCAACATAGGAGGCCCAAGACAGAGTCGAAGATTCCTATTAAATAGACAATATGCGGCCCCAATGCGTGCTAGGGCCATGAGGACTAAAGCAAGAGATAGCTGTGCGTTCATGCAGTCTACGTGGGACCAAAAACACCTCTAACAATCCTTCAAAGCCTTATAAAGAGCCTGGCATGCCTAAAATCCACTCATGGATTAATGAAAGCCATAGAGAATTGGAACACTCATTCAATGCTACCCATAAAACGACAGGACATGGGTGCCCCTTCTCGTATTGCACAAGCAGAATCAGAAACTTTATTATAGACTGCACAGGAGGCGAAGAAAACGTGATTCTCAAATGTCCACGACACACACGTGTAATAGAAGTTCTAAGCTGAAAACTTGACGAAACATTAACCCTCCAAAATATTTTTTTTTTTTTTTTATAATTTGCACGCACTCAAGGGGTTATGAATACCCTTATACATGTTTTCACACGGTGCGGGCGTTGGAAATGTAGATAGAGAGAGAGAAAGAGATTGGTGTAGTGGTTTGAAACTCAGATGTGTTAGGTTTCACATTAGCTCCAGGGGTGGTGTCCAGATAACTGGAGAGATTTTTTGTTGTCATTTTATTTGTTTTGCCTTCGCTTCTGATTCACAGTATTTTTTTCCCGATCCACCTGATGTCATGAGCATATCAATTATCAAGAGAGCGATCAATTTCTCCATCCATATGGCAAACCTACTGCCAGTGTTATGCCTTCGCAGTAGTGTTGTCATAAGCTTTCGCAATTGATCGGACTGCCTCTTATCATATAATGCTTACTGACATCAGGGATTGAACTGTGAACCATCAGCTCGACAAACGATGACGCTAGCACTACACCATTGCCACCCCCAAGTGTATGTGTATGTACATAAGTGCCAAAATGCTCGAAAGTCAAGAAACTTCTAATGCATCCGTAGAGTGTATAACGTGCAAGAACAAGGCGTATGAGAAAAACAGAGGAAAGAGCACGACCAGAACAACCTAGACCAGCGAGCGACTGACTTGGTCGATGTCGCTGTACAGCTCGGAAATTTTCAGAGCCAAGGTAGACAAAGTCCCTTACTACCTCGAAGTTATAGCTGTCAACTGTGAATTCGTCGATGTGGTATGCCCCTTCTTGTTGACAGCATATACATACTTGTTTTTGGCCTCATTTACAGATAAACCCATTTTGGCGGCTTCTGTTTCGATACTAGCGAACGCACCTGTGACAGCCCGCTGTGTTCTGCTAATTATATCGATGTCATCGGCGTAAGCTAGTAGTTGTATAGACTTTTGAAAGATTGTGCCTCCGGTGATTTTCGCACAATTCTTTCAAGAATGATATTAAAGAAGTCACATGATAGCGCATCAGCTTGTCTGAATCCTTTTTGACGACGAAGGTCTCGATGAGCTCATTACCAACCTTGATGGAGCAGCGAGCGTTCTCCATCATCATCTTACATAGACAAACGAGTTTGGCAGGGATACCAAAACTAGACATGGCTCTGTGTAGCTCGTCTTTGTAGATGCTGTCACATGCGGCCTTAAAATCGATGAAAAGATGGAGGGTATCGATTTGGACTTCTCGGGTTGTCTCCAGCATATACCGGAGTGTGAAAGTTGAATCAACTGTGAACTGTTTTGGCTTAAAACCACACTGATAGGCCGAGGCGGTATCATTTCTTATAGATCGGGATCGTTTGAGGTGGCTAGAACATTAAGAGCGAATGGACACCAATGCTCCAGCCCGCAGAGTCTTCCAATCTAGCAAAGAGGGATAGCTCAGCAGAGGACGATCTCTCCTAAAGTGGCGTGGAGAAGTAGAAGGGGACCTCAACCAACTTTGAGTGCGCAATTGGAGGCAGTTAGCTAAGGACCGGGCTAACTGGAGAGGCTTGTTGGTTGCGGCCCGAACGGTAGTATCACTTAAGTAAGGAAGTAAATGGTAAAAATCCATTTTTGATATAGAACAAATTAGTACTAACATATTATTATCTATGTCACTGAAGTTATCAAATGCTGTCGAACTTTTCACCCAATTATCCATTCGATCATCTTAAACAAGATGCGTCTCACAGTAACTCATTATTCTGTTCATTTATCTATCCTATTCAAAATTAGAGTTTATCAATGATTCAATTTCAGGCTTTTCCAATTTTCCTCAGTAATGAACAAATTATTGTGGGACTACACTTGGTCTTAAAACATCAACCAAAATTCAACTTTTGGTAGAGCTTAATTAAATTTTAATCCCATTCATTCAACACTAACTCCTGCCATTCATGAATTATTATCAGTGTCTTCATTTGCTGAACAGGGTTAAAACAAACACACTTTAGACAAGAGACCTCATAACTGAATAATTAACTGGAATGAATTTCCACACGATCCAAGCATATGTCTCATATACACACCCTGTGTAAGCCTGCCAAAAAGTCCTCTTGTCACATGCACTCAATCAACCCTTTCTTTGGAGAGTCATCCCCATTAATTATGATAATGGCCATAGATGACGCACATTAACAAAAATGATATTCAGTGAAAGTTTTCCCTCATTTATTTTTTACAGGTAATTGTAGTATAATTAGCCTTTTAAATACACCTTTGTGTGGGGCGGGATTTTTTTCCCAGAATGAATGTGTGTTTGCGACAAAATTTTCGGTTAATTTACCCAAAATGAACATGAATCTTATTCATGATGAGGTTATAATAGTTTGGCCATTTGCTGGATTACAAACTTTTCATGAGATATATACCTGTGGGACTAAGGGTGACTAACTAACAAAAGTGGTGATTGGATCCTGAGAATTGTATAAGCTTCAAATGTATCTTTCAATGTATGTATCTTTTACAAGTCTCGCCATGGTGAGAAGGGAAGAACTAAAGGTTCTTGGAACACAACACAAGCTAACGCTTTGTTGAATCCCTGGACATGAGATGGCAGACGAATTGGCTAGAAGAGGAATCTCATCCGCATCAAATAAACTTATCAGTAATCATCCCGCCTTGCACACTAAAACTTTAACAAAACAGGGACCGACAGGCTTATGCGAAAGGATAGGAGATCCCTTTCTGCCCTGGTGGGAGTTCCCATGGGACATAATGCCTTGCAGTACGAAGAAAACTGCGGCAAACGGAAGAAGAACTATGTCGAGGATGTGGAGATGAGGAATTTAGTGAGGACACAACCCACTTCCTCTGTCATTGTCCAGCTCTCATCCACCTCAGATACAAATTTCTTATACTACACTTCTTCCAGGACCTTGATGAAATTTCCAGCAGATCAGTTAACGACATTTTGAACTACGTCAAATCAACTTGATGGGTTGCGTTCATCTAGAGTAAGTAGATAAAGCGTGGCTTATAATAAGGTTGTCCAATGGGTCTGTATTTACCTGAGTGTGGAGTTACCTAACCTAACCCAATATAGTGTGTAAAATATAATTTTTTTGAAAACGCTGTAAGTAGCTGAACATACATATATTTTTGCATACGACCCATTGCACGAATCCCAATAAAAAAAAACTGCCGCTTTTTGGATGCGGTGAAAGGGGATGAGGTGCACTCCACGTGTTCATTCCAAGAAATGTTTTGTGGCAATCTATCTTGTAATCCAATGATTTCATTATCCACTCGTTTACCATTCTAAATTTCAGCTACAAACCTTATGCTAAATAGTATTCTCTTCAGCAGATGGATTTCTTAGAAGCAGATTGTACTAAAGAAATCTAATCTCTGACAAGTGGACTCGTTAAAACCGATTTCTTTCCACCTTTATTCCAATTTTCCATCTTATAATTCCTTCTCCAAGTTTATGTCTTACAAAAAAATCCCCCATCAAAAGACTCCCCTCGAAAGCAATTACCTGGTCACCCTCATTACCCGGCATTTCAAATGTAAGCAGTTTTTCTTACTTCCAGTAGCGTTATATCGTATTTCGCCTTCTACCACCCCCTAATCTCTGACCCAAAGAAAATCCAAAAAAAAAAGAATAATAGAAACAAAATTGTGTAGCTAGCGTATTACATCCTTCGGACTGCTGAGTAAACATTTTTTCCACCCCATGGTGCTGACTGCCTGAATATTAATCTCAGCTGCGACTTACACACTTAAAATTTGTCGATTAAATTTCACGCCATTCTAATCGTCGTCATCATTACCGTCATGAATTATTCACACATACCACGCAGAGTCCCTTCACCGGCGACCAAACAATGTGACGCAGGACGACGCAGCACGCGATTTTGTTCGGTAAAAGTTTCACAAAGTGAAAGCGAAGAGATTTTCTAGTTTTCCTCCTTTTTTCACCGTTCATCTAATGCGATTCACCTACTAACGGCCACCACCCAGTGTCGTCACACTAATTAAAATGTTAATTTAAATTGACTTTAATTAGGAGATCTCTGACGACTCAAGGCGAAAGGATTAATCAGAGATTATAGTCAAAAAGTTTTGCATTCCACAAATACACCGAGATGCACTATAAGTATGCGAACACTTTACAAGGAGAGTAGATATCCTTGCTAGCAAGCTGGCAACAATAAAAAAGCAAGTCAATTAATCAACATCCTACTCGAGGATGTTCATGCATTCCAAAAGGGATCTGATTTGTTTATAAAGGGACGAGGAAATCCAGGCTCAAAAACGGTGATAGGATAATGGTAATGGAGATGTTATGATTTCAAAATTTATCAGCATGGTGTTATTTTTCATTGTCAATTGAAATCGCTGACAGTCACCCAAAGGACCCAATAAAAAAGTGTTTGGGTCGGATAAGGAAGATAAACGAATGCAGGATGATCTTGTGGATATTTATAAGATTATTTCACATTTCTCTTCGGGCTTTGTTTGCTGCGGTTGGTAGGGCATAACTTTTTACGATTATTAGGGTTCGTTTGATCCTTGTCCTTGTGAGCAGTGTATTCAATTTTGGCTCTGTCGTGATTTTTTTGTCGACAACCTGAATGTAAGAATGAATTCGTATATAGGCAAGTCGTTTGGGGATTTTTTTGGCTCTTCAGAGTAATATCCGGATAAAAAAATTAGAGATACAATGGCTGCATAAAACCTAATGAAATTGAATCATTAAATTGTTAAAGCGTGCATTCTTACTATTAGATAAGGACTAAGGAAGGAGCAATGAATAACGGATAAATGTATCATATTCGCTATAAATCCAAAGGTGCGGAACCTTTTTTAGATAATCGCGGTCATAAATTGAAGCTTGGCATGAAGTATGTTTAGGTATCTGCAATTTTGTCAAGGTTTTCAGGAAAATGACACCTTTGCTCTATAACCCTACTTAAACCAGCCTTAGAAAAACCGGGCGCCTAGCTTGGGATTCGATATGAAAATAGAGCTCGTAACAAATTCATTACCAACTGAGAGGCAACTTTAAGAAGACCTAAGAGAGGCACTAAAACGTTAAAAAAACCGTGACTGTCACCAGAGCAAAAATATCCTTTCAAATTCCCATAGTAAAGCAATGAAGGGTATGTATCCGGTAAGAAAATGACCACTTCCATTAAACATTGAAAATTCATGAGTTAAGGCCACAGAATTGCCAAACTGAAGGGATGGCTCATCTTGAGAAGAACTAGGAAAGAAGTGGTTGTGCAGACCAATAGTACAGCCAAACAGGCATAGGAAATCAGCAACCTAGAATCCATACATAATCAGCTAAAAAATTAAATTTTTCTCATTACACATACACAAGCTCAGACTGGAAGTGAAAAATTGAAAATAGCAAGGACACCTGCTTCCTTAATGGCGAAAAATTCTTTTTGCGTAAGTTCGTATGTACAGAGTTCGGCGAACCCGCAAGTGGCATTTAAGTGGGAGGGTTATGATCCCTATAATCCTGATCATAACCTTGCCGAACAAAAGGAAGAAGAAGAAAGAAGACGTACAGCTTTCGGACACCTGGCATATGTACTTTCGATGGCATTTCAAAATCAAAATCTATTGTAAGTTTTATTCGATTCGATATACGACATTGTGGACAGTTAACGGGATGACTGAAAATGAGGAGTGTAAAAAAAAATTTACCGCAATTACCAAAGGCCTTTGTAAAACCCATACAGCACGGTAAGGCACTTAAAGATTACAAAATCGAAAGTTGACTTGAATAGTTTCTATGACATGACCTTCTACTCTAATGCAGAAAATTCAGGACACACTCGCATCGCAGCACCAATATGTATTTGACAGGATAAATGTTAGTTCTTTCACAACTTTTCAAAGTTTCCAAATTTAAACTTTCAGCAAACACTAAGGTGTAGCTGTAGGTGTTCCATGTTCCAACAATTTTAATAACGTCTTAAACTTAACACAGTACACCATCTCGTCAGCACTCAAAGAAAAAAGCAAAGAAAACTAATTACACTAAGATCTCCTACATAACTACTAAATATAAAGCAAACAATTTCGTTCACATTCGCCTTCAACTATTCAAGCGACTTTTCATGTAAGTACCCCATTTATCTTTCCTCTTTGTGCATCGTAGATAATTTTTCAAGTAAACTTTTCCGTCACTCACAAAACACTCGCGCTCGTGTCATCCTATCCCTATACAGCACATCCTTTTTGAGTACATAACACATCTCATTAGACACGATTTATTACTCCGAAAAGCCTTTCATAAACTTCTTCATAATTAAAATTGTCTCTTAATTAAGAATTTATACATGCACGTATACACATCCATCCGAGGTACATATATGTAGCTACTCGTATCCTTGTCTGCAATTGAGGAGGACTACCAAGAAATGGATTTTCCCTGTTAATTTGGCATTAAACATTTAAAAATGACACAACGAACCGGAATTTATTCCTTCAACTGCCAACTGCCGTTAGAATGAAATTAATTTGCATACAATAGCAACATGGGACGGAGACAGGATGCGAAATGGGGGCGGAATCAACAGCAGTATCATCAGCCTCCTTTTGATAGAGCTTTAGGAGAACAATAATATTTTCGTACATATGAGCGGGTATTCGTTGATCCATTTAAGTGTTGTTGTTTTACTCGACGAACGTACGGGTTTGTTTGTGAATTGCAGATTATTAAGCTATTCATATGAGATCCTTTTTGGAATTGTATGCCAATCCCAAGTGGAGTCTTAATAGCACTTTTGTTGCCTGCAATCAAAATCTAAAAGGAGCACCCTTTAGGAAGGAAGCTATGATATTGGGTAAAGGATTTCAATCTGTTTTCCCTCGTTACGTGTTTGTTTCGCAAACCAAATGAGCAATTTAGGATAACGTTTGACTTTTGTCTCGAAGGAGATATTGCGTTTTGGTGTTTTCAATTTTGAAATAATTGAAGGGCGAAAGGATAATATGGCGATTTGTTCTTGGAGTGGAAACTGTTTAAAAAGGATTTTGATTTTGCTGTTAGATATTGTTTAAATTTAAAGGCGACTTACCTCATAAAAAATGTGAGTTACTATGTATCCTTACCTAGAAATACAGAAAGGTTATTCGGTTAGTATAACAATTTTAAACAATTAAAATGTGTATAACTAAATTGTGTTGACCCGCAAGGACTTTTACTTAAAAGTAGGAACAAGGCGCCGCTTTAATTTTCTCAACGCAGCATAACGATTTGACTGGTTTTTGATTACCATTGATGGGTAGTAATCCATACATAAAAGTACCCCCGAAGCTGTCACATCCCTTATAGGAAAAGACGATGTAAAGGGTCTTCCAATAGGGACTTCTAAACTTTGACAGTTGATAGCGGCCATTTTGTTGAAGCTATATCTGTCAAATCGGCTGTCATTTATTCAGCCTGCTTTGCCAAATCACCATGGACGGATATAGCGTTCAACAACACGTGCAAATAATAAAATTGTTTCATCAAAATGGGTGTTCTGTTCGGGCAACGTTCCGCGCGCTTCGCCCATTTTTCGGTCGCCATAATCGTCCTTCCGAGAGGAATATTCGCAGTGTGGTGGATAAATTTGAGTCCACTGGTTCAGTAAACGATCAACCAACATCCGTACGTTGACGAAACGCAAGGTCTGCCGAAAACATCGCCGCTGTCCGTGAGAATGTGCAGGAGAATCCGAGGCAGTCGATTTCGCGTCGCTCACAAGAACTCGGCTTTTCGCAGACCACAACTTGGCGAATTTTGCGTCGGGATTTGGGCCTGCCTCCGTACAAAATTCAACTGACTCAGGAGCTGAAGGTAAACGACCATGGACAAAGACGTGTGTTCGCTGAATGGCTTCTGGAGCGGTTGGAAACTGACCCTAATTTTCATTGAAAAAACATCTTCAGCGGTGAGGCCCATTTCTGGATGAATGGGTACGTCAACAAGCAAAATTGTCGAATTTGGGACGATACCAATCCACATGAGATCCAAGAGCGTCCAATGCATCCCGAAAAAGTCACTGTTTGGAAATTCTGCACGAGCGATTCGAGGGCATGGTCACCTCACGTGGAGGTGATGTGAACTGGCCACCGAGATCGTGCTATTTGACCCCGTTAGACTATTCTTGTGGGGTTTTCTGAAGTCGTAGGTCCATGCGAATAAGCCACAAACCACAGCGGCCCTCAAAGCCAACATAACCCATGCCATCGGTCAAATTCAGCATGATTTATGCGCTAGAGTCATGGAAAATTGGACATTTCGGATGCGCGCCACCCAGAGAAGCCGCGGCGGACATTTGAACGATGTTACATTCCATGCATAATGGCATCGATAGGCCTTTCAAACGAATAAAAAATGTCGATGATATCTCACACATACTTTGTTTTATTTAAATTTAAAGATAGGAAGCGCTTAATGATAGACCCTTTAGATATATTCACTAACATGGCAAGAATACCTGAGTGAACTTGAGCACACATTCACCACACCCGATGAGATATCTCTTGTAAATATATCTTGTTGACTTGAGCCGTCTTGGATGTCCAACTATTGTCCTTCAGATAGAGAACATGTAACAGAAGAGTTATAGTGATAGAATAAAAGCTGACCTCAACAGTGAAATCATCGTGTGCCATACACGGGCTACATATGTAGATATACCTAGAGCTCAGGCCAATAAGATTTTTCAAAGCCCAACTAATAGTGCTGGTTCAATGGCAGCTCTACATTACAGAACTAGGTTCCTGTCATCGAAGTGTCTATCCATTCGTCCTTAACTATCTCCAATTTAGGGACGGTACAATAGTATTATTTATTACTCTCAACGAACAATCTAAACAAGGTAACGACAGCCACCGATGTATGAGCACGTTTACACTCTTAACACGCCACGTGCTATCGACTAATCAGCGGAAAAGTTACATCGCTAAGGAGATGATATAACCTGTGGAAGTAGGGCGGTCAAATGAGCTAAGCAAAATATGGATGAAAAAACTGTGATACCTGTCGGGTATCCATTACAAGGAAAAGAAGCGGCGTCTATTTGGATCCATCTTATCGGACGCCTTATAGAAATTCGCATTAAGGACAAAATCTACCATTTCTTCTACAAGAACCTCGACAAGATTTACGATTGTTATCGACAAGTTAACCGTAAGAGTTCGAAAGAAAATTCGGCATGAAAAATAGGAATTACTTTCACTACTCAATTTTGAAGAGGTGCTTAACACCATTCTTGCTAGTATTCGACTCCTAACTAACCTAAGACCGCTAGGACAGCGTAACGTACACTTTAAATGCAACAGGTCAACTATTTTGGCTAATTTAAGTCCGAGTTTGAGACCACTATATACCTTCAATTGACTCCAGAGTAACGTTTTAAGAAATTAACCTAAAACAACTTAGTGTATAAAATATACGACATATATAAAATATACGACCTTAAAAACTCATTGTATTCGCCCTCTCTCTTCTATGAATAAAAACCGAATTCTTCCTCAACAAATCAAGCGCAGAACACCAGTTTTGAAAGTACAAACAAGCTATGAAAAGTTTTGTAACTAACCCACAATCACAGTCAGCCAATGGTGATTGAAAACAGAAAAACACCATACTACTCGCTCATGATAACAAAGTATCAAAAAGTAAACACTTCGTGTGTAACATTACAGCACTACTGTTCCAGGTACGAGGAGCAGCTGAAATCATAAAGAAACTAAGTACTTCTCCTCAAAGCTCCAGCTACGCCACATATGGCACTAAGTGATTTTTATGATCAAAGTAAGTTTTCGAAAGAGTACGTGGCAGAGAATTTTATAGCTACCAGTCCACTCAGAATGGAAGTAGCTTCGTGGACTGTAGCGAAATCTTTTACGGATTGAAAAATAAAAACTGTAAGAAATGAATGAAATCGAATGTCTATATTTGGAAACTCTATATTTTTTTTTTCTAAACCTTTTTAGAAAATTGTTTTCGCAAAACCTTCGGGCGATTGATTAACTTTAAAGTCATTCCATGTAAACAAGATTCTCATCTCTCGTAAACTACCTGAAAAGGGCATAGCACCCTAACTCACACTTTTAGCCCTGCAGGCTATAAACATTTCAATAAATTGCCTAAGTAATTTAATTTGAACCACATACCGAGGCGAAATATATTATGCATAACTCACGCCAACCACAACGCACGTAAAGGAGAACAACCACCCCATACCCCACATCCACTCTTAACAAATTCCAGTGTTCACCCTTAAAAGCAAAATTTTCGAACGCATATCCGGAAATTACATGAAATTTTCAGGGGGCTTCCCAGTAAAACCGCCTCCAATTTCATAACTCCCCAGAAAGAAAAAAAACGAAACCTTTTGCCATCTCATGGAGCTCGTAAAAACCCGGACCGTTGCTCCTTAGACGGCAAAAGTGTGTCACCCACTGCGGAATACTGCGTGACCAAATAACTCATCTCCCGCATGGAATTTCAAATGCCATCGCACTTTGTTGAATGCCACTTCATGTCGTCATTGCACGAAGAGAACTTCTTTCTTTTTTTGTGCTTCTCACTCCCAAATTATTATCATCGTGCCACTCAATGGGGGGTAAGTGAGGAAATTTTTGAACGAAATCGCTTAAAGGCTCATAAAATAAAACGTCGAGACATAGATATGGGGGTGGCTTAGTGACCTTGTTCTTTTGGCAACCACTACCACCTACATCACCACCACCACCACCCCCAGCACCACAAAAAGCAAAAATTCCATCGGTAGCACCACAATGATGATGGTGAATCATTAGAAACGATGTCGGAACCCATTCATTATGATAGCGATGATGTTGGCCCGGAGTATTCAGCACTGGGGTAGCGTTTGAATGAATTGGCAAATTGATTAAGGAGGCAAAGTGAGCATAACTCACAAATGCTCTGACAGTTTATTGAATTTTGTCGAACTATTATTGGTAGGCATGTAAATATTTGGCCCATTGAGGCTCTTGAAAGGGTGAGCTTGCGGCAAAAAAAAAAAAGTAGACAGATGCCAAAGCGATGGGCTGTGAACGAGGGACATACTGTTGTTGTTGGTATTGAATTATGGGAAAAACGGACATGACTTGTTGCTGACTAATGGGGAACGAAAGTGGAATGTGGATTTCGAGTCGTAAATTTTGCTTGAGAACTGCGAATTGGCACGGCATGCCTCCATTATGCTATTAACATAAAAGTGTGCCAAGTTTGAAAGTAGGTTGGTCGTTTGTTGTTGCAGGTACTCTTTAAATTTGAGTTGTTCATGCAGGAAGTAAAATTCATTCGTGTCATTAAATTCGCACGTCATAAAGGACTATGAAATACAAATACGCCAGCTATAAACGTAAAACAGCCGGAAGGAATTACGGCACTTTGAAGTCCACCGAAGGCGTTGAACTTTTTTACGCAACTTTTTGAACTTTAAGTACATTTGGAGTAATAAAGTTACTGGTATATCCTTAGAGTCCACCTTCGGGCATGCTATTACTGTAATTGAACAACTGAAATGCGGAAGGCATCCGAGAGTTTTACATCGATTGAGTTGTGGTAAAGGCAATGAGAACTGAATTTATTGACATTAATTTCTCTTTCTATGATTAAAAAAGTTACAGATATATATATGCAACATACATAGATACACATCTGAGGCTTACAAGGAAAAGAGCCTTCGAAAAGGTCGTGTCAAGTAGGAAAAGATTGATAGGTTGTGACTGCGATCTTAATACTCGTAGATCTATTATACTCCCTCGACTTAGGAGAAGGAAAAGAGTGATGTTCAAAACTAAAATGGCGCCCTGATTAGAGTTTTAGTCTGCCGTGTACACTAAGAGAAAAAGGAAAAATCCTGCAGATAGCCAGTTTTCTTGTGAAGCCTTAGACTCCGAAAAGAAACAAGCAAAATTCTGACATCTTCATTGACAGCGCGACCTTTGATTGCATATATGTATGTAACTCGACTAGACAGCATAAACGTGATGATTTATTGCAAGTTTTGTTTTAGGTGCACATTGTAGCAGTTATGTAATGTCAGCGATCAATAGAGGCTACTCGTAAGCCGGGTTTATATTGCGTGGTAGGTTATTCTTTGCTGAACATTCGCAATAACTCTAACGTCTATGAACAGGCTACCGTGGATGATGGTTACTTTCTTTAGGTTTAAACATAGAGATTATCTGCTCTAAAACACAGACAATCCTGGATACGTTAAGTGATTGGCATATACTCTGAGTAAGCCAGAATCGCCACTACTAGAATCGCAAATGAAGCTTAGTTTAAGGGATCAGTTGGGATAAAAAATGTCTTCGGTTAGAACATGTTTGAAGACAATCTCGGGTTTATCACTGGAAAAGTCGTATTATGACTGTGATAAGACCTGACTGAAATTTTAACTAAACTATAAAATTGGACTTTCACTACTGCACGGGACCTTTCCAAGTTCTCTTGACTGTGCTTGAAATGCATTGCTGAACCTTTTTACTCTAGATGATTGTAATAAGGAGAACACTACAAAAGTACTTTTCAATCTGAGATGACGCAACTTTTGTTCTTGTTCCTACAGCCAGCTTTCCTTGACAGAAATGAAAAACAAAAAATGCGAAGAACTTTCTGGAAAAGGCTTAGATTACCTCTCACTACCTGATTCCGTTTTGGGTGTTCCTTCAGTTTTGTACAGCACTGTAGTGATAGCACTGCTTGCGACACGTATTGAGAGCACGTCGATTCTTCGAGGTTCCTGTAAAGATGGTTGACCAATAATTAGGATTCTGCTAGTACAGTCGACCACTATTAAGCCTGAGTATTTCAGCAGAATATTTTCAATCTTGACGAGAAAAAATAATCATATCCTCCAGCCTGAATTAGGACTGTTACAAGATGAGGTAGATACGCCCACAGTTGGTTCTTCCTTCTACAGATCAGCAACAACATTGCAATATTTGCAGTTCAGGTTTGAGTCTACAGTAATCCATTAGAATCTACAAAGTACTCTCGTAGCAGTTTGTATATGATTTCTTAGAAATACTTCACATCTTTTGATCGCATGTATGTACATCTATGCAGCCATTTTAAAGTTACGGCAATTCCTCAGGAGTCTACTTTGGTTCAGATTCTTTGGAATGACAGCCCCCTTCACACCTATGTTTTTACTTAAAAACCACCTTGACTAAAAGAAGAAAAAGTGTTTTTCATGACTACTGCCAGTTTATCCTCTTCTATCTTGAAATCTAATTCTAATTTGACAGAATTTTATTAACTTTTTGCAATGGAAGTACAACAATGCTTTGGCATTTGAAATGCTGAGTGATTTAGTTTTAGTACCGTTGATTTTTTCTAGATTGTAAGTCATTTTCTACAACTCTATGCTTTTATATGTGAGCCCTGCATGCAAAATATCACAGAAAGATATCACAGTTTTCTGGAATAGTGCTACTGAGCAAGGTACCCATTTTACCTTGCAAACTGGAGAAACTAGAACCCTTCAAATATATTTGGTGCTACTTTCTGGGCACCGTGGCTCAGTAGTTATTGCATTAGACTACTGAGCGCGAGGTCCGAGGTTCAAATCCCAGAAAACACCAACAAGCCCTCGACTACACACGGTCCGTCAAATATTTATTTGCTTTGGTACTTGCTCACACTTGATTAAATGCAAACTTCTCATAAATGAACAGCTTTTCCATTCTGGATTTTCTAGAATTAAGTCAGATAGGGTTTCCTGTAGATGGATGGAGTTTTTCAGTGTATCTCACTTCGCATAACAATATAAAGTTCGCATTGCATGCTTCAAAGTTGCAGAACCCTATTCCTACAGACCAGTATTTGACAAAGTATCCTTACGTTTGCCACAGATAACTTCTCCGACTAAGATACTGCTGAATTAAGGATTTTTATACCCAAGCTAGGACCATTTCCCTTAGATATTTATCGTTCGTTTTATTTTCGTAATTAAAACAATTCAGCAGAAACTAAAGCAAATAAAACGAAAATGTTCTGTATCCAACTGTGTGGTCGCTTATAAATATGCATAAACAGTCATTAAACACATTGTGGGAAACATTTTGTTGTTACTATGTACTTTCCTTATCCAGCTCATCCTCTTATCGCATAAAAGTTTCCAAATATTTATTCTATACTTCTCGCTATAATACACGAAAAATCTCATCGTCCCCAACAGTCCCTGACGTTTATAGCTTAGCTAATAGATTCATATTTTGTGTGACATAAACAACTTCCACGCCAGTTGTCGTACCCGAAAATCCGTTTCCGCACCTCCACACACTAGTATTGAAACTGTCTGAGGGTGATGAAAAAAAAAAGGACGCTTCCACAAGATATCTCGTTAACAAGATTTTTTACACATTTCATTTGCAGCTCCAGCATCAGCAGCAACATAAAACAACTCACAACGAACACCGGTAGGGGCATCTATGTATGACACTGGGGCACTGAATAGCGTGTCCGGAGTTTGTCCGGAGACGTTTTCGAAATTTTCTCCAGCTAAAAATGACCAGCCTTCTGGAAGACTGAACAATGAGCATTTCCTTGTAACGGATATCTAACGAAAAACATATTTTCTGGTATTCCCATGTCCTGTTTGTTTTTCTCTTTGCCTTTATGATTTTCCGTTCTCTATCTACACTCTCTGATCAGATGGGAGTAGTAGAAGGAAGACCGATTTTTGTGGTAAAATTTTTCTTTTTTTTTTTTAAAAGATACGAATGTGAAACGGAAATTATGACGAGAAGAAAATAAAAATCATTTTATTTTTCTGTGGGTCGATAAAGTGAATTTAACAGCACGTGCTGATATTAATAGTCCTACAGTGTCCTGGTTACATATACACATACTCGTACATATAGAGTAGGTTGGAGTGAAATGAATAATTTCGATTCCCATCTTCTATAAAGAGAGATACACTGAGTGGGCTGCGAATGCTAAATAAATGTCATTAAGCTGAAGATACCCTCTATGCGCCAAAAAGGACACGGACGAAATAAATTTCCATACACATACACCCATACATATGTATGTGCCAAGGATGTGAAGCATTTGATGGCATTTTAAATATTTATTAGTATGATTGGATGATACTGATGTCAATGGCAACTTCATATGATGAAAGATGCAGTTGTGATTGCTGTTAGTCGGTTAAGGATGGATGCCGGAAATCGAATTTTCATGCGCATTGAAACGTCAAGAATTGTATGCTTTTATGCATTTATCCTATGAGTTTACTTTTATTAAATTACGACCATTCGCTTAACATGAAGGATGGGATTGAATGACGTGAAATGAAAATTGGCAAATGCAGTTAAAAATTCTTTTGGTTCCAGACTTTGTTTCAAAACATCTGGCAAGGCTTTGAATGGATTTTATTATAAAAATTTCTAGGCAGTACTTAAGCGTTGCAGTGATGCATGTTTTCAAAGACAGAATGTTGATATACCCCAGTACTGAGAAATGTGATTTAATCCCACTTATACTTATGTGAGTGCAGAGACGTACTGAATCAGACTACAGTGCTGGATTCCTTTTGCCTTTTTTTCTCGGTTCACTTCAGCCAGAGATTCAGTGGTTAGTCCATTTTACTAATAACCTGGAGGTGTTCCACCCACGAATAATAATCGTCATGATAAGCTCTTTAAATATGCCTTGCGGGTATGGCATCCAACTTAGGTCCCGTCACATGTACGAAAAATACAGCACGCACAACACGAACGGTTGGAAGAACCTAGGGTCAAGGCCTTTAAATGCCAAATTCGAGGAGCTAGTAAAATATCCTCCTCTTTTTGCTCTGTTTGCAGACGACCACTTTAGATCCCTGATAATTGCTGGAGGCATTCATAAAGAAAAGATAGCTTTCCTTGTCGCTGGGTTAAGTTCTGACCAAAGCCAAAGGCAGTCATTAGCCTGGAGAAAGCAGATTAGATAGTTACGAGGACGTAACAATTTAGTTGCTGTTAACCGAGGCTGTAGGATACTAGAACTTCCTCTCCTAAGACGAGAGAGGGCAAGCTGTGCTAGGGAAGACTCCTAAGGACCTAACTGCTCCTACGGAGCTTGGCAATGATGCAGTAACGTATTTACGTGAATGACTAATTCTGCAAATAACCGAGGCACATAAGAGATGTGGTTTACTTATTGCTGTATAAGGCCGAAGAACCATTTTGCAAACAAGCACCAATGTTGCAGAGATGACCTTTCACAGTTTCGGAGTACCACACTGTAAATATTCTTTCCGTATCTGTGCAAGAATACACGACAGGCTACCTTGTCTGCTATCTTGTCTTGACTATTTAGGTTAAGTAGGTGGACTGGCAAGGAGAGAAATGCTCTCCGCCACACTCAGGTCAATACTGACCCATTGTGATGCCCCTTGGGGGAAAGGTTGTCCCTTGGCCATAGAAACTTTATTATACTTACTGTTGCGAGTTTTTGCATACAAACCATTCTGAGGATTTGATGAACTTCATTATCCTTTCTGTTGGCGTGTTGACAAGTTCTTCTAGGTCCTGGAATTTGTTCCTACTATGTTGGACAGTGGCATAGGAAGTGGGTTGTATCCTCAGAAGCTCCCTCATCACCGAAGCCTCTGCAGAGTTCTTCTTCCATCAGACGTAATTTCTTCAAATGGTACCGCAGAGAGTTGTGTCCCGTGATAACCCATAGAAAGGGAAAGGAAATTCCCATCTTTCAATATGAATCTTTCAGTCCTGCCTTCATCGAAGGATGGCCATAGTTTTCTCGTGATTACACAGGTTTCTAGGGAGGTCCATCTGGTGTTCGCCTCTTTTATGGCTTTTTCCCCTGCTTTAAGCCTGGGTGCGCAACGCGGGATGTTCACGAGTTCGCTTGAAACGGCCGCCGAACGCTCTCTTGATAATTCACCTGGAATATCCTCATGTCCAGAGACCCAGCAGAGCAATACCTAGTGCTGTTTTCCAAGAACCTTAAGCTCTTCTCGACAGCACTTTACTTGCTGAGTACTTTTTTCACATTCAAACGTGCCATTTCACTTTATGTTGAGTTCCGTGCTTCGTCCATCATATCGGTCGTTTCGGTTTTCGTTTTCTTTCGTTTTTGCCATAAGTTTAGGTTTATGTACATTACTGCCGCAGGAAAACTTTCTTTACTACTCTTGCAAATGCATTTTTAAATTTATCACTTTCCCATAATCCATAAAACCCTACTTTCCGAGTACCTACGGTTTCATTTCTTCCGAATAATTAAAAATAATTATCCCCTTTTTTTACCTCTTCTTACATCGGCTTGCTGCACGTCAGAAATTCGAAATGAAAGTCAACTTAATGGTCCATCTGACAGATTTAATTTCTCTCTATTTCCCGTTTGATCCAAAAACTTTTTCTGCTTTTCGCCCCTTTTCGTTTGAGAAAACGTTCCGCTGATGGAGCTTAAACTGATGAAAAAGAATTAACACAATGAGCGGAAAAAAATCCATTTACCCGCTAAAAGGATCGGGATTAATTAGATTTACCTCTAATTTTCGAAATAAGGAGACTGAAACGTGGTGGAATGGAGAAAATACAACAATTTTACAGATGACAAAGTGTAACAAATTAAGCGAGACGATGAACATCGCAAGAGTACCGCTCATTCAATCAACTTTCTGACTTTAATTATAATTTAACATCTTAAATGCTATTTTGAAATGACTGCAACCGAAAAGACGAGTTAATTAGTTGAGATTAATTAACCCCAAATGATGTGAACGAATTGGCAATAAAAACAAAAGAAGTGCTTATTTCCCTACTTACTGCCTGCTTTGTGTGTCAAGGAATTTTTAAATTTGTCAGCAATTAGGAGACAAGAATTTCAGTCTGTCGATTGTTGTATGATGGGATGCACGGTAGCCTGACGAAAATCGAGTTAGTGACCACAACTAACAAGGGCTAACAGTGTTTTCTAATTAAGTCTCAATTAACTCCCATGGTGACAGTTGGGTAATACAAATGGTTTTTAAGAACACGATGTAGTTATGCTAATCACTTTCATAATAATACCCTTCGTTTGAAATTAAATAATCATTACACGAACGTACATATCGTTAAGTCCAAAAGGCCTTAAGTGTTATCAAAAAGCTTCTGCGACTTGAAAGGAAAAGTTATTGACCTTGATTTCGATATGAGGAGTTACGGTCATTTTCAGTGCTTTCGTACATAGACCATGAAATCCTATTGGCCTGGGTCGGTCGTCCGTGCGTCCATTCGTTTGTGTGTCACTACCTTCTAGCTCATAAACTCTAAACGCAACATGTATGTTTTAATACAGGTCATGCAAAGCGATTACCTTAAGGGTTGGGATATTGGTTTTTTTTTTTTTTTAATTGCTATTGAAACTACCTCTTCAATATTTTCCACTGATTGTTGCCTTATTTATGGAAAATAATTTCATTCAAATGACATCCTTGACTGAACTGGTAATAGGCTATCCCGTTAACTCAATTTTGTGGTACTTTTTCGATTGTTTGTGGTCCTATTTCACAAATAGCTAAATGAATGTTTTCCTTAAGTACGTCAATTATTTATGAATCGTTCTAGTAATAAACGTCATCAAAAGATGCCCTCAAAAAAAAAGTTCAATAACGACAGGTGCACATTGGCCAGGGCAAGTGTTTCAAATGGCTGATAACACTACTGCCAATGTGGAAAAGATCGATTGGTTGAAAGTTTGTGTGGCGCTTTTTTTCATCCTGTCCAATTTCTGTCACAAAAAACTCTCTCCTTTCAACGTATCGTTTTTGGGGGCTTAATTATCAAAGTAGTAGTAGAACAAACAGTCACTCTTTGGAGATGACCACATTGTGAGTAGATTGTCGGAACTCGAAAGCTTTACAGTTTTGCTTGTTGACATAGCTGACCAGACCAAGATGAGCATTGCACGAGATCTTCATCTTGTAGTTGCTTCTAACTTTCGGGCACAGAATTCAAATTCTTAGGCGAATGCCCAGTTCGCGATTTCTCAAATATATCAGCGTCTTATTCGAATTAAATGGCTTGCTGAATAGATAAATTCGTTTGGACGTAATCTGTCAGCCATAAGTTTGGAATCACCATCCAATTTTTGCATTTTCTGATTATTTTTATATTTGAACTCGTAAGTCCACAGCACCTTGCTCCAGTCATCTATCGTCCATTTTTTATACTCTTTGGCTCACAGCAATCTTTTAGCTCAGTTTTGAGAACAGAGCAAAAGTTTTCGAACTTGTATCCTGTCTTTTAAGCCTGCTTAAATCAAGCGCCATTTCAAGGTAGTTAAGGAAAAAGGTTGACGGAGAAAGTGATTTCAGTCTTATGGCCGACAGTGTAGATTGCACATATCTAAACTATATTCGTATGTATTTCGCCCCAGATTATTTCCAAATAGCTCTCTTCAGCATCCGTCAAAAAACTTTTGGCAGATAAGGTCATTTAGAAAAATTAGGACCCTATTGACCATAAGTCTATGTTGACATTTCTAGGTGGAACTTTGAAGAATCAGCATTTCTAATGCAACCCCTCTCTTAAGAAGGTTTTGCTTAAAAGCATACTTGAGGGGCACTTCTGTATCGTTGACTTAACACAATAGCGTAAAGCTTATGCCCGCTTGTATAACCAAAGAAGATAGATACAATCTTGAGTTACTCTACGTGCTTCCTTTGCTTGATATCCAAAACTCTATCTCACCTCAAATGTGTATGTTTTTAGAGAACTCTCATTTCTGCCGCACCTAAATAAACATTTTTTTTTCTTTTTTTACTTTTTCAAACTTCAACCACAAAGATGAAAACAAGGATTTCAAACAACCCCACGGGCTGATAGCATTCATAATGGGCGACATGGCGTAAATTATTCTCTCCACACCGAATTTTTAATATGCCCACCATAAATTGCTGCACAAAATGCTGAATCAGAATAAGAGTGTAAATATTTAAAAAAAAATGAAAAAAAAGAGAATAATAACTGGCATTAAACAGGAAAAACAAATTAAACATTTTTCTTCATTTGCATTTCCCGGTTTCCGTTTTCCTGTCGACATTTTCATGAAAAGAGATCAACGGGAGAGGTAATTTGCTACCCTTAAAGTACATAAGGTTTTTTTTTTTTTTTTTAAGGTATATTCTCCTTTTTTGTGGCTTCCCTTTCAAATTGCCACTTTTTTGTTTTTGGTAGTCAATTGCGGTGGACAGGTTTATTGGTAATCAATGTTGAATTTATCTTGTACATAAATAAGGTCAAAGTTTAATGGAGATAATTTCCTCATTTTTAGCAAATGGTCCTTAGGGCTTATTTTATTGAAATCCAATAGATTTTTCGTCCCTTTTTTCAGTTACAATTTGGAAGTGCTTAATTTTGTTTGCACTTTTTGTGCTGATTGAAGTGCTAATCGATTTTCATACAAAAAACCTTTTAATAAGATTGGATTTGGTAATATAAAGCTTTTTGCTCAATTAAAAGAAGGCAGCCATTTAATTTAATTAAGTGTGTATTATTTCGATAATTTCAATTCTTACCTAGGAAGATTTATACGTATCTATGTTATGAGATACACATGAGAGGTGTAACAAAACCGAGTTAAACTGTGGCCTGGATAATTCTGTATGTCCTCTTGCACCCTCTTAAAATAGAGTTTAGCTTTAAGCTTGCAGAAAATGAGGACAGGTAAACAGGTATGACCTCAACTCACCATCTGCTGAAGGCACATATACAATAATTAAGCACATGCCACTTATGTAGGTTAGGTTAGGTTAGGTTGGCTTGGCTGTCTGCACAGGAGTGCGGACACACTTAGACCAATAAAGGTCCTTTGTGATACCATGGATCAAAACCAATTCGCTACTCATGGACTAACAGAACCAACCGGAGCTTTTGATAAAGCGATAGATGCGCATGACGTCTAAGGACGCTATGTCACCAAGGACTTCAAGGAAGGGGGACCCTAAATAGAGCATTCTTTTATGCGACAGAGCTGGGCAGTTACATAGGAGGTGAGGGATACTTTCCTCCTCCTCCTCGTCCCTACAGCTTCTGCAGAAGTCATTTGAAAAGAGGCCAAGTCTTTTGGCATGTTGGCCTATAAGACAGTGTCCAGTGAGAACACCAACAACGCAGCTGATTTGTGATCGCTTTAGTTTGACCAACTCGGTACTGCGTTTATGATCCAGCCTGGGCCAGATCTGTCTCGAGATGAGACAGGTTGACACGTTTTCCCATCTGAGGTTGGTCTTGCTAATAGCATTCAGCTTTAGTAGATGCTTACATGTAGCTAGGGGCATACCCAGGGACTGCCTATCAGACAGAATCCTTAGAGTAGTGCCTTGTCTGGCAAGTTCGTCTGCCCTGCAGTTTCCTGGAATGTCTCTATGGCCTGGCACCCAGCATAGGTGAATATTGAACTGCTCTGTCATCTCCATGAGAGATAAACGGCAGTTGAGAGCGGCCTTTGAAGTAAACGAGCACAATTCCAGAGATTTGATTGCCGCTTGGCTGTCAGTGAAAATGGTAATATCCCTGACAGATAGTACATTACTCTTCAGCCAGGACAGGGCTTCCTTAATTGCCATGATTTCCGCCTGAAAAACGCTACAATGATCAGGGAGGCCACTTATGTAAATTATTTATAAAAACCCGCCACTAAAAGTACGCCCTTCTCAAAAAGACCAGAAGTTGGCGCATAGCCTCATGCGAACAGAGCGGAATTCTGGAAAGGTTCTTGGACAACAGTTCATACAGCGATTACCAAGCTGCTAATTTGAATTCATATTCTGAGAAGACGAAAAGAGCGGTCAAATGACGTAATTTCAAAAATAGCTGTCCCGAAAATTAAGTGCATCAAAAACAATAAGCCTTCAGTCTCCATGCAGAGGCTTCAAGTGGAAATCTTAAGTGTGTGTCAGTAGCTGCTCAAAGGGCCAGAGTATTGGGTTTGCTTCAATTTATGTTTAACGGCTAAAAACTCATCAAAGCACTTCTTAATTTAATTATTTAATCAAAGATCGTTAAACTCTTTCGCAGGGAACTCAGGTCCCCGAGTAAGGAAGATACTTACTTACTCAAAGGGCTCCCAACCCTTGGAAAGTTTCTGAATGGAACACTGCTGCCTTCCCTCCTCTGCGGTCACGTTGCTTCCAGTTGTGAAGACCAAATTTTCTGAAATCCGCGACAGCTCAGTCTTTGTACCGGAGGTTCGGTCTTCTTTGCCGTCTCTAACCTGGGGGCTGTGATTCAAAGATCTTCTTGGCTGAAGCGTTGTTGTCGATTCGCTCGATGCAGCCGAGCCAATGTAGTCGACCTATCTTGGCTTTGGACAGATAACTTTGTGTTTTTTTTGATAACATATACTTCAGTAGGGATGATGACGTTCAAATTATTTGAGCTCTAGTGACTTCATCGGCCAAAGAGCATCAATGTCATATGCAATAATCCTCATACCTTTCATAGATAACACTAACAGATTTGAATCTTAAATCGAAACTTTATCGCATAAAATTTTGGTATCTGATTGGGAAGGATGACGTTGAAAATATTTAGGTGTCAGGCCACAGTGACTTCAAACTAAAAAGATGATGAACTAGAAAGGTGAAACCGAAAAAAATCATGATGATGATAAACAAGCCAGTCTTCTGCTGAAGACCATCAAGACCAAATACGGTGATCGTCATGCAACACTTGCATATACATATACATATGTAAAAAGAAAAAAATAGAGAGAATCATTCAAGAGCTTGGAACTATAAGGGCGACAGTTAAACAACGAAGTAAATAATTCTAAGCAAAAAAATTGAAAAGTTACAAAAAATAGAAGAGGTACTGATCTTAGAGTGCTGTCTACTTCCAGTTTCAATGGAGAATTACCCGAACATACAGACATACTACTTAAGCAACCCTCAGTCCACAGAATAACTTTGACGATTTTTCCAATCTTCCTAATTTCACGTTCACACTTAGGACGTCAGTTATGTAGCAATCCAAAGACTACTTATTCCGCAAGTAAGTTTATTGATTTTAAATGGGGCGTCAGAGCTCCTATCAAAATAATATATTAAAAGGCACTCGCACTTACGTTGCGTCGAATACATTATCTGGCATAGAGCCCGATTGCATGAGTCTCTGATTGGGAAAGGGGAATGCAGCAAGTGAGAGAGACCACTATCTTCAAATTTGGATCGTAAATTCCAGTCCTTAATCCAATTTCGATTTACTTTTAGACCGCGTTGACTAGGACTTACTGCTGAGCACATACTTACGGTCATATGCACATATGTACGTTCGGAAATGGTTATCAAAAAGATGGTTGCAATCTTTGTTTGTACGTCTTTGGCATTGTAGCTGGACACACAAGTGTTGTAATTAAGTTTAAGATTCCTTAAGTTAGGTTAGGTTAGATTGAAGTGGCTGCCAGCTAGGATTCGCCAGCACACTTAGACCAATGAGGTCCGCTGTGATACCATGTGGATCATGGGAGAAGCCTCCCTCCACCTACTCGTCTTAAAACCAATTAAAGCTTTTTATGAAGCGTAGGAGGCTCTTGATGCCAATATTCATCAGGTCGCCTATATCATTATAATAGGGAGCTCCTAAGTGGAGTTTCCTTCTACGGGAGAGAGCTGGGTAGAAACAAAGAAGGTGAGGAATAGTTTCCTCCTCTTCTTCATCCATGCAGCTTCTACAGAAATCGTTCGCGAAGAGGCCCAGCCTTGTAGCGTGCTTGCCTATTAGACAGTGTCCAGTGATGACACCTATTGTGGTGCCGATATGCAATCTGTTGAGAGAAATCAAATTCTTAGAGCGTTTTAGATCCAGCTTTGGCTAAATCTGTTTTGTCGCTAGACATGTTGATCCACTTGTCCACCTAAGATTTGCACTCTCGATAGCATCCAGCTTAAGTTTAAGTTTGCGAGTAGCGATTGGAATACCTAAGGTGCCATTGTCCGGCAAGATGGGTAAAGTTGTTCCTTCTTTGGCGAAGATTCCTTAGTGTCCAGATAAATATTCTAAAGTGTGACGTGAGGCTTTATTGGCTTAGGCGGACTTCTGGACGACAGGTACAGAGTCATTAGAGTATACTTCTCTGCTCCATAAACAAATTGACTTAATTGATTTAAATTATTCTATGCGGCTGTAGTTTTCAATACCTACATGTAAATATTTCTTGTACATTTTCGCATTATATGAAAAAAGAAGGAACTACATATGTAGATTCAACCGATTTGGAGACATTTTTCTGATTTTAGATATAAGTACTGCGTCGTCTTTTCGTCATTCCAGCAGTGTATACATAAATGGATTTCAGGAACGCAACAACCGATATTCTCTTCTAAGGATTTGTATTATTTTTCCGCGAAGGGGTCTTCTTACCCAGAGCAGCATCATCTCTTTTGGAGATGAGCACTCATTGAGTTTATAAACACATTCCAATGCCAGGGATGTATTTACATCTGTTGCTCCCTGCGTCTAATCACTGATTGATTGTCCAGTGCTATGGTAATATTCTTACCAACAACTTGGCCTTCTATCGGCTTGATAGACTGAAGTATATTTCCCCAGACTAATATGACAGGCTAGATCCAGTTCTAACCCAATCTATGAAATATTGACAAATAAGTCAATTGACTTGAACTCTACGTGGGGCATCCTTGGAATCTTCTGAGAGTCCTGATAATGCACATCAATCCTCAATTTCTTTTATAACTGAAATGGTGTTGTATCTTGATAATTTGTCTTCGAAAACTTGTTGTCACCTAAAAGGAAAAATTGGCGTGTTCTTGAATATGTAGCAGTTTGTTGGGGCAGAGGTCTGTTCGACTTTTCCCTACAAGCTAACTACTTTTCCATTGGCACCACCTTGCCCAGAAAATTAGTCCAGACTCCGGGTTTTTGCCGCAAAGTCTAAAGGAAGTCAATAACACTGCTTTTCTTACCTAAACAGAAACCTAAGCAGATAACATTAAGCCATTTTGAGTCACTTCATAGCTGCGCGCGTATTTAAGTAGTCCCTTTAAAACTTATTCTAGGACAATGGAATGGGTAAATGGCTTACAAAGTTCTATGAAGGAAATCAGTTGGACTTGGGATATCATGGTAAATAAACATGAAGATTTAACATGAGACCAACGGAGAAAACACAAGATGGACGACTGCTGAAGCAACTGGGGCTGAATTCCACATACTTCAAATTAGTGGGTAAAGCCTTTCAAGCCATAATTAGCGCTGTAAGAAAATAGCTCTGCACAGACACTACCGCGCATTGCTTTGAAAGGGACACCACAGTGCAATCTCCATCAATCTCAACCATTTGTCAGCTACTTTGGATAGGGTACTTAGTCAAGTGAAATGGAAGAAAGAAATAAGCTTCGTAAGCTTGTGACAAAATGGAAGCATCCTTTCAACGATAACATCCGGAGAGAACTACAAAATAGCGAAATTCTTTAGGAAACTCCCGTAACAAAGGCATTCAAATTGAAGGCGTGAATACTTACGAGCTTGCAAGCACCGTGAGCACATAAGAAAGTTACTTTAAGACCAATTGAACCTGAAGATTCTCCAATAAAATGGGAGACACTGCAGGGCACATTTATAAGACTCATTTCACAAAGTAAAAAATTTGGATTATTCTGCGATTCCAAGAACAGCTTCGACCAGCAACAGGAGGGACAACGATAAATCTTTTGAGTCACACAGTACCTAAAACTTGCTTATAGGCATTCATTTATTTAAAAATCCTACACCATTTAGTGTCCCGTCTTTAAATTTCTACCTTCACGTTTCACGTTTCAGACGAACTGAGTTTAAGGGAAATCCAAGAAACTCTATGAAATTTCCTCCTGGTATAGAAGCCGAGCCTAGAAATTCCAAAGGATTTGCTTATCAGGAATGACGGACGGTGCCTCATCTTCCACACTTTCAAGCGTCACAGAAACGCGTATAGTCCACTGGGCACAGGTCCTTATCTCTATTTTGTGATAGTTTTTTACTCTAACGAAATCCCGAATGAATAACTTATAGTTGCCAGCTTGTTTGCCGATTTGTGTTGATCTAATTTATTACTAAAGTTTTGGCAGCTCACCATAATAATATATTCATTTATCATAATCTGAGAATAAGATAATTTAATCCGATGCTTGTGTACAAAGTTGTTGCCAATATCCAAAACAAATTTATTTCTTACAAGCAAATCCAAATAAATCTCCATTAAGTGTCAAAGCACTTCAAAATTCACGCGCCGTCTGAAGCAGGATCAACTTTATGTTATTTTAATGAGAATTTCATCCTTCTAGTTATGCATCCAGAGAAAAACGAAAAATCAAATAAATCCATGTATCTCTTACAGCAACCTTTCGACAAATCACATTTAAATCTCCCTATCGGCCGACATGGACAATTTATAACCAAAAATAAAAAAAGGATCTAAACACAGACTAAGTATCCAGATACATTTTTTTTTTTATCTATTTTGTCTATAAACGAAACGAATAATCTCATGGTATTGATTTTTTATAAACATTTTAAGTTATCACGTCTCAGAAGGATTTTTTTCTTTCTTGCGATATGATTCGGGCAGTTTATTTGAAGGATTGCTGTTTGATTGAAAAGGATTTGAATTTGATTTAGATCCTTTTTGGGATTTTTTTTTTTAATTTTTTCGGGAGTTTAGAAGACTTTTAAATCTCATTAAATAGTATATTTGCAGAACGTTTATATGGATATTGACAAAAATAAAATGGAGGCTTAGTGTATAATACGTTTTTTTTTTAAACTCTGGATGAAATATTTATTCGGTGTTCAGTGCTCATGTGTTTCGAATCGCAATGGGCTACAGCTAACTGATTCGGGATGATCTGCATATGAAAGCCTATCGTTGGTTCACGGGTCTTCTCTTAACTCCTCAATTGAAAAATAATAGACCGGATAGATGAAAGCAACTTTTGCAGTGGCACGTGGACAATAGCTATGAGAACCTTGAACATTTTTACTGTGAAAGAAGTTTTTAGCAAACAAAATAATGAAATTTATGCTACATCATCAAAGGAAGTGAAAAAAGTTGATCCAAGGTTTCAACGTGGCCATCATCCCGTTTCCACAATGGTTTGTTCGGAAGTCTCTCACCAAGGTCCCTCCATTTCTGCCAAAAAGGCATGAAAACTGGTACACAAGTTTACCAACAAGATGTTCTAGAGGGTGTTTTAATGGGTTTGACCAATACCCTTTTCAGTGGAGACAGATGGATCTTCCAGGAGGACTCCACGCAGGAATGGCTCAGGGTCAATATTAATGGCTTTTTAGTAGCAGAAGGATGGCCGTCGGGAAGTCCAGATTTCAATCCACTGGATTACGGTTTGTGGTCAGAATTGGAGAATAGGGCCTGCAAGACTCCTCACAGAAATTTGGAAACCCTCAGAGCAGCATTGACCGCAGCACCGTCAACGATGTCCATGGAAACCGTGCGTGGCCCAATGGACACAACGTTTGAAAGCTCTTGTTAAAGCAAAAGGCTGGTTTAATAAATGAAATAATATTGAATGAAAATGATGCGGTATTTAATACAAAAATCAGAAATATGTACAGCAAAGGATACCTCGGGCATAAACATTAATATTTCTTATTTAATAAATCAACTAAAGTCCTTCTTTCCGAAATAGATGCTTTCAATGTCCCCAGGATATGTTATGAGAAGTTATTCGGTTATTTTTTTATATCAATTTATGCTCAGGATTTTAAGTACACTCAAATTTAAGCACACCGCCTACATTTTTGTTTTATTTCTATGTATGTCGAGTCTGCGTTTTTTTTCCAGAAAGAAATAATTATGGAACATATGTATGCACGAGTTAAAGATTAATCTCCATTTGTCAGGAGGGTTTTGTTCTGTCGACCGCACCTACAACAGCCCATTAATCAAAACATTTTGTTTGGTATATAAACTCCATCAGAATTTGGGGGATTGATGGCTCCTGGATTTATGTTATCCCACGAATAATACTGAGCCAAAAAAAATTGATATTCCTGTTAAGACAAAGTTGAAGGAAACATTTTTCCCTCTATTCAGCGTAAACTACGTCACAGTAGCGGAGTTTACACGAGGTTTAAATTCACTTCTATTATGAATTTTTGACCGGTTTCGGATAGAATCTGATGTCCAATGAAGGAGAAGATATGAGATATGAGAACTATGTATATGAGTTCCACCAAGATGTAGTCCAAAAGGCCATTACACGTCCACTCCATTGGCTCGCCCCTAGGCTCACGACGACCACGAATACCGAACCTCCGCTTTAAAGACCAAGCTATAGTGGATGGCAGACCGCTTTATTTAGACAACAACGAGCCCAGGGTCAGCGGGGATGGAAGGCTACCTTCTCTCAATCAGTTGTTCAAATAAATGGCAGAGCTGCTTTCTTATTCTATGACTCGAAAAAGCAATAAAAATATACAGCACAACGGACCTTATAAGGCCCAGTACCATACTTCTCGCGACCATTCGTGTTGCCATCGCACAGATGGAAGTGACCTGTAGTTCCTTCGCGTAGGCTGGATATATACATATATGTACATATGTATTATTTTGAGAGATTTCAAATCAGACCACAGTGATGGGTCACTTTTCGTCCACGATCCATCTTACCCCGAGAGACTCTCTGGATTTCTCCACAGTTCTTCTCTGGCTCTAATTCCTCGTGTCAGCGCTATTATATGTTTAACAGAAATCTGTTTCATCTTCCAGGTTTCTATCCAGTGGCGCCCCAAGAACTCTCTTCTTCTGCTAGCTAATTCCGGATATTGACACAATATATGTGCCACCGGCCGTCTCGATTTTCTCCAGGCATAGATCACATGTGTCATCCCACCCCACACTACCACCCATTTCAGTTCTCTTTCCTCCAAGCTTGGAACTTCTATATGAGTGGTACCAGTCGGCATTTTAATAGCCAATTTAGTCTGCCTACAACCTTCCACGGGTGACCACCTTCTTTGGTGTTCCGCCGCGGCCCAGTTGTTAATCAGGTGCTCCACTATTCCTCTGCCAATTGCAGCAAATGGCTCCGAAGTTGACCCTTGCTTTGCTAGAGCACTTGTCCAGGTGATGCAATGCATGTAACAGAGCAATCATCTCGGCTTGATAGACTAATATGACAGACTAGTTCCAGTTCTTCTGAAAAGATACCTGCCATCCATCATGGACTCATCCGTAAAGATGATTACACCACGAATTTTCTTTTCCGAAGGTGTTCCATCCTCGGTAAGGGCTTTATGATACCTTCTAGTAACACGCACTCTCTTTACTCCATCGGTGGGCATATTCAACTCCCTAATCTCATTTTTCAGGAGATCCAGGATTTTTCTATGCCCATAGATGGTAGCGCGCCAGAGCCAATTGTCATCCTGGTGCAGACGATGTGCCGCCGATGCCGCCGTTTGCTTAATAAATACATCCAGCGGCAGAATGCCTAGGATCACTTCCATTGCGCTTGTTGCGGGTATATTCCCCAAAAAACAGAATACACAGTATCTGCCGAGCTACAGTTCACGTTCCTTCTACTAAAACTAGCCCATCAACGGTTGAAATGAAATATTTTCATTGTTTTAAGACGACTGACAGCAGACACACATAAGTTCATATGCATGTGCACATAGAAAACTCAATCTGAAAACCACTGCAACAATGTGCTGACAACCTTGTTTTGCCTAATTGAAATCATCTCGACGAACGAAAACAGAATTAAATATTCCATCAATCATCACGTGTGCACTCAACTCAATTTCAGTGCACGTCTTCCGCATTGCTCCTCAAGCCAGAGCCGGTGCACCATCAATCCACTTCAATTTCAATCCAATCGACAGCAACTAACCAAGGAACATGATTCCACGAGCATTATGCATCTGCGCCATTCCATCGATCCTCTTATGCAGTCACCCATCAGTACCAAGTGCTACAATAAATTTTCATAATTGATCGATGAATTTGTGTGTGAAAAAGATTTCTTTCCTTTTCATCCATACAAAGGACAATTGAAAGGTTGGTTACACAGATTTCCCGCCCACTTCCTTCATCAGTGTAAAAGCTTAAACGAGTGTAACGTCTGTGGGGCATTGTTCCGCGAAAGAATGAATGAATCCTTTATGCGCCGCAAACGCTCCTTTTCATTCCGCCTGCCGCTTGTACGAGTACATGTACATATGCACATACTCGTACGAGTAGAACCATTGAAGGATGTTCTTCCTTTGTGAAGAGTTGATAAAAAGAACTCTGGAGGCGAGAATATGTTTTCTTAGCTGCTTTGTCAAACTTTTCATTTGAAGACGCTAACGGGACGACTTCCAGCAGTGAGCACTGAATTTTTTGATGTGAAGCTTCGTATATTTTATTTCTCTTTAGGTTAGGTGTATGCTGTGCTCATCCAATTTTGTGTTTTTTTTTATCTTTAAAATTTTCATTGTGAGACTGTGTCAACGCCATTGACGAGATTTTGTGACTTTTGACACCATTTAGGAGGATTTATAGACACTGACGGGTGGGTAGGTAAGTGGATGAGATTCCGTTTTTATTTGCTGGTTCATTGTCATGCAATGTGTCATTTTTGACATTCTTATAAGAATTAAAAACACTCTCTTGTTATTCAGGGGAGAGATTACCAGGATGAGTGAAATAAAACGGGATAAAAAGTTAATTAAGTGAAGTCAAGTGTGTATCAGAAAATACATCATGAGATGACAAATGCGAGCTGTGCATAGGAAATAAGCTTAGGAAGTTAGTTAAGTGGTTTAACTCATTTAAAGGATGAGTTTAAATACTGCCAATGCAGATACTTGATGCTTGCTGTTTCGAGCCTTAAGACATCGAATACTTTGCGGGCCCATAGTTCCGGAATTAAGTCCGAATGGTGGCATTGAAAGAATTCTAGTCTCAAAAACTGTTTTGTTTGGTGCTTCTTGGGATGCGAACCTCAACTTTCCACTTAGTAGTCTAACATGCTAACGACCATGTCATGACGATATACATATGTAGCTCAGTCACGAAAATTAGTCGAAGAAATATTCTTGAAACAAATAAGAAGATTTTCATCAGCCTTTGACGAAGTCCATGCTTTTCCTTATAGAAGAGGACTGAGATTACGATAGTTTTACATAAAGTCTGAGGAGCTTAGGAAAAGCTTTTCTTCCCTGACCATCGCCTACAACTTAGAGTTCTGATCATTTGCTCAAGTCAAGAATGTTAGGTTAGGTTAGATTAGATAGGGTTATGAAAAAACACCAGGAACCAGATCGGCCCATCGCGATCCCTAGGTAACATCCATAAAAGCAAATGGAAACCTGAAACTTTCCCTGAAACACTTGATGTCCACACAGAATCTAAGTAACCTGTTTTGGTTGAAAACAACTACCTCTTCTAGGTTACTGAAAAAGTAGTTGCCTAGGTATTTCCTACAATTTCGAGCTATTCCTTGACACTCATACAGCATATGTATGTCATTACAGTATCTACATACATCCGTGTCTGTACAGCCCAATCTCTTGGCGTGCTGTCCCAGAAGGCAGTGCCCGGACAAGATTCCTACCCCTGTTCTTAGGTGAATTTTGTTCAGACTTAGAATTTCCCTAGTTCCTTTTCGGTCGAATTCTGGCCACAAGGCTTTGGTAGCCACGGCTTCGCCTCCTGGCAATTCTCTTCCATACTTTGCCAATTCATCAGCAAGTTCATTCAGTTTTATACCGCAATGTTCTGGCACCTAGCATAGTTTTACCCGGTTCTGCATGCATAATACCTTTAGCATTGTGTGGCAGTTCCTGACTATCTCCGACTTTATGATATTCGATTCTAGCGCTTTGGGTGCAGTCTGGCTATCGATATAAATGGCAATATCCTCATTGGATATTGATTTCTTCTCCAGTTGTTCTACAGCCCTAAGCATAGCTAGAACTTATTGCAGGAAGACCCTGCACGTAACCGTGCAATAGTGGTGCTTGCATGTGAATTGTGCAAAATCAATTCCAGAATAATCTTCATGAAATCACATAAACGCTCTTCGTTTATGTCGTTGACCATTTATGACATCAAGGTGAGCTGACATTGTATCTTTGACTATGGTGGTGTAGCGAGCTGTTATTCGAAGCAGAGATGGCGGAACTAGACATGTCTTGGTATATGTCGCCTTTATAACACCTTTAAATGGATAGCAAGGTTAAGTTTTATTATTTTGAATTCCAGGGTTTTTCCAAGTCTTGCTCCAATAAAACTCATTGATATCTTAACGGCTACATACCTACTGCTACACGTCCGAAGTACGACAAAAATCTAAAATGTAGCGAGACATTTTGACCGGATGGATGGTATTGGAGGTGCAATAACTTATGCCTTATAGGTTCAAAAGACACTGATGATGCCTCCTCTTCATAGATAAAAGCATCAGTACAATGCCAAGCAACGTCATAATGAAAGTGTATGATCGTGGGTGCTCCAAGAAGCACTAAGGAACGAAATAAGTATTCACCAAACTATTATTATTATTTATCAAAATGTAAATAAATTACAAGACAATTTTACAAAAAGTTATCGGACTAGCTAGCAGGGCTTTCGGCCAGTCACCAGACTAAATTTTGCAAAGCATTTGTACTCCTGCTTCACGGATATCATTCTGGGCTACTCAAACCTCTAAGTGGGACAAGTTCAGATATGTGCATACTTATGTTCAACCGTCAAAAAAAAACAATGAATCCGTCAATCGTACATCGTGCTCACGTGTATACTTAACACAATATTGGGGCATCAAACCACAATGACAGCAGCAAAGATGAAGCCTTTACAGGCATGAAGCAGTTACATATACGTATACGGGGAAGTCTTCATACTGCAAACACTCGGTACGATTCTGACTCTAGCCAACACCCGGTGAAAAGCTTAGATGGTTCCGTTCTCGTTTCGGATGAGGATCAGCTCACGAGACATGGTGCAGAACAGTTGAGGAGGAAACATGGCAATTGAGGAGGAGTTTGAGAGAGCTGAAGCTCATTGCCAGGAATCGTACATGATGGCGCGTAGACGTAAAAGAGGCCCTAGGACCCACAAAGGTGAAACAGGAAAGAAGTAAAGTTAGTACGATAAATATAAAAGGAAGCATTTTGTCCCAGCTCAACAATAACTTGTACAAGGATACAGCCTACATTTTCCCAACCTCATAAGTCCTGCAGTGGCAATGTACTTAAGACAGAGGAGCTGTAACATGAGGTACTTGTGTGCATTTTAATTCTTAATCAAAAGCTTTCGATTAGAAGACAACGCAGATGACGCTCTCCAGCTTTATTTGATAAGCCTTTCATATAAATCATAAAAAATTTAATGCACTTCCATATTATCATCATTATGAAACTAAAACCTTAAAATTATGACTCAACTTTTATGACACTTTTATCAACAAAGTCTAGAGACTTAATCGATATAAAAGTTCTTCCTGCTCATAGTTCTCCTTATAAACTAATCAACTTGCCTTAAAATTGCTCGAGTTAATTTTCCAAAAAAGTTATCATCATAAAAATACGAAAATTCAAGACCATTTTCAGTCGCATGAACTTGGGTATTTAATACCCGACTGTTCTCTGTCGCCAACGATGTCCATGTCATAAGCCCCTTCTGCAAGGACGTTAATTCCTTTAATTTCGGTGGAGTTTCTCTTCGTCCCTACTTCGGTGCGGTTGTTTGATAATAATTACGAAGGGCTCTGCACTAAAGAAAGAATCTGTCAAGACATTACACTAATTGGCTTATTTTATATTTGGGCCAACAAAGTGACAAAATAGTGGCAGTGACCGTACCCGTCAAGCCATGGAATACTAATGGCTTTTTATATCGGGTGGGATAGATATGTTGGTCGACATCATTGGTGCACTGAAGTTATACTCAAATTAATGCTTGTGTCCTCGTGAAGGGTCCTCAAAGAGTGGAATGAACAACCAAGACACAACAAAGTCTCCGGCGAAGAAAGTGGAAGAAGATAAATCGCTTAATGGTGTGTCATTAGTTCTTAATGTCGTCTTTGGACATTGTAGACAGAGTGGGTACTCCAGTATCGCATCGTCCAAGAAGTATTACCCAAAATAATGGTCAGCAACTTAGTAGTTCCTTTTCAAGGAGATGTAAATAATTTAGTTTGGCAAGATAGTTGGTTGATTAAGTGATGAGAAAAGCTATCAGATGAACGCATTAACTTCAAACAAATGCATTGTGTCTGCGATGCTGATAAGATTTTGTATTTTTTTTTCCTTTTCTCTTGGCTAGGATTTGCTTATGAATCTTAGGGGAAACTTAAAAGGACTAAAAGTCGCCAGTCAATGTATTTCTTATTTGGAACCAACCCCATCTCTGTTTAAGTCAAAGCATAAGCAAGTTCCTAAAGTAATTGCTGCCGACTTGGTACTTGGCAAAAAGTTAGGTTGATCCTTAGACAAAAAATTTATGTATAGAAACGAAATACTTACGTCGTAGTTCGGCAATGATTTGTGGTAGTGGTTAACTATCAGATTAGTTACGTGATGGTCTTTTGGCAGCATGACCGCCCCCAGTCAGTATTAGGGGACGACTACTACAACATTGTTAAGTCTCCCATTTACGCATATCAACGTATCATCGTTCAGGCAGTGTGAAGATTCGACAGTTTGCTGTTCTTTTCTACTTTACTGCTTGGCAACAGTGCGTGGTAATCTTCGAAAAAGATATTTATTAAATGGCTAGTTCTACTCTCTCTAACCCAGCTACCTTCAACCCTCCCAATTCCTTATTATATAGGGCTCGAAGGCAATTGTTTCTAAATCGCAGGATCCATCCTACCACTCTCTTTAATTAAGTAAAACTCGAGAATTTTTAAAAGTTTTCAAGACTAGAAACTTGGTTGGTTGGTTTGGGATGGTGAGAAGTGTCCTCATCACGTAGGCCGCTGTTTGGGCCCGATGTGTCCCCTTCTAAAGAAACTGTCTTGTAAATAATGGTAGGGGAGGATGTAGTCAAAGGGTGGTTTGCTTTGGAGGTGGAGAGTCGGATGGGGTTCACTGTTCCGAGAAACGTAATGTATTTCTAACGAACTCCAGGATTCTTCCGAACCTCTAACATCTAAGATAATTCAACCCGGGTAGGACGTTGTATTCGCAGAGGAAGTGCTCGAGGCTTTCTTCCACTTCCTAGCAACCGGACAGCAGTACAAGTAAGTATGCGTGTTTGTTCAGGTTGATGTGTCCGGTATACAGTTCCACCATCTGTCTTAGTTTTCTTCTGCCTAGATCGAGCGCCCTCTTCTTTTAAGAACTAGGAACTTGGTATGAAGTTCTTCATCGGTGGCGGTAGAAGGCTGAGTGACTGACCATGCGGATCCAGTTTCCAATAGGAACCTTGGCCGCTTACCCAAAACGACTCCCTCTTCTAGTAATTGATGCGCTTGCTGTATTTGCGTACGAATGTAAAGGCCCTTCAAATTTCATCTGAAATCCGGAATACCGATTTCTCATTGAAAACCTGGTTAATTGCTTAAAACACTTAAAACACACTTGAGTAACATTGTTGCCGCATCTGCCTTTTTCTCACGATAAAAAGTATAAGAAAGCTGGTGGCATTGTATTCCCATTAGTAATAAACCTAAACAGTTTTAATACAGGCGTTCATACATTCTACAGTTTCATTGGTGCTTACTTACTTAATTCTCAATTATTTTCTTATTTCTTACGGGATGAGCCTAGGCTTCAGTCAACATCTCCATTTAGTCCAATCTTTACCTTACTCTCTCCTGGTGTGCAGTCGAAGTTGGTCAAGATAACTTTTTATTTTGGAGCACCATATAAAGCGAGTCCTTCTTGTGTTGTCTCTATGGGTTAGATTCGAAGATAGGACAGCGATGATAAGGGTCTTATGAAAGATCTTTTCAGTTGTTTGGGACAAGGGCTTACTACTCAACTGCCTCACTAGGGCAAAGAAACACAGATGGGATAGTGGAGCCAAGGTGGATAAAGTCCTTGCTATCTTGATCTTATAGCTGTCCATTGTGACATTCTTTCGTATTCGTCGATGTTGCGTGTACCTTTCTGTTGACAGCATATACCTCGTTTGCTGCTAAACTTTACTTAGCCCCTTCTGTCTCTATACTCGCAAACCCGCCGGTGACAACCAGCTGAGTTCTGTCAATAATGTCAATATCGTAGGAGTAGACAACTACATATTTACACAGACTTTTAAAAAATTGTGTCTCCAGTGTTGGCTTACGAGCTTCAAACTATCTTTTCAAAGATGATGTTACAGAAGTCACATGACTTTCTTGCTTAGCAGGGACGCCAACACTACATATGGATCTGTGTAACTCGTCTCTATAAATACTGGCAAATGCGGCTTTGAACTCGCTTAAGATATGTTTGGTATCGATTTGCAAAATTTAGTCGATTGTGGACTTTCCTGGCCTGAAACCGTACTGGTGGAGTCTAACACAATGGCAACAGAATGCACTTAAATCTGAATATACATACACATTCGCAGCATCATTGCTCAAGGAAACGAAGTCTCAAGGCAATCAGGCTCTGCGAATCTTGTTAAATAGTGACAAGAGGGTTTATCAAAACACTGATTTGGATTCACCTTTGATGGGTATATATCCACTGATCCTCCTTGTTAAAGAAAATTCCACACAGAATATATATTCCTTGTCATGCAAAGTATCCAAACTATCTCCAAATCCCCATCCCAACTCTCACACATCAATTTCTCTAACATATCCTCGACACAAACACGTAAATCCAACGTCACCAACTCTGACACAATTCAATTGACAAGATTTCGACCCCAGTTTGATTAAGTAGTAGATCCAACAGAAGCCCTTCAGCCAAAGATGTCAGCTACTCTGACAGGTTATTCACTTCGCATCGTATCTCCGTGACCAGAAGGCAGATTCGACTCAATTCGAAATGACCTTAATCACACCGGTGCGGTGGCCGGGTGCTTAAATGTAGCCATGAGCATCGATTTGTAAATCGTAACTTAATTTTGGCACATACGCCACCACATGCCACTCGTTGTCGTATCACCGTGACACACTTCATTCCACACTAATCCCTTAAATGAAATTTTCCACTCGTTTTAATGCAGTTAGACTTTGTCGCAGCAGTCATCCCTTCTAGTCTGTAAATTTTCGAAATGACACTTTTTTTCCCACCCTTTCACTTGACATACACACACATAAGCTCTTCAGGATTGCGGTAGGTTATGCAGTGAGTGTAGAACAGAGATAAAAAGCTGGTAGTTCAGCACACGCTCTCACACTTAGAGCTAATCAGTACGGGCGTTGAGATAAGACCGAGTACTCGAGATACACACACACGCTGGCTTGACAAGGTCGTTTGACGAGCATCATCCCATCCCCATACATCACCCGTCTACTTTGTCTTAGTCATCCGAGTGTGCACCGCAATTTTTTTGTTTCTCCGTTTTTTTTTGACGCGTTGAAGGGTTGCATTCCAAGGAAACAACGTATCCTGTTTTCGCCACCCATCCCAGCCACCTTCCTGCAAATTTCCTTTTGCCACCAATTTATCAAATTGCGGCAAGCGATTCATTTTTTTTCGTTTTTCTTTACTTTTTGGTTCCTTCGTGTCTGCTCGTCCGTCAGTTCACTTAACAACTTATGTGTGGCATGCGATTGGGGAATGGTTGGCTGCATGTGGCCTTAAAGGGTATCCTAACGCAAGTGCGCGAGAGTAATATCACGACGCGCTCGTTGTGCTCACCCACTCATTCGGAAAGTAATGTATCTGTAAACATGAGGATGATAATTTATTCCTATTCATCATCGTGCGAGCACTTTCGAGTGGTGAGCGGCGGAAGTGCTTCCCAGGATGTGGGTGTGGGGCCGGGCTGATGTTTCATTACGTATGTGCATTTATGCTGATTTTTTTCTTTCTTTTTCTTGTTGTTGTTTGTGGATGCGCCTTCCACATTGTTTGGCAGAAAATCAATTTTTCCACACATGCCTCTACTTGTTGTTGTGTTATTGTTAGGAGCATGTTTCCAATTTTTTTGTTTACGTAGGCCTGTCTAAAATAATAGGGAAAGTGTATTTGTTGTACATGCTGTTGTTTTTAGAGGTCATGGGAATATGCTTTGGTTTCACTTCAACAGAATTTCTGCTCTTATGGCGAAAATATTTTCACTTTTCTGTGCATCGTAACAAAGACAGATTGTCTACTTCGGGTCTGGAAGGCCGTTAGACAATACGAAAAGTTTCGGTTCTGCTGATGTGGTTAATTGGAAATGCTTGTAAAGCATGTCAAAATAATGAAGTTTGGTTAGTAAGCTCGTTAGTTTGAATTCCGTGAAAGGTTTTGTTGATGTAATCGGGAACTGAAAGTTATAGAAAAAAAAACACGAAAATGTTGGGCAATACGCGCGTTTTAATGGAATTTTCCATTTTAAAATTCTTTAAATGCTGCTACTGTATGTTTAAGATAGTCTTTGAAGAACTACTTCCATGCGCAGAGCGATAACAAGTCAGATTTTATGTCCAAGTCAGTCAACTGAACAAGTTTGGTAGACTCTGCACCTAATATTTAATAAAGTGTCACGGATACCTCTTAAGACAGTTACAAAATCCATTTTTTTTTTTCGAAGGATGTAGTCGATGGGTGGTTTGCTTTGGGATGGAGAGTCGGATGAGGTCCTGTATTTGGAACGAACTCCAGAATTCTTCCGAACCCCTAAAGTCTAAGATAATTCAGCCCGGGTAGGACGTGTCTTCCCAGGTGTTTGTATCTCAACGCCGCTGTTGCAGGTCATTCGCAGAGAAAGTGCTTGAGGCTTTCTTCCTCTTCCTCGCAACCCGAACAACTACCAGATGTCAGCAGTCCCAGTCTGTAGGCGTGTTTGTTAAGGTTAATGTGTCCAGTGTACAGTCCCACCATCTGTCTTAGTTGTTTTCTGCCTAGATCGAGCGCCCTCCTTGCTTAATGGGAGCAATGGCGCTCAATCATGGCTTTGGCAGCTTTGCAGGTTTGCAATCCTTCCCATATGCTATCGTGGTGTTTTGCGTACGTGCTGCTTAATACGGTTTTAAAAACATTCAAGGCTTTTCTATAGTGTATCCGTGTTACCCGCTTAATGGGAGCAATGGCACTCAATCATGGCTTTGGCAGCTTTGCAGGTTTGCAATCCTTCCCATATGCTATCGTGGTGTTTTGCGTACGTGCTGCTGAATACGGTTTTAAAAACATTCAAGGCTTTTCTATAGTGTATCCGTGTTACCCGCCCCCCCCTCCTCACCAGTTCACTCGCGGCTTTGTTCCCTGGTATGTTACAGTGGCGACGTACCCAAACCAGGTTGACCTGAGAAGAGGTTGCCAAGATGTTGAGTTTTTCCTTGCATTCCCTCACCAATTTTGAGTTGGTTCTTGGGTTTGCTAGTGCCATTAGGGCTGCTTGACTGTCCGACCTTACGATTTCCCAACGTAATTTTCAGCACGATTTCATTATGTTGAAGTCCTATTCTTTTCCTTTTTCAAACATTCTGCCTGATTTTGACGTCTTAGGGCGTCTTAGTGTCCAACATTCCGACCAATGTTACAGACTAATTTGATTACATGGTGTAGCGCAAGCGTGTCACCACGACCGTCTGACCTTACGTAGGAGGTACTACACTGCTATGTAGGATGGACGTCTGGGGAAATTCGGGTAACATTATGCGAGTATCACTTTTTTTAACGGTTGTACATTTACTACATTTTGTACATTTACATTTACAGTTGTACGAATACCAGCACACCAACTCGAAAGGTCTTAGAATCCAAACCAGAGTAACATCGCAGTAGAGGAAGAACAGAACTTGGCCGACGCAAACAGTTAGAAAATTACCTAAAACCAGTTGGTATGTGGAACTACTAGCACGATGTTAATCAAGCTAGCTGGAAAGGTCTGTTGATTAGGCTTTAGTCCTACCCCGACCTTGTGGAGTAAGAAAGAAAATATCTTACATATCTGCGAATAGGGTTCCGTCACTCTCGATCGCCCTTTTTTTTATATTTAAATTTGGTTTCTAGGCTGTTTTCATATTTATTTCCTTTCCCTCAAACAGCTGCCTTGATATTCTTCCAGCACTAGTCGGTCTCTGAGCTTGTCGATATGCTATATCTGCCACCATTGCCTGTTGCATTGACTCTTAACCACATCCGCGTTTCTATTTCGATAAATATTGATGGCCTTAATACCATTCCGCCTTTTCAAAAATAACGTCATCTTTAAAAAAAATCCTCAACGAACACTCGTATCAGGGCCATAGTCGATAAGCTATGAGTTTATAACCCCACTTTCGATACATGGTATTCTGATCACCATCAAGGTCAAGCAGTATGCCGACGATTAATAGCAAGTTGTAGCTGTACGTCGTGGTATACCAATTAGCTTAGTATTTCTGGTTTCTGAAACAGAGATTCCTTAATAAAAAATAGTAGGAACAAATTTGCCAAAGAGATCAGGGAGCACACAGAAAGAGTTCCCTAAATGAAAACAATTCAATAAATTTTAAGCTTTAAAATCCAATCAACAATACGAAATAACCACTACAACACCGCTATCAAGAAAATCCATTCGCATGACTTTTTTGATCTCGACAACTATGGTCTTATAAACCGACACCTCCTTAAAGCACAGATAGTGCCTCACAGCTCCTCCTGCTCAAGTGCATTCAATTCAATTTGACAAACTTGCACGTTAAACTTCAATTGCATTGCCAACTCCCTTATTCACAGATTATACAAACTCCGAGCACCATGATCCCGGTGACACAGAGAGATTCTCGTGGTAGATACTCGAAGTCTCACCGAAACACATACCGGAATGAAAAGGACCTACCTCCTGCATGTACTTTGACATGAAACTATGAAACTGAAACTTTTCCCTCCTCAGCCATTGTCAAGTTATTTAATCTTATTTTATGCCATAGTTGAATATCTCTTTCAGTTGAAACAATAGACTACGAAGCCAACTCCCTGACACACGAAAATGTCCTGGGCCAGCAGTACTGCAATCTTTTCCGAAGAAGCAGCAACTTGAAAACTTTTTTATTTGCAGAATTTGAGGAAATAAAAGTTAAATATCTGAAACTGAATCGGAACAGTGAGGTAAATCTATTTTTAGATTTTTCCCTTTGCCCTTTCGGTAGTACGGGTATTTCACGCTATTTCACAACTCATTTGCGGATCCGGTAGATTGTTGATGAACGAAATGAACAAATAGTGAAACTTTGCTTCCTTTTCACTTAGATTCGGATAAAGAAAAACTCATCAAATCTTTACAAAAGGAAAAGCGAAAAGAAAAGAACATCACCGGGAAAAATAAAATAAATTTTCAGGGGCACGGAAGGACAAAAAAAAAAGTGAATTTTATGAATGATGTTTGGCGTACAGGATGTGACCTCTGTATGCGGTGGCAGGATGTATTTTGCCATGATCGAGATGATGGATTTCAATTGACGATTGAACAGAACGTAATCGAAAAAGTTTTTCACAAATTTTTGTTTTTTTTTTTCATCCAGAAAGGAGGGGGGACTGCACACACATGCACATGTATGACGACACTTGGACAAAGTTTTTAATCAGTTGGATGTACTTGTACGATGCATATAGATAAATTTTGGGTTGCGAGGAGATCACAATGTTTGTGGTTTCGAAAGATAAATTTTAAATTGAATTTCTTGTATGAAATAATGTTACTACAGTCAAAATTGACAACCAGCGAGTCATTTGTCAAACGTCTTTACTAATTCCTGTGTAAGGTGCATGTTATGCATGTTCTGGGCAGCTATATTACGTGTTTGGAATTTCAAATTTCATATGAGATGTTAAGGTATGCGAGAAGAACAAATACAAAAACTATGAGCTTCATGAAGATAAAGATTCAAGAGCTCCGCTGGCTTACTATGTACAAGGTGGCGCAAAATTAATCATCCAATTTTTTTTTTGAATTACTTTTTTCCTAAATAAAAAAATATGATTTTGATTGATGGAAATCTTTATTTGGACCTTTAAAGTTTTTTCTGTTAAGTGGAAAAGATGATATCCGCCAAGTGGCTGCCGCCAGTATTGATAGATTTCCGGTGATAACTGTTCGCATTCCTGTCGAATATTCTCCTTAAGGGATGCGATTGTCTGAGGCTTGTTGGCATAAACCCGCGACTTCAAGCAGCCCCAAAGAAAGAAGTCTGGGATGGTTAAATCGGGCGATCTTGCTGGCCATGCCAAATCGCCAAAACGGGAGATTACGCGACCAGGAAACGCTTTCTTCACAATATACATTGTGGCTTGTGCTGTGTGTGCGGTTGCACCGTCTTGTTGAAACCACATGTTCACCAAGCTCCGCTCATCCAATTCCGGCAGTAAGAAGTCGATTAACATGTCCCTGTAGCGTTCGCCAGTAACAGTGACCGTATTGCCGATGGCCTCCTCAAAAAAATACGGCCCTATCACTCCTCCCGCGTGATCGCCGCACCACACATTGGCTTTGAGGGGATCTAATGGCTCTTGGTGCATCACACGCGGATTTTCAGTGCCCAGAAACGAAGTAGAAATGCTCCTCGTCGCTCATGATGATTTTCGACACAAGATCGTCTACTTCGTTGTTGATATTGAGGATGGCTTGACAGTAATTCACACGCGACTGACGGTCAGGAGGCATTAACTGATGCACTGTTTGCACTTTGTATGGGAACATGTGTAAGTCTTTCACTAAAATTCGCTGTAGGGTCCCTCTGGTGATGCCCAATTGCGTGACCCGTCGTCTGGTTGATGGTTCTTCGTTCTCAGCGACATCGGCAGCCACAGCCGCAATATTCTCGGCCGAACGATCAGTCCGGTGGCGGCCACGCCCTGCATGGTCTCCTGTGGTTCCAGTCTGTTCGAGTCAAGTAGCTAAGCGCCGGAATGTTTGCCCAGTTGGCGCGACACGATTAGGAAATCGACGTCGAAATTCACGCTGCGCTAACACCACCGACCGATTATTGGTCAAAAAAAATCGACACAATTATTCCAAATTGTGTATAGCGCTCCACTGCTTGTCTGTCTAGTTCACAAATGTCAAATATGATTGACGTCCGACGCCATTTGCAAAAATTATAACATCTTCCGATTGGATGATTAATTTTGCGCCACCTTGTACATATTTATTGCAATTTAACGATGAGATTTCAAATCGAATTTAGATTGTCAGATGCTTACGTAAATATGTGCATGTACTCGTATAGAATGGGACAACAGTGCTTCGTCACTTCTTCCAGTACTAAGAATAATCAAAGAATCGCACCCAGACAGCGAGAAACACTTTTGAAATCAATCCCCCTTCTGGGCTGGCCCAGAGATGTTATGGTTAAGAGATACTGCTTTGAAAGGAAATTCAACTGGAAGTTGAGTAGCAAAAGAGAATAGAGTAGTGAAGCCGGGATGTAACAACTTAGGCAAAACACCGTAAAATAGTATACAGACGAAAACATCCATAAGAACCGAAACAGGTGCATACAGGTCTGGAATCACTTATTCGGAAGCCATGGGAATATACCCCAGTATCTTCCTCTACTGGGTACTAGGTCACGTGAGAGTAAAGAGGAATGAAACAGCTGGCAAACTAGCCAGAGAGGGATCAGAAACCGTATTTTTAAGGCTGGCGCCGCATACGATACGGGAAGAACTAAGAAAGGTAGAAGACCACAAAAGAGCGGAAATTTGGGAGATTCTCCCTAGACTAAGAGAGGCCAAATAACTTCTCGGAAACTATGTATAACCAGAAAAGAAGTAAGGTCTGTATAAGCATCAGAAAGAACCCGCTAAGCATCGCTACAGGCTTCCTAATGGGTCACTGTAGACTTAAGGAAACTAGATATTGAGCAAAGTGGAGACTGCGGTGATGTTGGGGAAACCCCAGGGCATGTAGAGCTCTGATCGGGCACATAGATGCCTACTAGCTCTTAGAAGAAGATCTATCATTGTTAGATCCACTCCAGATACTCCGATTCATCAAGGAAATCGGACTGGAGGAGATGATCTAAGTCGAGTATCTCATAAACTAGAGCTCTAAGTCAGGGTAGCACAATAGTCGCAGTGCGTCCATACCTCTACAATCTACAATCTACTTCTACCAGGCTAATCTCACGCAACTGAGTCTATGTTTCAAATAGAATTTAAGGATCTCATTTACAGTGTTTTACCAACTAACTGATCTTCATCTGATCCACACTAGAAAGATTGGAAAAGAAAAATGCATCTGGCTTGACTTTTATGACAACCTTTCTGCTCACCACCCCAACTACTGCCATGAATGAGATCTATAGTCTACCATAATACACAGTACAGCTCTACCAAGTCAGAGGTATGAAACACAAGTTACAGGATCAAGATAAGATTACCACCAAGAAGGAACGCAGCTAGCCCCTTCTGAGAGGGGGACCTTTACCAAGAACAATGACCATCACCAACGTCCATCGATTTGATAAGTGCTTCAGGTACGATAAAAATTCCCAAATGACTAGAAACTATTCCTCAGAATCAATTGGATGTCTGCCAAATGAAATGAGTGCAGCACCAACCTCAAGATTGGGTTTGCCACGTGTCCAGAATTCCAACAAACGATAAAAAATTATGGAAATCATCCAACTGAACCTAAGTCACATAAACCGAGAGTATGATACGAATATCGCTACACTTAGCAAGCTTTACAAAGAACTGGCAGAAAGCATGTCAGTATGGATATCTGGCCAACCACTATTCGAAAAAAAGACGACGACACAAAAGTGACTTACAAGAAGAAGAGAAGAAGAGATCGTGTCATCATAGCGGGTGACTTCAATCCATATGAGGTAGAACAGGGTTAAGTCACCACAAGCGCTAGAGCAAGCATCATTTTGGATCTGCTTGAATTTTTGATATCATTCTCATGAATCCTAGAAATATGCAGACATTCCGCAAGAAATGAAGTTGACGAACAAATTCCCAGTGTACACGCAGGGTCTACGAAAAAAAGGCTCTCATATCGAAAACAGCAAGGAACCAGTTGACTATCGCAAAAAAAGCGTGCCAAAATCCCCCGCTCAGGTCCACAGTGTTTTTAAAACGCGTAGCCACAGCTCCATTTCCCAAGAACAAGTATCCGTAGAGGAAATGAAGAGAGAAGCACGGCGAGGAAGCAACTACTTCTCTTTTTGATATAGGCTGAAGCCCCAAGAGTCTTTAAAAAACATGTACGCTTGACATCTACTGTAACCACAGCATCGCCTTGAAAGCTGTCAAAAGACCGTGCTCGCACATGTTTCGGAGACACCAATAATTCGTGCATGAATACTGGAAATAGCAAATACTGATTTTACTACCAAAATGAAACTTCCGCACGATCCTTCATGAAATGAAAACCTGTACATGTTGAACACTATTGGTGGCAACCTTTGGTAACAAGTTTCCCGAAAAAACTGAAGCACAAATGCAGCTAAGCTCTTCGTATGTTTAAGACTTTTTGACGTGCATGTTGTCCACCACAAACAGAGCAAGCAATTATCCCTAGAACAAAAATGGCACACTAGTCCCCTAAGTAAGACCGCAGTGCAGAAGTTCACGGGGGTGGCTATAATTTATATTTTCCCTTAGTGTGGACCTACTTACATTTAAGTCCGGTTAATCAAGGAGAAAATTGAAAAAAAATTGTCCATAATCCAATCTTTTAAGAACAAGGTTCATTGCTTGAAAAAATATTTCTAAAACTTATCTCCATCAACGCAGGACTTCAAAGCAAAA